>JAIUCV010000003.1:48714476-49243725 GCA_026724425.1 Erythrophleum ivorense | reverse complement strand
TAATTTAAATTTTTAGTGTTAGGATCCTTAAGAATAATTTTAAATTTTAAAATTTTTTTATATAAATATTTTCAATTTAGAATGTTCGGCTGTAATTTTCCCTTACTTTTTCTTATAGTCAAATGGAATTAAGAGAATCACGTGATCATCAATGCTCTTCACGTGATTATGACTGTTCTCCATTCCTCAAAACAAAAACCAAAAGAAAAAAAAAAGAGGTTTTCTTTTTCAACGGATTACCAGGCTAAAAATTAGAGAAATGTATACTTATCGTATTTTGAAACATTATTTAAAAAATTAATATCATACGATGAATAAATTTTAATGTTAGAAAATATATTAATAAAAATAATTTGTTTCAATTAAACAGTCTTAATTTCTTGTCCATATACAAGTTCAGAGTACAGTGTCTTATACCAACTAGTTTGGATTCTTAATTGCACTTAGAGAGAGAGAGAGATTATAGAGCATCTATTTCACCCAAGAAAGAGATTCTGAAAAGCTCATTGCCAGTCTCTTACACGGACGACAACCCTCTCTTTGCCTCAAGTGTGGCTCGAGTCGTTCACTGATAGTCAATGTTTTCAAGGCTAGAACCTCCATGCTTAACCCTCACAGCCAATTCTTTTCATGAGATTACAAAATCCATGTTCCCGACCTGTGTTGCCGAATCGTTCCATATGATAAAAAGAAAAAAAATTATACATTTGGTCTCTATAATTTGCTTGAGTTTTTGATTTGGTCCTTATATATATCATTTTCAAATCATTTCTTAGATTTTGACGTTGTTTTCAATTTGGTCTTACTGTTAAGATTTGTCATAACATTGTGACACATAGATATTTGTTAGTAAACTCAACTTTAGATTGACGGTATTATAACAGATTTTAACAATAGTGGCCAAATTCAAAACGACATCAAAGTGTAGGGAGTAGTTTGGAAAGAAAATAACCTATAGAGACCAATTTAAAATCTCAAGCAAACTATGGAACCAAATATATAATTGTTTCTAGTAAAAATAAAAAGAAATTGCAGTTGCTTTCCTTGATCTTTACCTTCAGTTGTAATATCCTTCCTAATCTAAAAAAAAAAATCATAATTGACTCACGGATTTATTAATATCATTGCAATAAAACCACCAATCATCTAAATTTGACAACTTTAACCATGTAAAATTATTAAAATACTCTTCTTATAGATTAATCAATATCCTTTTACTCTCCTTTTCATCTACCCCCATATCACTACGGCTCCTCAATTCCCTATATAATCTTTACATGGCAGAATCGCTAATACAATTAAATGTTGTGAACTCTAATATTTAAGTGGCCTTTAAAATGTAATGAGACCATCTAATTAATTTGGCATAGCTTGGATGGGTCACTACGGAGTTGTATACAGGATCATTGCCATTAATAATCAGAGTTGGCAAATGTAAAATTTTAGTCCATTAACTTTGCATTAGGTTTCAGTTTCATCTCTTAAAATTTGTTTAGTTTTAATTTAGTCCTATAATTTTCAAAAACTAATAAAAAATTTCTCTACTCCTAATACGGTTAATCTACTTTAGCGAAAAATGCTGAGTAATATTTGATGCACTTAACAAATAAGAAAACTCATGCCAATTCACTGTCACCACTACTCGAAACAAAGATATATTCTTTACACATCTCCTTCACTCCTTAAATTAGAAACTTTAGGTTTTTCTGTTCCCCGTATCTCTCATAACTCTCGCAATCGTTCTTTGTTTTTGCCTCAACTTGATTCGTGCTCTCCTCATCTCAACTTGATTGTCTGGTATATATGATTATTTTGTCTTCTAATTTCCCTACATATTAAAATTGTTGGCCAGCATCAGATTAAACTATTTGCCGTGAAAAAGCTGCTGAAGTATACCCGCGAGGACCTGTGGTTCGTAACCTAAGATGCCTTCCTGATGGGCCATGAGATCCATTATGCGTAACACTTAGTAAGGAATTCCACAATCGTCTATACAGGGTACTGCCGAAGTCCCCCCACCTTCTACGAGATAAGATTGATTAAAAGGTAGGGTGTCCTTCCTCAGCTTTTTCGATCAATACACACAGAATCGCACCTTGTGTGTTGATTGAACTGTTACAATGGACAAAATCGTGATTGAATTACTCAGAATATTGATCAAAAACCAGCACACTCCCTAAATTTCTTTTTTTTTCTGTGTGAAAGGTCTCCATAAGTAAATTTTACGCATGATTGAACTATTTAAGAAGATTTTACACATAGGATTGATAAATAGGTGATGATAGCAATGATTTGGCATAATATTTTTATACTTGTCAGAATTTTCTGTAAGTATATTAATGGAGTTATGAGTAAGGAAACTTTTGATTGGTTTTTGAAAGTTAAAAAGCTAAAACTAAACAAAGTTAAAGATAAAACTAAAATCTGATACAATATTAAAGAAGTAAAAATGTATGTTTATCTAATTAATAACATTTCAAAATTAATATAGTAATCAACCAGGATTCTCTCTTTTTATAAAATTCAACAAATACCACATCCGTATGGTTCATAAGAAGCCACGTCACCGTTTTAAAATATTCAGCCAACAAAGGCTGCATTTTGGTTCAACTCGACTCAATTGTCTTCCACTCCCAACCACGTCGTTATATTTGGATGAATGATGATGAATGAAATAGTTAACAAAAATTAATTAATTTAGTTCAAATCCTTATTTAAAAGTTTTTATAGGATGAAATAAAATGGTAAAAGATATAATCTAAGACTCATTCTTATCACTCAAAACTCTAAAATTTGTATCCCTCCAAATTGGGGGGTTTGAAAGAAATGAAATATGGACTAGTGAAATTATTTTAAACAAAATATAATGTAATTATAATTATACCTTCTTTAGCCTATCATTTTTAATTATTTTAATGAAAATATTAAGAAATAATTTATAAATCATTCTGTTTTATTAATTTTTAGATTAAATTACATAAATATTTTCTGAATTTTGTTGAAATTATATAAATTTTTTCTCTATTTTAAAAATAGATATATATTTATTAAAATAAAAAATTATCTTATACTTTAATCCAATTTTAAATTTTTTGACAAGAATATCCTCCATTAACCTAAATATATTTTTTAACCGAAAATGTTATTAAATAAAGAATAATTTATTCTAATTTTTATTATAACTTTTAAATAATCGTAAAAATATTCTTTTTTTCTTTTATTAAACTCCCAAATAATAAAATGTGACATTTCATTTATCGCTTTTCTATCATTCCATTTTTTTTGGGTAAACTTCCAAACGTAAACATAGACATCAATGTTTAGTCTTCACCTCTCTGGCACTCAAAGTACAGAGCGAGACAGCTTGGCAGGCCTTGGTTTCTCAATGGCGAAGGAGTGGGGTCTCTTATCGGCGAACCCAAAGTTTGAAGCCCGTGGCAATGATCCCATTCTATATGGAAGGAAAAAAGGCATTAAGATTACAGAATAGGGTGCTCTGAAGAAAACAAGACCAGCTCTATTTTGGACTTGGGTACGAGGTGGTGAGGGTGACGGTGGGAAACAAGAGATTGTTATTACGAAGGTAATGATTTTTGTTAAGCCAACTCACTCTGTTTTTTGTGTCATAGAGGTGATAAGTTGACGTTACTGACTTGAAGATGAAGTTGGAAGTGAAACACCGCTGAGTTCAACAAAACGCCACGTTTTTCGATTCAATATTGTAAATTGATGCCTTATGGATGTGGTATTGTTGATTATGAATCCATGATTCAGAGAAATTGACCTTGTCAATTTTTTGGGTAAACAAAAAGAATCTCGGTCCAACTGTGTGTGTGTGTGTGGGGAAAGAATAATAAAAGAGAAAATATCATATATATTTTGTAGAATGATAGTTTTTTTATTTTTTTTGGGACATATGATAGCTATTCTAATATACATACGATACCCTTATTTTGTTTACTTCCTTTCTTTTTTTTTTTTGACACTTTTTTCCCCCTTATCTATAACAGTGAACGTCAAATCTCAGAAGAAGCAGTATTCTAGGAAGCCTGAATCCTCCAAGAGAGTTTTTCTTACCATC
Organism: Erythrophleum ivorense; assembly: GCA_026724425.1. Lineage (NCBI taxonomy): Eukaryota > Viridiplantae > Streptophyta > Magnoliopsida > Fabales > Fabaceae > Erythrophleum > Erythrophleum ivorense. The sequence goes on along the minus strand of JAIUCV010000003.1, from coordinate 49,239,644 downwards.
GATGTGCCTCTGAAAACAAGCCGGAGATCTTTAAGTTGCGAGTAAGGACAACAATCCTGTGGGGCTGGGCGCGAAGTGCCTCTCTATCCCTCTCCTTGCCATCTAATTTACTTTCTAATTTCCATCACAAGAAGATTTTTTTTTTTCTCTCATTATTATTCTCCAAGTCCCTATGATCCCTGCCATGGAAAAAAAAGTAAAAGACTAAAGGTTAGTTCTTATATTAGATTGCTTTTCTTTTTAATTTAAATTAATATAAAAATAAATAGACAATAAAATAACTAAAAAGAATAAAGGTTACAATACATGTAGATAAAAACTTTTAGGATATTCATATAAAATTGACCGAGATGAAGATCTCTTGAGACAAGAGTATAATCCCTGAAATCCCAAATTTATGAGATTTTTGTTGTCCCTAGATATGAGTTTTGTTCGTTTTTTTTTTCTTATAACTCTTAATTTATTCATATATTTTAGATCTTTTTTATCTGTATTCTTGGGTGATTAATAGTCCAAATCAAAACTATAACTAGAGCGTTGCCCCTATTTTTATTTTGAATGAGTCTTGGAATATATATAGTGAATGTCGAATTTGGATGTATGAGGCTGTCCCATTATATAAGACAAACGAAATGGCATGAAACTTCTCTCGATTTTTTTATTCGATATTTGAACATCAACCAACAACTAAGCTGTACCCTTTTGCTTTTGCTTGCTTTCTAAAACAAGTGGTATTGCCCAGCAGATATGAAAGGCTATAGGGGAAGAAACCAAAGACAAACCACAATTAGATCCCTATTCAATCCTATGTTATTTTAAATATTGGTGATTGACATTGGAAAATAGAATTCAATAAAAGACTTACAAGATGTTTCATTTTATTTTATTTTATTTTATTCACAAATGAAACATAGGACTTTAAGAGTCGAAAGTAATAAAGGGGCAGAATAAGAATAGAAGTTATATATATCATAGTTTTAAAAACTGAACCGGATCGGTCGGTTCGACCGGTTCAACTGGGAATTGGTTCCTAGTCCGGTTCGATTGGTCTAAAAAATCGATCATCTAAAAAATCAGTCAAAAACCAGTAAAAACTGGTTTGAACCAGTCCCAGCCAATTTTTTTTTTTTTTTTTTTTTTTTTATATAATAGCAAATGTTATGAGCTTTTTGAAATTATGTTGAAAGATATGAAAACTTAAAAAAAAAAATTACCAACATATCATTAGCAATCATTTTAATCATTAATTTTTTTCCTTAAACATAGATTTATAGATACATTAATTCTTTAGTATACATTAAGAATTCAAATGTATTAGTGAATGGCTTCTTATTATGCTGGTGATAATTATTATAATATACTGGTAATGATACTTTAAACAACCACATACTAATAAAGAAATTATTATTAATTATATACTTAAAGTGTTTATAATTATATATTATTATACTTAATAGTTAGTTACTAACACATTAACTAAATATTATTAATATATTATAACAATTGTTAGACCGATGCATTAAAAAGTCATTGATAATACGTTGGTGCACTTAATTCTTTAATTTTGGTTATATAAATTTTACCAAACACATATCTATAGTCTTAACAAAAAAAATTTTAAACTATCACACAGCATATAAGTATATTAGGATCCTCTTTTAATTAAACGCAATTGCAAAGATAAGACACATATAATAAATCTTCAAAAAGTTCAATTTCATCACTTTTTTTTTATGCTTGCTTTCTATTATGTTTTATTTCTTAATAATATTTCTTTCAAATATCAAGATATTTAGCCAAAATTACTATTTATTTTTTATTTTTTAAATTTTTTTAATGATAAGTAGAATCTTAATATAATTTAGAAACTTTAAAAATTTAATATTAAATACTATTAACTTTTAATCATAAATAATTTTTATAGTATCTTAAAAAATATTAAATTAATAATCAAATATTTAAAATTTACTAATATTTATTTGTTGTATTAAAATTTTAATATATAAATTTTTTTAAAAAATATATTTAATTATTACCGGTTCGACCACGGTCCGACCAATAAACCATGAACCAGTACTTTCACCGGTTCGATAACCGATCCAATTTTAAAAACATTGATATATATATATATATATATATATATCAAATCTTCTTAGCGCTTAAGTTCAAGGGAAGTAGCACTCACACCATAACTCTTGTACGTTTCACTTCAATTTTTATTACATTATAAATTGCACATTTTTTGGCGCTCTACGGTATAAAATTTTAACTTTAATGCTTTCTCAAATTAAGTAAGATCGAATTGAGAATTTAAAATAATTATTTAAAATAATTACTTAGTGCAGAAATTCTTTATTTTTCTTTTCGGCACACAAGTCCAATATTAAAGTCTAAAATATTTTACAAATGTTTTAAAATTTCTACCACTTTCTTAAAATAAATCTTATCCCCTGAATTATACATAATGTTTTCAAATTCTTTATTTTTCTTTTTAGTTATTATTTATCCAAACTAAATTGTTTCATCATATTATGATACGAATGTACTCCTTTACAATATTTAAAAGCCACATAAGAAGCACATCAAATTTATTTCCTAAAATAAAAATGTCATTGAAAATTTTAAGGGAAGTAAAGTATTACATATATATACACCAATAATGTAAGTCAAATGGTTCTTTTTTCTTTTGGTGGGTACAAACGAGGGCTCAAAACTTTGGGGGTAGAGAGTAGAAAAAAATTATATAAAATCAAATTCATTGAAATAAATCTCACTTCAGTCTTAAAAATCAAGGCTAATGTTATGTAAATTACTACTTCATTGAAAATTTGTTAGTTTATTTTGATAAGTAATAACTATTAAGATTCCTAAAGTTATCTTTGACCAATAAACTACTTTGTTTTTCTTTTTTTATTGGAGTTAAAACCAATAATCTTCTACTAAGGACATGGAAATCGATCTTACAACATCGTTTTGATTGTTCTCTACGTTGGCAACTAAGTGAAAATAATGAGATATTGTGCATTTTCATTTGTGTATTATAGAATCATGTAATTGGTTTTATGAAATTTATTTAATGGGATGCAAGTTTTAAAATGCTAACTTGTAAATTTTATTGATCTATTGCACCAACTAAATGGTACCCTATGTCTCTCTAGAAACTAAACAAATTACATTTGGGGGGCCAAAAACATAAATATATATATTAAATTAACTACAAGTAACATAATATTAAACTTAATTAGTGATCATTATGAGTACTGTTCAAAGATTAAATTTGACTGGAAATTTTCAGTTAAAAAGGAAATGAAATGACTCTAGGTATTATAGAGGAGAGAGCCAACTCCTTAGTTCTACAAAAATTTTCAATGGTTATCTGCACCAACATTGCATTTTTAGTTAGCTGCAAAGCAAAATATTTTCAACACATTTGTCTCTTTGTACAATTCCACTTAATTGGTTATGTTCATTCTCAGAAGCAACTAATTTTTTTTTTTTCCATTATAGCTAAAAACTTTCTGTACTGTTCAACTTCAGGGACCTTCATCTCCTTGCATAGTGGAATTCATTATGTTTCAATTCAACTCTTTCAGAGCCCTTCTTTTGTTCTTGATCTCAATCTTCACGTTTATCAGCTGCACCAATTCTCAAGTGACTTACGCTGATAGTCTTTGTTCAGGACCAGGAAACGATACTATGGATGCTGAATACAAATCAAACCTCACTGCCTTACTCAGTTCTTTGGCCTCTAAAGCATCCCTCTACAGCTTCTTCAATGATATCTCTGATGGTGTCTATGGCCTCTTCCTCTGCAGAGGTGATGTTTCAAACGAGACCTGCAATACATGTGTCAGCATAGCAACCGAGAGAATCAGAACCGAATGCCCTGATGATAAACGAGCCATCGTATGGTTCGACGAGTGCATGTTAAGATATGGCAACTATAGGTTCTTTGGAATAGCTGAGACAGATGTCGTGAAAGAACAATACAAAGATGCAACAACAGAGCCCGATATTAATGCACAAGATCTCATGTCCCAACTAGTAAGCGTCGCTTTGGACACGAAATTGATGTTTAAAGCAGATAGAATAGCAGTGAGAAATGGGTCTGAATGGAGATATGGGTTAGTGCAGTGTACTAGAGATATAGGTAGAAGGGTTTGCAGTAACTGCTTGATGGTATTGTTGAATTTTGCAAGTTCTTGTTGCCAAGGGAAGGGAGGGTGGCAGATTTTGGCTTCAAGTTGCTATATGAGGTATGAGCAGTACCTTTTCTTTGATCAATCCTTTCTTCCACCACCACTACATGTGCCGGCAACACCACAGCCGCCGAGGGAAAATAAAGGCATGTACATGGTAAATCAAGAAAGATGTGAGTTGAAGAAGCCAAAAAAAGCAAGTCAATACGACTCTGCTTTTACAGGATCTTAGTTTTCATTCTTTATCAATTGCAAGTTAATATCAGCCACCTGAACAGAGCTCAAAATGTAGGGAATCAGCTATCTTAGGTTCAAGTTGTAATACTTAATAGCCTTGAATTTGTTTTTCTGTCTTTCATCTTGTTATGATAAACTAGTAAGACATGGTTTAATCTTCTTATGATGTCCAGCCAATTTACTACGGGTCCTAGTTCAATCTGCCTCCTAAAACAATAACACTTGCAAATTCATACAGTAATTGAATAATAATTGAGGGTCTTTTTGGTATACTATTATTTTGATCTTAACATCTTGGATGTCAATCAACATGCCTGTGTTTGATACATTTGTATCAAAATAGTAGGTGTCATCCAAAATATCAAGGTGTTATAGGATCATAACATTTAGGTGGTATCTGATACCACTCATAAACCATAAGGATATCACATCACATCCTCTCTGGCTTTGTTAGCTTTTATATAACACCACTTGTATCCTTTCCAAGACAATTTTCTATTGTCATACCAAACATAGATATCTTAAATACTATGGTATCTTATACCATGTATCCTATACCATGGTACCTAAGAGACCATAGAATGTGAGATAAATACGTACCAAAGGCCTCTTTGATCTCTATTCAGGGTAAATCGGATAGTGTCAGAACATGATGATAGATATCTTTCATAAAATATAACAGCAGGGGTTTAGGCCAGTCACAAAGAATAACAGAAATTTTTTCTTCTTTTACCCATAAGCCAGGGTTCATTTGGAGATTTATTAGCAGTTTGTATCAGAGGCAAAAAATAATTTTCACTTTTTTAAGCAGGAATAAACACTGCAATCATTGCAGTCATTACTGTATCATCAATTCTAGCAGTTGCAGTTCTTTTTGGCATCTCATATGTTTTGTACAGTATAAGGAGAAAACGGAGAGGTACATATACCTTAGCTAACTAGCCTATCTACTGAAAATCTCTCCCAAAAATTCGAACTGAGTAAATTTTTGGCTCAGATGGGGAAACCAACCAACAAATTCTTCCACAAATTTTGAGAGGTTCAGGTATAACAGACTTGATGAAAAGAATCTTTCATACAAAGGATGAAGATAACGATGAAGAGATGCAATACTTCTATTTAAGTACAATTCAAGCTGCTACAAACAATTTCTCTGATGCAAATAAGCTTGGAGAGGGTGGGTTTGGCTCAGTATACAAGGTTAAAAACATAATTCTCTTTCAATTTTCATGCATACTCAGCACTAGTCTGGAATTAAAAATGATGTGAGTTGGAACATAGTCAGAATATTGTTGACCTTCTCATTTTTGCTCAAAAGAAGATGTAATTGTGTATGATCTTTACTGTTGTGACATGGAGTAACTTAAATTATGTAGTGCATATTCTTTTGAATTATTTAAAATGCTTCCAGGGTATGTTGGCAAATGAAAAGGAAATAGCAGTTAAGCGGCTTTCTCTGAAATCAAGACAAGGTGATGAAGAGTTTAAAAATGAAGTACTCGTAATTGCAAAACTTCAGCACAGAAATCTTGTGAGGCTTGTGGGGTTCTGCATGGAGGGAAAGGAAAAGCTCCTTGTATATGAATACATGCCCAACAAAAGTCTTGATGCCTACCTATTTGGTCGTCTCACTTTCTTCCCCTCTGTGTTCATCTCTGTGCACTCTCGATTATATTATGACGTCTCCTTTCTAACACTTATATTTATACATGACAGATCCAGTGAAATCTAAAGAACTAGACTGGTGTATGAGGGAAAATATAATAAATGGAATAGCAAAGGGCCTTCTGTATCTACACGAGGACTCAAGGTTGAAGATCATTCATAGAGATTTGAAAGAGAGCAATGTTTTATTGGACAATGAAATGAATCCAAAAATATCAGATTTTGGCATGGCTAGAATTTTTGGTGGCAATCAAACTGAAGCTAAAACCAATGTAGTTGTTGGTACTTAGTAATTCAAAATTTGTTTCTCAGTTATTTATAATATATATTTCACTCTTGGGCAAATGACGAGCTGAGACATAGTTCAGAGGTAAAAAAGACTACAGAGGATTCCTTGGATGTAGTTCTTGGGAAGCAAACTGGTAGTAATAGTAGAAATAGAGAAATATTTGGAGAGCGTGAAGAGATAGGTTCACGTTGTATTATATTTATAATTTTTTTTAAAAAATGACTATACTATAGGTAAAATAAGCAACGTGGAACTAAGGAGTACACAACTTAGCCTACATTTACATTTAGTTCTGACAGTAATCAAATTTTCTGCTAAGTTGCTTGTGTTAATGAAGTTTTGAATCAGCACTGGACAAGGTTAAAACCATACGCCATGGCAAAGTCCTAGACTCCTAAAAGTGATTCAAAGTAGAAATTGATCAAATATGGATCTAATTGGATTTTTTTTTCTTTGTGGTTGATCCTGATCTTAAGAACTCTATTAGTTGTAGTTTTTACCTATATTACATCTCAGAGTGTTTTCAGTCTTTTTTTACTCCATATAATGATGTTATTACACCAAACCATAATTATTTTCCCTTTTCAGTGGATATATGGAACCAGAATATGTATTGTCAGGTTTGTTTTCAATAAAGTCAGATGTCTACAGCTTTGGAGTCTTAATGTTAGAAATTATAAGTGGGAAAAATAATAGTAGTTTCTATGATCCAGAACATGGGAGGAGCCTCCTATCATTGGTTATAATTCCCCCATAGTTTTATCTGCATTTTTAACTGTCTTATCATTTCGTAACAGTATTTTCATTGATTATAATGCTCAATAGGCATATCACCTTTGGCATGAAGGCAAAGGAGAGGAGCTAATAGATCAGAAAATAGTTGGTTCCTGCAATACCAGTGAGCCTTTCAGATGCATCCATATTGCATTGTTATGCATTCAAGAGGAACCAGCTGACAGGCCCCCCATGTCAACAATTGTTCTCATGCTTGGAAGCAAGGTGATAGATCTTCCCCAATTACCAACACCAAATTCTTTTGGCAGATTGCTTCTATCTGACAGATCGACGACAACTTCTTCGATTGAGTTACAGAACTGCTATCATCAAAGTATTCCTATTTAGCAGATGACTGTTTCATTGGTGGTAGACACTGGACTGAATATATTTTAAGATTCATGAGAGTCTTTGCCAAGTAAACTTTTGTTTTCCATGCAATACCACAATTTGAAAGACATTGATGAGCAATGGGATCAGAATATTAAGAGTGTTATGGTTCATGACGATATAGGTATTTATTTGTAACCCACGGCTTAAGTCATCAATTAAGGTGTCAAATTAAGGATCCTTTTCAAGTCTGTTTCCTTTATTATTCTCAGCATGTATTTTTTTTGTTTTTTTGGGTCCTATGGATTCCTTTTTAAACCTTTTTGCTGTAGACTTTTAGGCAGCTTATTGAATTAATAAAAATATCAGCTTTCTTTCCCCCCCCTCTCTATTTTTCCCTATTTCTTCCTTTTCCCATTGCTGGGACTACATAGCGCACGTTCTTCCAATTGTTAATTTCATTCCTAAGAATTCTTGTTCCGATAATGTAACAGTAGTTTGTATTCCCACGCCTACCCTTGGTTGATACATCAAGCACTACAAGACACTGAAAAGGTTATTGTAATAGGGAGAAAAGGAAGGAATACCAAACAAAATATATTATTGAAAGACAGTTATTGTGTCTATATTATAATACTAGCTCCATATTCTATTCATTCAAATAACAGAGCCACACAAAGACACTTGTACATTTTATTTTGGGAGCACTACCAGTGATTATTTTCTTAACCTAGAAGACTTTACCGAACATTAATATCTCTTAATATGGTAATTCTTTTCTTTACCTACTAGACTTTCCTAAATTCTAAGTACGTCTTAGCATTGTAACTTTTCTTAACCTACTAAACTTTTATAAATTCTAAATATTTATTATCAGTTATGAAGATGGTAGCCTAGTCTTGTTTCTTCTTATCTTCTAGCCGAATTGCAGATACAATGTAGCAACCATCATTAACATATTTAAAAGGATGTAAAAAGTTTCTATGCCTTCATCCACTTTTCTAGCAAGAGTTTGGTTATTGTTGGTGAGGAAGGTTTCTTCATCAATAGAAAGAGATAAAATATAGTCCTATTGATGGAACCCATAACAGAAGAATAGGAATTTATATGAAATAAACAGAATTATTCTCACAAATAGAAATTCAACAAAATAAGAAATTCTCTCTAGCTATTCAAGATGCCAGAAATCTCCCAAAAACACTCCAGAACTTTTCACACCACTTTTTCATCTCTTTCTTCACCATTTTAAACCTCTCCTACAACAGAATGAATCCCAAAACTACCCCAAGCACTGTCCAAAATAGTTACATAACCACCCCCTCACCACCATCCTGTTCATAGGGTCCGGCACCAACCAAACTGGCAACTCAACAGAGAGCAGCCTCTGGATGAATAGGAAAAGTGCACAACTGGAAGTGAGGCACGTAAACAAAATCATGCTGCTAACTAAGCCTTGAACCATTTTTTGGACTTGATATTGGGGTAAGGAATTCAACTGGACTGCAAAATGCAAAGCCTTTACAACAGCAACAACAAGATGGAGAAACTATTTAACCAGAACCAATTCAACTTATTCACTTGTACCACTAGATACCGCTACTGATATTCGTAAAGAACCTAAAGTTAAATTCCTTAGTTAACTATGTATCACTGGGCAAGTGATGAAAATCAGACTTCCTGATTTTTTCATTGTGCTTAGCTAATCATATCCCACCCTGCTTTGTCCATCTACGACAAATTCTTGAAGCATCTAGAATGATTCTATGTCAATAACCCCTTCAAATCAAAAATTTAAACTGTTATGTGAAAGCCCATAAACAACTTTATTATAAATTTATATTATCTATCACGATGAATTGAATGGAAAGCAGAAGAGGGAAATTGCAATATAATTAATAGATAATAATGTATTTGATATTGTTGGTCTGTTGAGGAGATGGCAAAACAAGAAGAAGATAGCTTAGCCTAGCACGAAGGTGATATATTGCTTAGAATGTTGGAGTACAGGTTCTTTTTTATATGAGCTAAGGGGAAAGAGAAATGGGCTATAACTACCAATATACAGTGATATTTTTATAAAGATGATGAATTCCTTGTCTTGCTCGGGGATTCCTTGATTTGGATGCCTATTATAGCTAAGGATTTTGTGCTAGCTATTGTTAGCTTCCTTAGGGAACGTACAAGCGTCCTAGTAATATGGGCTTTAATAATGTGGATTAGATCATCTTGAACCTATGAGAATATCAGGCCTATAAGACACCCATAACATATCTTATCTATTAAACTACTACTCTTTTTACTATTATTGTTTGAACAAATAATTTAGTCATTATCCAAAAGGAGAAAGGGTAAGTGAAGCCTAGAACATACTCTACACTTTCTAGACTTATATATAGTGGCTAACTTCTATGACTATGTGCATTCAAAAGAAAGTCTTCATCAGAAAATATTTGGTCTCAACTCAACAATCACTATCTTGTTAAAAGTAAAGTAGTAAACAAGTAGTTTATGGTGATTCGAATGAATGTCATAAAATCTTACTAATCAGATACAAGTTTGATCCCCATACCAGCCACCAAAAGACCGAACAAGCAAGAAGAAAATCAGCAATGGCAAAATAAAAGGAATCAAAATTTCCATTACACATGCATCTCTATTTCTGAAACGATGGTCACAAAACCAAGTGTCTTTGAAGAACTAAAAATTGAATAAATTATTACCTGTTTCACATCCTTGCCCAAGCCTGGCTAAGCCCACGAACAAGTATACCTACCAAGACTTCAAGTTAGGCCGACAGTAAGGGGGCCTGCTACCAACTTTGCAGCAAAGCAAGGCTTATATTAAATTGATTCCCTTATGACAAAAAAACCAAAAACAAAAACAAAAAACAAAACCGAAAACACTAAGTCTGACCGACTAACCCCATTACTCATGAATATCAAGTTTGTGACACAATAGTTTATAATAAGGCAATAACTTCAACAGCAAAAGAACTGACGAAGTGGCCACACGACTCACCACTTAGAACAATGAAACACTAGAATAAAACTGGTAGTCATTGTGCCATGTGAAACAACTCGACCTATAAATTCCCCATCTACTTTAATTTCCTATCACAGTTCTAAGATTGACCGTACATGTCCCATACTCGTATGTATCAAACATGACCTGACACTTCAAATGAAATTTGAACACTTGCACAGTTTACATATTTTATCGTGCTTCGGTATTGGTTTTGTGTCTTGTCTCGTATCTGTTTTAGTATCTCCACTTATTAAGGCAAGCCTTTGAAAAACCACTAACGTCATCAAACACGTTACGATTGCTCCGTTTGCAATGAATGTACTTTTAATTTGTGTGATATTTATTATATTTTTATTTTTTAATTATATATTAAATTATTATTTTAATTATTAAATTATTTTAAAAAAATAAAAATAAAAAAATAACTTTGTATCTCATTTACCTACAATTTATATTCTTTTCTTCTTTTGATCACTTAACCAAACAAACCCTATTTGTAATTACCACTGCAGTTTTTTTTCAAAGTTCCCACAAACCTCTATTGAAATAGCGTTGGAAACATGTAGATTCTAGGGCTGTCACCGGAGGCTACTTTGATAGAATTGAAAGATTGGTAAAATATATGCAGCTAAATTACTGACCTTGCCGGCTTTCCTTCCTCCTGCATTGTTTTGCTGATCAACGGCATTAGCAGCACACTGCTACAAAGAATGATCGTCCAAAATCAACTCGAAAAAGCTCAAGTTTTTTTGACTGACCCTGACGGAAATTTATAAAAGAAAATTTACCTTGGAAGTACTAAACCATATATGCCAACTATTTTGATTCCTGAAAAAAAAAATTTATTGTTGAAAATTAAATTTTAAAAATTTTTTTTAAGTAACTACTCTTTGCTTAAAAATAAAAAATAAAATAAACAGGACAAAGGTGTCTACTTTAGAGACTAACAAATCAAAAACTTCTACAAATTACATTTTTTATAAGTAAGATAAAACTTTATTTGTATTAAAATAATTGTGATATCTCCTTTTTCTTATAAGCCTTGGTAAAGTAAATTGAATGACTTTAGACTTATATTATGTGTATATGTGTGTGTATATGAATATATATTATCTTGCCATCAAGAAAGACATTATAAACAACACTTGAACTTACTAAGAATCTAATTAGACTACGTAGACAAAAAAAAGAAGTGAAATTAAGTCCAAATTCTTTGGTAAAGAAAAAAAAAATCTAATCCCATCTAATGGTGATTTTTTTTTTTCTTTCCTTTTTTGGAACCAAATATTAAAAGATAAAATACTTAACATAGTTGTCATTCAAATAACACATCTCTTCCTTAAATACTCATACACAAAAATGTGAGACTTGAACTCCACCTCAAGCCTAATGGTAAGTTGATTTAACATTTTGCCAACTTACCAAGTCACCCTTATAGCCCGCGAGGTTTATGAACAGGCTAATTCATAAAACCTGCGAGTTGGTCCGCTTTTTGAACAGCATGTGAGAAGGCCCAACCTAAAGCCCAATTTGACTTTCAGAACGGCACAGTAGCTTGCACATATGAATTAGTTTTTTATATTAAACAAATAACTGCTATCTTGTTCTTAGACATTAAAATAGTTAGTCCTTACGTACCAAAAAAATATTTAGTCTTTAAAAAAGCACAAAAAAGAATTGTTTTAAAAGCCGAAATGTTTAGTATAACAAATATATTTTTGAGCTTTTACAAGATAAAAGCATTCCCAACACTAATATAGGACTCACATCTTTATTTTCCCCCTTCAATTGCATAATGAGTAATTACTCTAAAGGATCTAAATTAATTTAATCCTACAATCAATAAAACATGCATGTTGGATTTTCTGTATCTAACTTTTGATCTATGACCATAACATCAGCTTTTATAAGATAAATAGGCACTATCTCGTCCCATCTTAAAAAAATGGAGATGAAAAATCATGCGTTAGATTTTTTTTTTTTGGGATTGTCAATAAATAGTATATACAAGTCATGTTTTTTTATATAGTTGGCTGAAAAAAAAAAGTCACATAATTTATATGCTTTTTAACTAATTTATTCTTTCAGTAAAATAAAACTCATTCATGGGGAGACTAAAACATTCACAAGCCTTGCCCCCAAACAAATAATTTTTATGCAGGTTTGAACTAATTAATCGTTTGGTTTCACGCATTGCTGGGAAATTACATCTGTCGTCGCTTTCGCCCATACGGTTGTCACATCGAGAATTAGGTAGCTGTACAATTTAACGAAGTGTCAAGAAGAAAATGAGTAGGTTCAGTTCTCCTAATAAGGCAAAAACAACGTTTGATTATTTTTGGCCCTGTTCTATGACATGATAAAAGTGCATGTTATTATACTCACTAAAGAACTAAGAAGAGTCAGTATCAATTAGGCTGCAATTGCCCCCAATTCTTGATATTTAAGATATTGCTTTCTTTGATTACCTCGCCAAACTAATATAATAAAAAAAATTCCCTGTTATTTATGTTAATATGTGTTTGAGATCATTTAGTGTCCTCATCCCAAATAACACATAATTATATAATACAATAATCAAAACTAACATTAAAAAGTAAAACATTGAGAGAAGTTATTGTAGTCATTGTGAAATTTGTAAGCTGACTTGTCAGAATTTACATGACCTGTGGTTTCATCTAAGAAAAATGTATTAAATCACTTACAGATTCAAAATCAAAGCTAGCTCGTATAGATTTGAGTAAAATTGGTTGACTCTATGAGTTTGAAACAAATCAAGTGAATTTGAAGATATCTATTTTTAGTCCAAAAATTGTAGTGATGTAAATGAAGATAATAGTGGTCAGGTAGGTGGAATTATTTAAAGATCTTTGTTAAATTTTTATTTATATTTTTGAGATTTAATTATATTGAATAATTATTTATGTGTAAACTTTATTAAAATTTCTATGTTGAATACTATAGAATATGGATACTTTTCTCTTGAATTAATTAATATAATTTTAATTACATTTAAATAAATTTTTTGGTTTAAATTATAATTTAATTATTATGTACAATGAAATTATATATTTCAATAATTATTTATTAACAAAAATAAAAATTTAATGAGTTTACGTTACATATGAGTGCACATCTTTTATGAGCTTTCCCTTATTTGTAAATTTGGCAACCTTAATTATACTTATGGGAAGAGATGAAGTTACGAGCATGAATTACTATAAATCTTTTCACAAAATGCGAAGGTGATGGAATTTATATAAAATTATTTTTGAAAATTAAAAAAAAAAAAATAGAAGGCTAAAGGGCAAATTGGTATGCCCATAAACTATAGCTTAGATGGTTAGAAAGATAAAAGTTTAAATAAATGGTCGCAATCTCCCAACTTTTTTAAAAGGTGGAGAAGGGAACTATATAAAATTATTTTTAAAAATAAAAAGTAGAAAGCAAAAGAGCAAATTCCCCTTGGCTACCTGAAGATAGCTTGATGATCAGAAAGATAAAAGTTTAAATAAATAGTGGCAAAATTTATTTCTCTTCTTGTAATAAAAAAATTATTTATTAAAATTTTAGCCACATTAAATAATTATGTGTCTAGGGTCAGAATAAATTTTTTTAAAATATAAATCTCTCTTATTTCAGTTCGAGTATAGCAATCCCTTACCCTCTGTTAAGTTATAAAGACTTTAAAATTAATTATTCTTATTAGGAAAATACATCCTTATTTTTACATTATAAACAAGTATGTAATATATAAATTTGAACCTAAAGTTGGTGCACAGTAAGAGAAAGTTAGTGCTTATAAACTTTATTTCACTCCTTTCATAAATAGTCACTCGATGAGTAGCATTGTGATATAGTCATTTTGAATTTAAGATCAATATCGTTTATTGTTCTATTTATCATTTTGTGTATTTTTTTTAATACAAGAAAAAAACGGGTATCTAATTTATCGTTCTTTTGGCAAATTTTATTTAATTCGTAATAAAATTTTTCTCATAAATATTCCATAAAATTGAACGCTAGTGTACAATTTTTCAAATTTTACAATTGCAACAATCCTTATATATATATATATATATATATATATATATATATAACATTGCATGTAATCATTTTATTGTTGGCCCAAAACGCACGAAACCTGGGGAAGGTGCATGGGAATTTTCTTCTTAATTGAAGGAAACGTAACAATGAGAGAGGTTGTATATTCTATGAATAAACTAGACAAAATAACAAAGGAATAAGAAAAGTCCTTGTTTGTTCTGTTGCTGCATTATTTGGTGAAAAGATCAGCCACATGCACCACTATCAGTTTTAACATAAATGTTAATTAAGTTCCAATAGATATTTCTCAACTTTCACGACATCAAAAATGTATTTTTCTGAAATTTTAAGGATTAAATATAAGATTCGAAACTTAGTACGCGATAATATATCTCATGAACTTTTCGTAGAAATAAAGTGTAATTTATACCCAAAAATTAAATTCTTTTTATTTTTTTAGAAAAAAAGGGGAGGAAAAAATTAGGCTCTGAATGAACAGGACACTGCCAACATGCCATGCTTATATTGTTATCCAAAAAGTTGGGTAAGGAAATCTACATATGTTTATACTGAAAATCTTTAACCTAATGTTGATTCATTCTGAAATTGGCATAGCCTATACCTTTATCATCATCAAAACCTACTAGTTGTGCATCATTTTCATGCATTATTAAACACAAACAAACAATCACATAACATATATAGCACTTATAATATTTATTGTCTGCAACTGGACATATTTAAGATGTCTAGAGTTTCTTAGCGTTTTTGGCCATAGACTGGTTTGTTCACTTCATCGGGAAAAACGATAAACCATTCCATCAGCATCAAAGTTGCTTCTTGCATAATAAACTTCCTCGAGCTCATATTTGTATTATGCAGAGATGGAGGAAAACTAACTTGATTGGTATTATCTGCAAGCATAAGTTATCATTTATATATGCGTGATCTAACACTGGTATGAGACATGATATAATATTTTATATTATGCCTATTTTCTCTTATTTTGAAGTATGTAATATGTCTGTTTCATATTCGTGTGTTTCTTTAAGTTATCATTCTACCAAACATTTCAAATCTTATATCCCCTCTATATCTTTCTTTTGCGCATAATGAAGATATAGACCCTAAATAAAGTCAGTCAATATATATATATATATATAGAGAGAGAGAGAGAGAGAGAGTTGGCTTTTCAATAAAGTAATCCCTGCACTTCTATGCCCACCACCATCCTTCCTTCTTGATTATAAGCATTTATAGATGGTTAATTGGCGAAAGGGTAGTCTGGGAATTTTCTCTTCTTTTTTTTTTTAATTTATACTTATTCTGATGTCCATTTTCCTCAAATAGATTATCTTTCTAGATTTGCTGAGATTTGAGAAATTATACAAAATGATGTTATTTGAGAAAGAATGACATTTAAGCAAGTCTAGATTATCGATTAACAATTACATAAATTTCTATTTATATCATATCAACTAGCTTGTTAGATGACCATGACTTTTTCTAACATACGGAACTAATTTGATTGGAGAAAACAAATTAAGAAACTCAATTGACAGGTTTTATTTTTCACAGACCGAATTAAAAAAAATAACTTTTTAAAGACTAAATTATTAATTTAGCTTTTTAGTAATATTGAAGCTATCCAAAAAAAAATTATAACAATTGAATTCAAATCTGCATGCTTTAAATTAATTTAACTTTCTTGTCCACGTCCAGGCTAACTTGATAGAGGATACACTATCCCCAGAAATAAATGCCATATATACCTTATTAATAAATGAATATTCCAAAGAATTAAAGTTTCACAAATAGTTTAAGAAAGTCTAAAATGTGACAAAAATTTCGTAAGACCCGGAGTATGTACAACAATATAATATATTAAAGACTCGTTGGTATGTAAAAAAGTTAAGAATTAAAAAAAAAGATAATTTTATAAATAAAAATATTATGATATTTTTATTTTTAATAATTAAATAATTATTATTAAAAATTATTAAATAATGATTGAATAATAATTATAAGAGTAAAATTAAGATTTTTTCAAAACTTTCATTTTCCTTCCCTCTTTCTCTCCCCCTTTCTGACGTACTGAAGCGGCTGTAAATAAAATTAATTTTGCAAAACTTCTTTTTTTTAGAATTAATGAATCAGAACAGTAGGTATATTATTAAATCTTCAAAAACTAATGCTTATTAGGCTATTTTCAAAAAATAATTATTCATGTGTGCTTGCTTATAACGTTGGAAATTTATTTTATATAATCTAATAATTTAAATTCTGCTGCTTGCAGGTTGTGGAGGTTATGAATAATTATTTTGCAACCATGTCATCATAAAATGCTATAAAATGGCCATATAGACGTCTGAAATAATTTATTAAGCTACTCAAAGCAGTAGCTCACTTTATAATTCTAATCATTTAGAATAATATATCTTAGTAAAACATGAAAGGAAACTAATATATTTAATTATTGGTTTCAAAAAATATATTTAATTTTTTTAGTTGTAATATATAATTGCTTTTTATATCTGTCATTCATAAAGTGTGTACTAAAACATTTCCGTGCCCTTTTTCTGTGAAAAAATTATAATAAATGATCAAAAAATAAAAAAAAATTATTCTTAAAAATTTGTTACTACTTGTTTTAGGATAATTATCATTAAATTTAATAACATTCAGTTAAACCTAATAATAAAAGTCTTTAAAAATAAATTTTTTTACCATTTGATTTTCAAACGTAATTTTTTCTCTTTCTTTTCGGCCAATTTTCATGCCCATCTTGATTCATAATAAAATAATAACCTTTTCAACCAACATTTCTGTGGTCCGTACCATGTTATTCCATTAATTTTCTTTCTTGATCATTTACTACTTCAGTTAATCAAATTTTATTCTTTTTTTTTTCTCTTTTCTTCTTACACACATGACCACCTCTGCGACATCTTTGTCTGATTCTCGTCATATTTCTTAATCTATCTTCCCTCCTCTGATTCTTTTTATTCTTTTAATTCTGAGTGTCAAAATCCAGTAGTGTTCATCACCAGGTGAGACTAACTAAAATATTGTTTCACAAATCAATGCAAACAAGTAGGATATTTTTTTAATGAATATAAATATATAACAATAATATTGTCCAGGAACCTTGATTCAAGTAGCACTTTTAAACAAGTGTTAAAAAGTCGTTATACACATGGATCCAATCCCTATCCCACTTTTTCACTATAAGAAAAAAAAAAAGGGTATTAGAGACTAAAAAATTCATCTCTAAATAAAGTAAAATCTGTCTCTGAATAATTAGAGATAAAGAAAAATTTCATCTCAAAGTTAGAGACGGAGAATTCTGTCTCAAAAAAATTCCATCCCTAGTTTATAAAAAAGGAATATCCCTATTTGAAAACGGATTATATATTCCATTATAAATCCATCTCTAATTGAAAACAGAAAATTGATCCCTCTCAAACCCATTTCTAATTAGGGATAAATTATTCCCTTCCAAATCCGTCTCTAATTAAGGATGGATTATTCTCTCCCAACTTGGTCTCTAAATAAGGACAAATCAATCCCTCCCCAATCCCTCTCTAATTGGAGGCGAATCATTCCTTTCCAATTGTCTTTAATTAGAGACAGATCATCCCCTCCCAATTTCGTCTTTGATTTGAGGCAGAAGCTTCATCCTAAATCCGTCTTTGATCGAAGACCGAATTTTGGCATCCTAACCAATTCTTTTATCCTAAATTCATCTCTAGTTGGAGATGGATGTTTTTTAGATTCAACCCAAATTTATATTATTATTTTGTTTTCCAATAATACATATGTGAGTGCACAACCTGATATGTAAAAATAAGTATATATTTAGGCAATGAAAAAGGCAGTCATAATTTCAAATAAATGTGACAATTAGCACATGTCAACCAAGTAATCCTCCAAATATTGGAAAAGGAAACAAATTAATATCTAGAGAAGAAAACAAAGATCATCCTAATTTGGTGGAGGGTTCCTACACATCCTCATCTATTGCTAGTTCTTCGTCAATAAGGGTCTAGCTGGAGATGAGTAATCACTTTGTCGAGTTGGCCTTTAAGAGACATGATCACTTGGCTTTACTTAGGAACTATTTGTTTAAGAGATGCATTCTTCTGTACATCTCTGTAACTCAGCCTCAAAATGTGGATTAAGGCTTGAGTGAAGTGTACATTTGCCCCTAGTGGAAGAAGAATTGATGTCAGGGGCCTCTACTCTTGCTCCAAAAATTTGACCCTTTTTATTCCTATCACCCACAGCCTCTAACCAGAGGATAGTATCCACAGTAGCGTTATCACTTATCAGCACTATTTGACGCAACATTGGATGACGCTTGAGACTTAACCCTCGTATAGTCAACCTGCACAAGGACATATAATCTAGTTCTAATTCTACAACGTATAATATAACTGAATAAAATTACAAGCACAAAAATAAAACTTCCCCAAAAATTAATTATGATTTTCCAATACTTTTATAAAGTATAAATTTTTCTGTTCACTAAGCTTATTACAAAAATCATGTAATATTTATTCAAACATATTAAAAAGATAGAGTAAATATAAAATCAATTTAGACCAACATTAATCATATCAGCCAAATTCATCAGAAGCAAACCAGTTCGTCATCCAACCGAAAGATACATGCATGGTTGAAATTGTCATTATTAGTGTGATTTGCAAGGGAGAATTATTTTGTTATCAAGGATTTAAGAATTATTTAAATAAAACGAAAAGAAGACAATTACAAATATTGCCAAGAGTCTCTTATTGAATCAATTAATGAGTTGCAATTGGATGAGCTAAGAGGATATAAAATATTTCCCAGCAAGTTGAATATAGATGATCACGTTGAATGTGGCAAAAAGTATCATATTTGGAAGAACAAAAAACAGATTCCTGACCAAGAAAATGACCCTTACTTGAAGCTTGAAACAAATGATGTCCTATCTCTAGTGATGATGTAAATAATATATGTGAATTTGTGGGTAAAAAGAAGTTTTGGCCACATATATAAAAACCTACACATTTCTCATTCAGTCACTTGGCTTTCCATTGACAGTATTGTTACTACTCACTCTCAATGAATGAATGGCTCACACTCCACACACATTGCCTTTGTACTTGCATGTCTCTCTCTAGCCTGGATTTGCACTGAATTGTAGGGACTTGAAGAGACGCAATAATTTTCACGTTTCTCCTCCATCTTAGAGCTGACATAAAATTGGGGTTACATAATTATTGCAATAGGAACTTGCTCTATATCTCTTTCTCTTTCTCTCTGACGGTTCGAACTCTTCACCGGCTCATCTGGCAATTGGACTTGCCAATCTCACTCTCACAAATTCTTTCCTCTCATTTCTAATCTGAGCTAATTATTTTATTAATAATGGATCCTTATTATTATATCTGATCACATTCATACTTCTGTCTTAATTAATGAATGAAGGCCTTTTAAAATTTTTTAAAATGCATGATCCCAATCAAAACAGTTCAAAAAATCAATAAAAAGGGGCATAATGAAGAAACCCTCTCAATTATATTTTGAAGAAACGATACTCTCTCTCTCTCTCTCTCTCTCTCTCTCTCACGCACACACACAAAATAAAACGATTCATAAATTAATTTTTCTGAAACATTGATCCAATTTTATAAAAAGAAAATTTTCATATCCTAAAATAATTTGCTTGTTTTTATTTCCTAGTTTTCTTGTAGTATTTTCTCACTCCTTACTCGCTTTATGTTTCTTTTGTAATTTAAAAAAAAAAAGGTTCAGTACTATTATATGCATAAGTCATTGTAGAGATGTTCATTGACCCGTTAGACCCTAGAGGCTTGTCCTAACCTGACTTAATCAAATCGGATTGAGCTAAAAATATAAATGAAAAGAACTTTAAACAAAATTATATTGGGTCCGGTCAGGTCACAAGAAAAGATATGTTCTGTCTAACTTGCCCTAATAGTTACTTTTTTTTAGTTATCAATATCTTGTCATCTTAAATATATTTTTTTATTCTTATTTCATCTGATTCTCTTTGCATGCTGCAACTTTCATTATTTACCTAAACTCTCTTTACTTTTTAATTGTTTTCATCATTGATGTATATGCTTACTGACATTTTTTATGTTGAATAATGAAAATACACATATTTATCTAAGGCTAATTATGTTAGTATAATTTATACTTTGCTTAATAATGCTAAGCTATTTTTTATTATTAATAAAAATATAAAGGTTTAAAAAGCTCATTGTTTTGAAGTATATAGTTATGAGTTTATAAAAAGATATCATTATATTACAAGGATCATCCGTTCAAAACAAAAAATAGTCTAAGCAGCCTTAATCTGTCTTAACCCAACATAAAACCAAGCTTATTCAGGCCAAGTCAGGCCACAATATAAAAATAAGCCTGATGTCTTAATCGGGTTAAACATCGAGCATACTAGATGTTCAGCTTAACTCTATCCATGAACAGTCTTATGTCATTGTCATCCCTTCCTATCACAAATGATTACCTAAAAAGCATACTAATTTTCTCCTCTTTAATCTTTCCCACTATTGTCTTCCATGTATAAGTTATACATATTAGTGCCTCCTTGTCTCTATATAATGGCATAAAGCCACTAAACTAAGCACAAGCATGTAATCTCCCTCACAATTACTCAATTCTCAAACCAAATTATGAAGACTCAAAGCCTTGCATGTTTGATTCTCACCTTCACAACCTTCAATATTCCTTCTAATGCAAAACATACACAACCCACTCCAGCTATCTTCAAAATTCACCATTTTTGGCACCAAATTCTTCAGTCGGGATGCAAAACACAAGAATTCCAAGTAACCCATTTACTCGTATCTATCCCTATGGTGCTAGCAGGAATCTTCAGCTTTATAGCTTCCTCTATATCTAGTGCTGGTGGAATAGGTGGTGGTGGACTTTTTATACCCATTTTAACTGTTGTGGCTAAATTAGACCTCAAAACAGCTTCAAGTTTCTCATCTTTCATGGTCACAGGAGGGTCATTTGCAAATGTCATGTGCAATTTGTGCTCAAAAAGTCCTAAATTTGGAGGGAAGTCATTGATTGATTATGACATAGCACTTTCTTCAGAACCATGTATGTAAGCGTTGGAGTTATGTGCAACCTTGTGTTTCCAGAATGGTTGATCACTATTGTGTTTGCTCTTTTTCTTGCTTGGTCTACCTGCAAGACATGTAAGAGAGGGTTGATGTTATGGAAGATTGAATCAGAAGAGATAATGATAAATAGGGCTGAGGAAATTGAAAAAGGGAATTTTGAGGAACCTCATCTTCTGGGTAATGAAGAAAATAGCAAATCGAGGCTTCCGCGTTTGAAATTGGGGGTTTTGCTTTTGGTCTGGCTTTCTTTCTTCTCTATCTATCTCCTTCGTGGCAACAGATATGGACAGGTAAGGAATCTTCTCTTTCTTCTCACCTTAAATTTTGCCTCTAGGTACAATTTTTTCCCTAACAGATAAATTGCAATGGGATAAATAAATCAGTTGGTTAATTACAAAAGTCAATCAATCAGAGAAAAAAATTACAATTGGGAGTCAATTTTAAGGTGAATAACTGTAATTTTCTCTTGCTAGTTAATAATCAAAGTTGATAAGATTTATTTCCCCTTTTTTGATTTTGGGTCCTTTTTAATTGTTGCAAAATCAAGTGAAACACTCCAAGAAAAGTTAGTGGTAGTGGTAGAACCTTTTGTCAGTTACTGAATTTCCTTCTCTTTTTTTCCTGTTTGGTAGAAAATTCTATAGATGTTAATTTCTGTACTAATCTCCATGTATGTGATTCTTGCTTGGTTAAACCAAGCCACTTCACTACTTCAATTTTCTATTACCAAGAGATTTGAAGGAATTCATAGCACTAGTGGGATACACATTTTCACCCACAATCCCTTGCAGATTGTTGGCTATCCACACCAGAAGATAAAGAAAGAAAATGACGTTTGTGGTGAACAGGTAGGTCCGAGACTGACAATTGTAAGCCCTAATATTAAAACAGATACAAGACTGAAGACAATACAAATATTGTAATACAATAAAATGTATAGCGTTTGAGGGCAACTTAAAAATGTCACGTCATCTTTAATATAGATGTTAATCATGATAAAATTATGTTTTTGAAGTACCAGTGCTTTATATTAACGATAGAATAGATTTTGTCAACATGCATGTCTACTTTATTTATGTGGGGTAGTGCCTGTGCTTCTGCTATTTAATCTTGATTCTTATAGATTGCTTCTGTTTCAAAATATTATTCCCATGATACATGTGTTTGATGCAAGGTCTTGTAATGCCAAAGTTCAAACTATGTGCAGAATATCATTCCAATGGAGCCCTGTGGTGTGGTATACTGGATTCTCTCATCAGTTCAAGTACCTCTTGCCGTAGTTTTCACAGCTTGGATTGTGTTTAGGAGAAAGCCTTCAACACCAAACTCAAACACAACAGGTCCTTAAAACAGCACAGATTGAAAAGCATTTTTAGCTAGCTCTACAGTTTTCTCACAACCTCATTCAATCATAGAGCTAACTTCAGTAGAAGTGTCATGCAGTGTCAAGACCTGTGCAGAGATGAACCATCAAAGAAGCTTGTCTTTCCATTGATGGCACTACTAGCAGGGATTTTGGGTGGTTTTTTCGGAATCGGAGGTGGAATGCTGATAAGTCCACTTCTTCTTCAGGTTGGAATGGCACCTGAGGTAAGTTTAAGGGCTTAAGAGTTAGAAATAAGTTCGTTTAAAGTAACATTCATTAACCAGCTCCCTTGAATTTAGCATTAAATAGAAGGAAGTCAAAGTATATTTTTATAATAAATGTGAGATCTACATATTTAACATAAATTCAAGGGAATCGAAGTATTTTACTTTAAAATGTGTTAAATGTAATTTGCATTAAGCTTTAATACAATCATTTCTTTGTTTCCATAGATAACAGCAGCAACATGTTCTTTCATGGTTTTCTTCTCGTCAACCATGTCAGCATTACAGCATGTATTGATGGGCATGGAAGATATACAGAAAGCCTTAATATTGGGCATAGTATGTTTTGTTGCATCCCTTGTGGGGTTATTAGTGGTGAAACTAGCTGTTCAAAAGTATAAAAGGGCATCTTTATTTGTCTTCTCAGTTAGTGTAGCGATGGCTTTAAGTATTGTCCTAATGACTAGCTTTGGAGTCATTAAGGTTAGGAGGGACCATAGATCAGGGAAATACATGGGGTTCAAACTACCCTGTTAAAAGAAACAAATTTGTTAAACCAGTTCCCAATTATACGCCAGCTGTTGTCTATATAAAATAGTAGACCAAAACTGTGTTTTGGTCCTCAAAAGAAAATGTCATTACCAATTTGGTATTCTAAATTTTTTTTTTAATCAATGTAGTACTCACAGCCATAGTTGTCTCAAATCCAAATATGTATCAGCAAATCAGAAAGCATATTTCCAGGTTGCATAACCTGATATGTATTTTGACTCGCAGCTTCTGTTGTCCCTATTAAATGTCATATATATTGCATAACCAAAAGTCGTGAAGTTGCCTCTGCAATCAATGGAGGGTGCAGGAAATGGAGCCGAGAGGGTCAGAGGGTATCCAGAACCAATTCAACTCAACTTCACCATATGTTGAAACTCAATTTTATTTTATTTTAAGAGAATGGGTGTAAGAAGAGTCGAAGTCCTAACTTTTCTTCTCGGGACAAAGAACACCTCAATATTTTGGTTATACAAACCTGATACTACATCAAGAATCAATTCAATTCAATAGTTTTAGTTGTCAAGGAAAAGCCCATGGATAGTTTTATTATGATATTTAAACATACTTTTCTGCAACTCAGGCGTGTTATATTGGCAACAGTAAACCTCAATGGGTTGGCCTGATTGTTAAGGATGTACATGACTGCAAATGGACCCAATTCTGATGGGCCTCGTGTTACTAAGGCCTATAGTAGAAAAAAGTCCAATAAAACAAGAGATAATGCAGGGGAAAAGAATGATGAGTTGTCCCGTGGTGATGTGTCCAAGAGTGAGTAACTATCACGTGTGAGTGTAGCGCGTGAGCTGGGTGGGAGATTTGGAGAGAGAGAGGGTTGTAGCAGAAGGTTATAGCGGCATGTTGCGATGGGAGAGTCGGAAAAATCTGGGAAAAGGGTTGGAGTCTCTAGCTTTCTAGAGAACCCTTTGTTTTCGTTCTTTTCTTTCATCTTTCGGCTTGCTATAAGCTGAATACCTCCATTTTGGCTCTGTTTGGAGCATTCGGACCTTTGAATATCAATAAAACAGTGAAGTTCCCATCAACTGCTTGAATTCAAACTTGAGCCGAATTTATTCTCCTAAATGTATTAAGATGATATGGAGGATACACCCTTAACACAGCTCAAGGAAGGATTTAGTCCAAGTTGACGTACAAGCTAATCCAAGGAAGGATCCCTTACCATACAATAACAAAGAAAACTTGCAACAACCTGTACAAGTTCTCTGCAAATTTAAGATGATAGATAAACTACAGACATAGTAACTAGAGCAATCAAATAATGACACTTGAATATTATATTATAAAGCTAATTAATGTTTTTCATCCCTTAATTACATTTATTGCTATATGCTGATCCCTTAATTTTATTCTTTTTCCTGATAAAATCTCTCAACCTTTCTATCTTTATCAAATGACGTCCTTCCGCCTCATTCTATAACATTGTTGTCAATGGCGTATGCAACAAATAGGGGCAGGCTCAAACCGCCATGCCACCATGGTGGATGGCGTGGCGGCCACCATGTGCATGCACTACGACCTTTAAAAAGAACTACTTCAAAATTTTATATAGACATCATTAATGAAATAGGAAGAAAAGAACTATTAATGAAAAAAGTCGGCATGTGAAATAGGTAGAAGGCATAAAGAAAAAAACAAGAGGTGCGTCTTGTCTGTAGGTTAAAAAAGGTTTGTTACTACAAAGACAAAAGCTTTTAAAAAATCTCAAAAAGTCTGTCTCTCTCTAATAGATACAGATACAGAGATGAGCCTGAATTCGCTCATGTTTAGATGGTCATGTTGACTTATGTTTCACTAACAAAGGATGCATTCCAAAAAATATATATATACTAAAAAATAAAAAGATAAGTTCTGTTATTAATATGAGCAACATGAGCAATTTTGAACATGAGTGGATCCATTTCCAACAGAGATAATGATAAAAACAAACAAAAAGCAAGAAAAAGCTTTTGCACACAGCACACTAAATACCATTTAAAATTAAAAATAAGAAAAATGCAGTTGCCAGAAGAAGTAAAGAGAAGAACAAAATCAACATAAAAATGAAGAAGAAAAGCAGACTAGCAAAAATGGCAGTCCAAAAACAAAACAAAATAGAGGAAGGAAGATGAGAAAACTTACTTCCCTTCAGATGTCAGAGTCGTTCTGAGTGTTTCAGGTCTTTGCAGTTCTAAACCTCTATTCTGTAATCGGTATATATAGGCTAAGTTGTTAGCTTTTCGTATTACGGGAATCTTCAATTTTGTTCTTGAATTGTTGTCACAAAAATAGCGAAAGTCACAAATACCCTCAGCCTCGGGAAGCCCAACAGTTTTGTGATAGAAAACATTCAGGCTTACATTTAATTTTCCATATTCCGCCATCGTGAATGCCATTCATAGTGGTCACTACACTAAAGTGGATGCCATGGTGGCACCATGTAAAGCTCATCATAACATGGATGTCCCATGGCATTTTCTTCAAATTCCGCCACACCATGGCGGGATAGCAGCCCTCGTGGCCGCCATTGAAAAAACCGCTTTGTTAGCCCCCTCTTCCAACAATGTCTTCTTCTCCCACGTACAACGCTTCAGAGACGGTGAGAATTGCAGTGAGAGCAGAAGAAAGAAAAAGATAACGAATAAGTCAGCACAGAATGCCACTTAAGATGCCACTTTAGCTAGCAGAGTGAGTCTGGAGAACATGTTGGATGAAGTTAGGAAAGTTGAGGGATTCTATTGGAAAATAAAATTTTAAGGGACCAAAATATAACAAAATATAATTAAGAGACGACAATGATAATTTGGCCTTATTATAATCTTTTACATTCTCCTTCAAACAAAAAAATGTGAACAAAGCGCAGACTCACAACACCTTATGCTGAAACTTTTAAAACTTTATTTTAATTAAGAGAATAAAAAGCTGCAAAAATCAAACTCCTGTCCACTTGTTCCCAGAGGCACTTGTACCATATAAAGATCCACTTCAACAAAGGCTCGCCTTATGTGAGAACCCGACGTGCAGAACGTGCATGATGCATGGGAAGGGAGTTGACTTTTCAATGCATATTGTGCAGCTGCCACGTATTGAATTTTTGCTCTTCCAGAATTTACATATATATCCCTCCTTCCACTTCCTTTCAGCTGGTTTTTCGGTCATTGCTCATCCAGATTTCTGCAATACATATCTTTCCAGCAAAGCAATCACAGAACTCTGCATCTTCCTCCCCTGTTCTGCTGGATGCTGGGTTTTTTCTTTGAGTTGCTGGATGCTGGTTTGGCTGCTTCTTCACGCTGTGAATTTGCTGCAGTAGCTGCTTCATTCAGTCGCACAACGCTTTCTGCTGGACGAAGGCTGGATTGATCAGAAAATTGCACTGTAATCCTCCTCTGTTCTCTTGCTGCTGATGTTTGCTCCTTGAAGTTGTTAAGCCTTTGCTGCTGGTTGCTGGTGAAACCAAGCCAGAAAAATTAATTTCTCAGGTCTAAACTTTCTGCTAGATGAATTGCTGTTGATGGGTTCATTTTTCCCCTCTGTTTACGTTACTTTGTGCTGCTGGTTCACTGTTCAGGGCAGCCACTTCCTCTTTGCTTGAGCTGAACTTCATGGCTGTGTGTGTGTGGTAGGGGAGCAGCGCTGTGTAGTGATTTTGGGCCTAGAAAAATTCTTAGGTATGTGTTGCTTTTCTGGTCAACTTTCCAAGCGTTTTCCTCTTCTGTTTATTAAAGCTGTGATGCGTTTTTGTAGTGGCCAGTTTGGAGAGGTTCTGCGCAAGAGAAGATGTGGTGCAGGAAGTGATCTTAGTTGGATAAAATTCTGATTCATTTATGCTTAACTGTATGTTCACTCTCCTATACATTAATTCCTCAAAAAAAAAAATTATGCATATATATATATTCTTAATTAAAGACAAAATCTCATTGTGTTTTTTTTACTTGTTAAATCATATTTATGCAGAATAAACTTCCCTTTAAAGTGTGGCTGCAGATTAAAGATGGTATACATTTCCTTTAGTTTTTGAATTTGGGTTTAGCTCCTAAGTGGAACCAAGGAAATGAAAGCACAAAATATGTATATGGAATATACTGTACGAGTATGGAAGGCGTAAAATTAGTAGAGGAATAAATTTTAAATTATGATAAGTCCAAGTCCTGTATGAAATTAATTGGAGTGATTCATCTTCTAAAATCTGTGAACGGGTCTTGTAGGGTATTCAAGAGACTGAGTTATGGCTGAAAAAGGGTCAGGGAATTTCTGTAGTATCTCGGAAGGTGAGTAAGTAATGCGGACCGTGAGTAAACGAGAAATTACTATTTTACTATTAAGTTTTCTTGTAGTGTCCTAAAATTGGGCAATCTATTTATTGAGATACCTATTGAAATGTTTCGTAATATATATGTTTACCAAAAAATCGATTTGAACAGGAAATTTTACAAATTGATGGATATTTGAGTTAATTGGAATTTTTACTATGAAATTGATCTGGAAGGTATTCTATTTGAGATGTTAGATGGAAAAATTACATAGTTTTATGAAGTTATCTACTCAGAACCCTGTAGCTAACAGCAGTGGATGTTAGCCCTGGTGCACCATGATCTATACCTTAGCTAGCAGGGGTGGTGCTAGCCCCGTGTGCAGGCCATCACACGCGGAGTTATTTTCTTTTCGCAATCTGAAAGCTTTGCGTCTGTAGTGATTTTCTCCGCGAGCTATGTGCTCTGCGTCTGTTCCAATTGGTTCTGTTTAGATGTTTTCGATGCATTTTGAGAAAGAATTTGTATAAAGCATGTTCCATATGGTTTTATATATATATATATATATGTAAACTTATTTGACCTTATGTTTATTTTAAATAGGTTGGCATTGCTTATTCACTGAGTATCAAACTCATTGTTTTATAAACTATTTTTTTTTCAGAGAGCAGTACTGACCCTACTCTACCCCCAGCAGCTTTCTAGTGTTGATCTTTTGATTACTCCTTTTGACGAGCCGGCAGTTGCTCATGTGGGTGCATTTTGATTGTATGTGTATTTTGTTTGAAACTTTGTAAAACTTTGTAAAGTTAGCTCCACTGACTCATGGATGGGTCATCCCCACTCCCTGGAAATTTCTTTTGATTGGATTGGATATGGGTCATCCCTTTTGTTGTATTGTACTGGCTGACAATTTGTAGAAATATCGGGAGGTCTAATTTATAGAGGAGACTCTGTCGAAATTTCTACAAATGTCCTTTAAAGAGAAGCTTATGTGTTTTATATGATTCAAATTGATGCCCATAAGTATTTTCTCTATGTTTCCGCTTCTAAATTGTGGGGTGTGACACCTTAATCTGTGTTTTGAATAATTTTATTATAATTTATAACAATTGCATTTAAATTGGCATACATGCAGCATGTTTTACAAGTTCTATGCAAGTTTAATCTGACAGATAAACAAGAGATAGTAACCAAAAAAGTGAAATAATGAAACTCGAATATTACATTTGAACTTGCATTATTCAACATACACAGTATCATCACAAAAGCCTTCGATCTAAAATCCCCGTAAGGTGCTGGACGGGTCCAGCAGGACCACAAGCATATATCTTACAGCTTGCAAAAGTAACATACAACACACATGCTTAACTATGCAACTGAGATACGAATGGATTGAACAAACCATCTATCCTTTTCTTTATCTCTTCTGGGTTGGCACCGACAAGCTTATCTACCAGAGTACCATCCTTCAAAAGCACAAATGTGGGCATGGCTTTTATCTCCAACTTGGTGGCTACATCCTGAACAAAAAAAATTTCCAATATATTCAATTATCCAGACCAGAATGATCTCAAAACCTTTACATGAGAAAATCACCCAAGCATCAACTTTTTAGTTTCAATACCTCAAGCATGAGTTATAACATGCCAAGATAAGCCATCAATTCAGTTAGTTAAATATATCTGAGAATGAAAGATTTAAGATGTTGATCAGCAGAATATCTATATTTCTTTGTTGGTGAAGCAAGCACCACAAGCTTATAAGAAACCAAGGGATGCATCATGCATTATACTCTTAGTAGTATATATCAGGTATGAATCTACCCTCTGATCTTAGCCACAAATCTTAGACGCTAGAACAAAACTCTAAATATAGTATATATCTATATTTCTTTGGTGGTGCCTATTGCATATTATTGCTCAGAAACTTAAGTCACTGTTCAACCACGTAACTGAACTAAGTAAATTGCATGAATGCACTATGAATTCTATGAACATTTGGCAAGAAAACTATAAAATGGAAATATATATATATATGTATAGATATATGAAGTAGTATGTGCAATTGCATTTTAAATAAGTCACAAAAGGAACTATGCATATACAGTAGTACGTCCTTGTGTTTATATACAGTAGCTGAATTCCAATGCACTCAAATTCTACATATCTTGAACACCTTATGAGCCATTAGCATTTTAAGAGAAAATATATACATGGGGGGAAACCACAAAGGAAGCAGGAAGGAAAAAACTTAATAGAAAATCAAGAGTATGGTGCTCAAGCACACATTAGGGGGAAATAAAACTTCACTGCATGTCGTAATTTACAAATACTAATGGAACAAATTGAATCCTAATTGCACTAGATATCAGGAGACACTGATACACATATGCACCTGTCTATTTTCTCTTCGCCTCTATATTAGCTAGCCACATCTAACAATATCAGTAGCTTAATTGATGCCAAGAATTAGCTAGACTACTTCTCCATCATATTTCTTAAAAAGCAATAACTGTTCTATTACAACATCATCATTAACATCTGTGTCAAGATTGTCGCATAACCTGCATCACATAATATATATACTTTGCAAAATAAGAAAAAATAATCACAATCCATTTTCCAGAAAGGCTTAATTTGATATGTGACATTGTGGCTCATGACAGTTTATACGCTAAGTCTAACCATATAATAAAGATTGTTCCTTCCGATAAAGAAAAAAGTACTACCTTAAGCATAACTAGTCATGTTGAAATAGGATACAGTCTAAATAGCAATCTGAAAGAGAAAACCCGTTGTATCCCCACTTTCCCATAAGCAGAAAGGGAACTTATAACACACAGAGAGAGAGAGAGAGAGTAGACAAATTAGAAATAAGGATCCTAATATAAGTTTAACTTTAAACATGTAATGAGCAGATATGCATCTATATACTCCATCTGTATTCAGAAGCATTTGAGAATGGGCACATCGACACAAAGGCATGATTATTAAAAATTGAATGGATTACCTTGACTTCATCAACATCAACATTCCCCTATTTATTTCATTTCTTTCACTCATTTCCTACAATTAGGTAGAAACCTTTTTTATCCTTTAATAATAGTTATAAGAAGTGCATGTAATTAAGCATGTTCAAACCATGCTATATAGCAAGAGTGCACTACCTTGAAATCTTAAGCAGCCTTAGAACAACTAGTCTTAATCTATTAGGTGCTCATCAGTTGGTCAAACTACACACCTATCCTTATTTTTATCTAATAGTTTAACTAGATCATACAACTTACTCTTCTAACTCCTAAACAGTCTCTGCAAAGTGCTCATAGTGAGGTGTTTCATGGACATCTCAGATTGATCTTCACATGGTTCAAATTTGTCCTACAAATTACAAGTAATTATAATTGTCTATGTATAGATTTAGTTTGCTTAAAAAATTAAATATCATTTTGTTTGCATAATTGTCTATGTACAAATATACTACCTTAACTTTTAACCACATGACCTAGCCATATTTTTCCTCCTAAGCAAGCTAGTCACCATTTTTAAACAATATAGTGGTCTAGTAACCCAGCCACAATAACTGGTGAACTCTAATAGCCCATTTGAGGTCTTCAAGGATGTCAGTAACAATATTTCCATCATATTTTGTCTTCATATCAATAGACACACACTTATACCTCCCTCACCCTTTCTTAATAATACTGTGAGAAGTTGAATAAAGCAAGTAGGTCTTTAAAAACATTTACACTTCGATATATATATATATGTGTGTGTGTGTGTGTGTGTGTGTGTGTGTGTGTGTGTGTGTGTGTGTGTGTGTGTGTGTGTGTATGTGTATGGCTAAAAAATAAATTGTAAATAGACAAAATACAAGGGTAATTATACTAACACTACTCTGATTTAGTGATGGCTACATTTAGGAGAGAATCCTCATGTTCTTATTGCATCATCGACTATCACATTCTAAATTTCTATAACTATTAGCCAAAACAAAGTAATGACAAAAGAATAGCAAGGTACTATCTTAAATAAGCATTAGAGAACTACCCTATGTTAGTTAGGGAGTCTTATTGAGACATTAGCTTGATAATTTATTTAGCATAGAAACACCTAGATAATGTTGTAACATTCTTATCTTAATGTCTCCATTATTTTCATATAGATAGGAATATATTTAAGTTCAAGAATTCAGTTAAGGACAACCCTAGTAACCGTGGATACAATAAGCTTGGAGCAACTTAAATCTTAAGATGAGTCTTTTAGAATTTCTAACACATGCATGGTCGAGCAAGGGATATAGGAATAAGCAAGTGAACATGAGATAATAAGGACAAAATGAAGCCACCTAGACATTCCACTTACTCATAAGACACACTAGCTATCCAGTCAAGGTATGGTACTCCATTTGGCCATGGGAATTAATAAGGAATTTCATGAAATGGAAGATAGCTTATATAATCTAAGAGGGAGACACCTATCATGCACAGTGGGGGGAGAGGCTATGTGGAGGGGAAATAGAGTAATTAAATCCTAAGCACCACTTGATGGAGTGCACTGTATGTAATATCCAGTTTTCATTAAATGACGGAAATGAATGCGTTCTCAAAGTAAGTCCCCCGAAATGAATTAGTTAAGGTCCCAAAAAATTTTAGTAGCATTCTTGACTCTTAAAAATGAGAATAGCAAGCTTAGACGGAAGGAAAAATGGAGGTAAAATGAATAAACAAAATGTAACGAAAGGCTGATGAAACGTAATGGCATTTTTATAATTTTCAGCAAATTTTAGAATTTACATAGGAGGTCTTTTTAAATGAAAGTTTTAAGTTCTTTGGGATTCTCAGAGACCTTAAAAACCATGGAAAGCCCCGAGACAATTAAAACCCCTCCGATGGACATTTTCTAACATTGGTTGACTTGAACTTTGATGGGTTCATTTGGGAAGGTTTTAGCTTCAATTTTAGTGATTCCAAAGGAATTTTACTAAATTGGGAACCTGAATTTTATAATAGAAAAGATGGTTCTCAAAAAGGAGCTAAAACAAACATGAAACAAAAATGCCAAGATGAATGGGCAAAATTGGAAAATTTGAAAAGTCTTTCTTAAACCCACTTATATATAAGATGCCACACCTCCTCACTCATTTAGCTTATTTAGTTTTTTCCTTAAATCAAAGGAAGAACCCTAAGAGTGAGGCGCACAAGAGGGAGAAGAAGAGAAGGAGAAAAACAAGGCAAAAGGTATGAAATTTCTTCTTTTTTCATGCTTTCTCTTTAGCAAACCTCTTCTCCTCCATTTTCCTTTTTTTCCTATGATTTTATTGAAGTTTATGGATCTGTTTTGAGGGAAGAACAAAGGAGAAATTTTGAATTTGAACAGAAGAGGCCAAGAAAAGGAAGAATCAAGCAAAAAAATAAGGAAAAACAAGGTAAATCTTCCTTCCATGGTAGCTATCTCTTGCTCCCTTCTCTTCCTTGGTTTGTCCCACTCATGGAGCTTCAAGATGGCTCAGATTTTGGGTAGAACAAATGAATGCTAGTTTTATATACATGAATCCTCCTAATTTTGACAGTTTAATAATTAAATATGGCTTAATGGATGTAATTGAATAGAATTTGATTTTAAATAGCCATTTTCTACATTTTAGGAATTAATTTACAAGTATTTGGTTTTTAATGCTCAATTTTATCTCAAATAATTTTGTGAATATTCTTCCTATTATTTTTGTAGATTTTTGATAGGCAATGGAATTGGAATGGAAGAATAAAATTGCATTTGAATAGGAGCAATGGGTTTTGAGAAGAACACACTTTCATAAACACTCAAGCAGCTAGCATGGGTTGGGATTCAAGTTGAACATACACATGTGATTGAGGAAGCACTCACTTAAGCTATAGGTTATAGGAGGAGAGAATGAATTGCATGGAAGAAGGCATGTGAGCAGCCACCCACACACAAGAACAAAAGAGAAGCTTAGTTGTAAACAAAAGTGAAGAAGAGACATGGAAAGGAGCTGGGCTTTGAACACAATCATGAGAGCCATGGGTTGAAGGGATTAAAGAAGCATGAGAGACTCAAGCTTGGGTGGATGAAGAAGGGAGTTGATGTAACACCATATATTTCTAGCTCATCTCATCATACTCTTATGCATTATATTCTCAAATCCATGAAGGAAGTAGAAAAAGTCTATTAAAATAATGCATTTAATTGCGCTGCGTCGTGTATAAAATTCCATTCAGTGTCACGTGGACCGTGTGAGTTCATACTATACATTCTTATATTTAATTACATCAATAAAACCTTTTTGCATTATAAAATCATGCCCACAACTCATGAAAATCAAAGAAGAGCTCAAAATAAACAAGTGCATTTTTGGTCAGATTTGACCCCTTTTCTGACCAAAGGTTGGAAAATGACAACTAAATCTAAAAAAATTGAAAACATACATTCTTAGTCATTCTAGAAATCTACAGATGTCTACTTTACACTAAAAATACACCCAAATCATAACGTCCATCACAGAGGATGTTTGACTTATGAATGATCCAGAGGTCAGACTACATTTTGGAACTGTCATAGAATTCTGCAGCAAATTTTGAAAACGGTCAATTAATTCCACAAAAAATATAATCCATGCAAATGATACCAATATGGAAAGTTGTAGGTGTTAGCTAGAGGGAAAATATTTCTAGACCTGCTTAGGCAACCTAGACCTTAGAATTTAATAGAATAGTAACTCAGGTCGGGCAAAACCCCTGGTACTGGACAGAATGTCCAAAATTTCATATCTCCCTCTCTAGACCTCCAATTAAAGTGCTTCTAGTTGGCACAAGCACTGTGAATGTCTAGTTTCTTTGTATAAAATTTCATGACAATTGGACATCATTTGGACCTCGTGTGATAGAATTCAATTTTCGAACCAAATGAATAGTGTAGCAGACCAAAACCAGAAAAATTGTCAATTTTGAAAAAGTTCTCAAATATTCTGTAGATCTCAAAAAATTATGATCTTTAGCTTCCCCAAAAGCTCCTAATGAGCCCTAATTTCATGCCAAATCTTAGACCAAAAATAGCTCATTTGGCTAAAGAGTGACATAGGGTTCCATTATGGTCATTTTTGACTCTATATAAGATACCAAAATTACCAAATAGCTTTCTTTTGGTTTTGGCACCTTTTGGAAAACTCTAAAAGCACATTTAAGACTTGTGTGAGCTTCCCAAATGGTCCCAAACCCCAGCATCTCATTTTGGCCTTTCCATCCACACATATGCACATTTCCATAAACTCATTCATGAAGCTATCTTTGCCATATATACTCAATTCACATTCTATCATTCATATAACACATACTTTCATTTCTACTTCATATAATAGCATAATTACATATATCTCAAGGGTCATAAGCCATTCACAACAATAATATACATCATTATAATTCATTATGGCTTTAAAAGGTAAATGCTAAACATATGGATGTCAATCTCCTTCCTTCAATGTTGTTGGCTCCCATTACCATATCCACTTGGTCCACCTAGCATGTGAGATTATTGGAGAGGAGGAAATGAGATTCAAAGAATCCCAATAGCTCATCTCCCATTCAATCATACATAATATATGCAAAACAAGCCTTACAAATGCATGAATGGATAAAATGAAAGTCATGGACATTTAAGAAGCAAGCTTGGCATGTGAACAAATCATACAAGACATTCAAGAGCTCACTAAGTGTTTGGATTGGCCTCGCACTTTTCCTCATGGATTTTGGACTTGCTTTACCTATTCTTTAAGAGCTTTGGACTTAACCATACTCTTGGGAGTCCACTTTACTTTTGGGAGACTCTTTACTTTATCTCAACCAATCTCAAGGTTTTTAGCTCATTCTCACCATGGTCAAGAGTTTTTAGCCTCTCCACACTTAAGCAAACTTAACAAACATCATACATTCATTTAAAAACATTACGTGACATCATGAAATCATAGTATATAAAATCATGCTAGCATACTTTTTATGGCTTGAAGATACACATACACATATTCTAAGACAAGCTAAACACACACCCATGCATGAAAGAAGGTGGAGAGAGCTACCTTGTATACTTTTTCCTTGGATTTCAAGCCTCCTCTTTCGGCCACACACCCACAAGCTTGTGGAAATGGTTTCTCTTGGCCTAGATACAATTCATGGAAGCTAATTAGGTTCATGAAATAATCTCTAAGACCATACAACTTGCTTAAATACTAGATTGCTCTATAATCCCCATTATGGTCTATACTTGCACCTAATGAAGCAACACCCCTCAAAAAATTTCTAGACTCCATTCTTTCTTTTCAAATATGATTCTTAAATCCTTTTAAGCCTCTTGGAGTCATCACACTATTAAAACTAAGAGCCTAACTTTATGTTGCTTCTTTAGGTCATAATATGGAACCTAAAGCACCAAATCAATTTCTATGAGTTCTAAATTTTTTTTCCAAGGCCTCCCTTCATTTTTATTCATCAAATATGACAAAAAAATGGGCTTGAAAAAATTTAAAACTCTCCCTAGCTATCCCAACCTTGTTTGGCCGAGACTTTAGAGCTTATTGAGCTTCATGGAATTTGCTTAGTTTTCTTGAAGAAGGAAGCATGTAGGGAGCATCTTAGGGATCTTAGGAGCTCATTTAAACTCTTAATTAGATCTAAGAATTATCATATGAAATCAGATTTTGGAAGGTGCACACAAAACCCTAGAATTTGCATCTTGAAATCTAATGGTTTTTTGATAATTTCCTTTGCATATTCTTAATCTTCACACCCTTTTTTTCTTAGATTCATGCTTGGTTCTGCCTAAAAATCATCTCCTCCTAGGGTTTTCTTAAGTGGGGTGAAATGGTGGAGAAGGGAACCAAAGATGACAACCATAGGGAGAGAAATTACCTTGTTTTCTTATTTTTTTTCTCATTTGAATCTTGTGTTCTTTGAGCTCCTCTCTTCAAATTTTGAATTTTCCCCTCAATTTCTCCCTTAAAACAGATTTATAAACTTTATTATAATCATAGGAAACAAAGGAGAATGTAGGAGAAGAGGTTTGGAAGAGAAAGAGCATGAAAAACCATGAAAATCCATACCTTTCTACCTTGAATTTCTCCTCCTATTCTTCCTCCTCTTGTGTGCCTCATCCCCTAGGGTTTTCCTCTAGTTTTGGGTAGAACATGGTCGTGCATAATGAAGGGAGAAGAAGGGTGCATCATATATATAGGTGGGAATAAGTTACACTTTTCAAAAATCCCTGTTTTGTGCCTTATTCTTGGCATTTTCGTTCCTCCTTCGTTTTAGCTCCTTTTTGAGAACCGTCCTTTCCATTATGAAATTTAGGTTCCCAATTTAGTAAAATACCCTTAGAATCACTCAAATTAGAGCTAAAACCTTCCCGAAAGAATCTATCAAAGTTCAGGTATATCGACGTTGGAAAACATCCACTGGAGAGGTTTTGGCTGTCCCAGGGTTTTCCAAGATTTTTAAGGCCTCTGAGAACCCCGAAGAACTTAAAATTTTCATTTATAAAGCCCTTCTATGTGAATTCCAAAATTTGATCAAATTTACAAAAATGTCATCACGTTTCGTAAGCTTTTTGTAAGAAATTGTTTTTTCATTCTAGCTCCATTTTTCTTTCTGTCTGAGCCTGGGATTCTCATTTTTAGGAGTCTATGATGCTTCTCAAATTTTTTAGGACCTTAACTATCTCATTTTGAGGGACTTCCTTTTGTATTTGGTGAATTTCATTCATTGACGCAGAAACTGCATGTTACATTTCTCACATTTTCAGAAAATCAGATTTTATAATTGAACTGAAGATGAAGCAACAAGTGGGAAGGCTTCTCAAAGAATAGAAGCTCGAATAAAGAAGCTCATGTAGAGCAGCCACGTCATAAATATTGTATGGATAGCTACTGGACTGGAGGCAACAGATGAAGTTGAAAGGAGAAGCAAACATGAAGAAGAGAAGCTAAACATGAAGCATACAAGCTTGGGTTTAATGTGGGGTAGCAGCAAAAATAAAAGAAGAAGCCACGTTCTGGTGCCTTAAGTGGGAAAGAGGAAGAACAATGCATGAAGGAAGCATGTGAGGGAAAGATGCATGAGGCCAGAATAGCAAGAAGCTCAAATACACACACATGCAAAAGCGAGGGGAGCTAAAGTTTAAATGAAAGAGCTGATGGGCATAAAATCACGTGAGAAACTCGAGCTGGAGATTGGAAGAAAAGGAGAATGTAAAATAACACGAGCTGAATCACATGAACATATAGGTAGACAAAAGAAGCGAGCTAATGTGGAAAATGCAGAAGAACAACACAAGACTAGGACTGAAGGAAGCTTTGGATGAGAGTTAAAGAAGATGCAGCTCGAGTTGTGGAGAACATTAAGAAGAAAGACGCTAGAGTTGAGGGCTAGACAGCAATGTGGAAAATGACATGATAAGAGAGCTGAATCACGTGGAAACCTAGGTTAAAGGTTAAATAAGCACGTGACACACAAAGGAGAAGAAATACACATGGGCAGCACGTGGAGAAGAGGGCAAAATGTAGGAAAAAGGATGGACTAAATAAATGTGAAACAAAAGAGCTAATGAGCTGGGCAATGGCTGAGCATGTAGACAAAAGTAAATGAAGCACGTGATGAGCACGTGAGAGGCTGGAGGCTAGGGTGCAAGACCATTAATCCATCGTCAATCCATAGGGATTCACTCATTCCATACGTTCCCATCGTCATTCACACCCCTTCATCCAGCAGCCACTCCACGCCCTTCCACCCCATCTCCTCCATTTTTCTCACCTCCATCCATTCTCTAATGAAACTCTAATCTCCATTTATGATTAGCTAGGAGGAAGGCTCTTAAGTTGAAGCTTGAATCCAAGGATTAGAATCAGATTTTTGGCTAAGAGTTCATTTTTATTTTCTTCTCTCTCTTTATATCGATTTTAATTATTTTATTTGCTTGGTCAAGCTTGTGAATGATTGAGTTTGACGTAGTTTATGATTGATGGCTGGTTAGACATTAATTAAGAGAATTTTGAATGATTAATTGCATGAATTAAGTGTTGGATTTTCATTTTCCTACCATTTTCCAAGCGTGCAATCAAGGTGTTTGATAAAATGCTTGTGAGAATTGGTGTGCTTAATTGTTTGATTTAAGAATTCCTTAGAGTTTGATTGGTAATTAAACATCCTAGGGTGTTAATTCAAAGGCTAATTGATCAATTAATCACTCATTTAAGTGTTCAAAGATCTTAATCACAAGAATTAGTAATTTAATAGGAGTTAAGGTTTCAATTAACATTAAGTTGCTAGTTTCTTGAATCTTGAGTGGTAATTCAAGATCCCTTGCCAATGAACACAATTAGGGACTCTTAGACTAGAATCAATTATAATTAGATTAGGATAAGGATAGTGGATGCTAAAGGATGAATCCAAAGCTAGTCACAAGTCTATCATTCACCTCATAACTCATACAATCAGGTAGTTAGTCATTCTAATTCAATTTCAATTTACTTAGTTTAATTTGATCAAACCCCCTTTAATTTACGTAGTTCTAAAGTCCTTTAACACTTAGAAAACCTAATTAAATATTGAATTTCATTTTCAAGGGAGATGACCTAGGTTGCACCACTAGTTATATAATTTTTTAACTTAGTTTTATTTTGAGGGTTGCATGACACGACCCATCAAGAACCAAAGGTGAATCTTAAGAATTTAAGGGAAGAGAATAAGAATATGCAAAGAGAATTAACAAACAACCATGGAAAATCAAGATAGAAAATCTAGGGTTTCAAGTATTCTTTGCAAAATCTGATTTGATACAATAATTCCTAGGCCTAAATGAGTGTTTGAATAAGCTCCTAAGATCCCTAGAAAGCTACCCATATGCATCTTCCACCAAGAAGAAAAAGAAAAGTCCATGAGTGCCAAAAACATGCATAGGTTTGGCCAAGTGGGTTCCATATACCTAGAGATAGTTTTAAATTTTTTCAAACCCATTTTTGAGTCATATATGATGAGTGAAGATGAGGGGAAACCTTGGGAAAAATTTAGGAGGCCTAGAGAATGAATTGGTGTCATAGGTTCTATAATATAACCTAAGGAAGCAACATGTAGTTATGCTCTTTGTTTTAATTATTTGATGACTCCAAAAAGCTTAAAAGGAGTTAAGAATCATAAATGAAAGGAAAGAATGGAGCCTAGAACTCATTTGATTAGCGTTGCTTCATTAGGTATATTTAGGAACCATAAATGAACCATAAGGCAAAGTTAAAGTTTCAAGTAGATGTATAGCTTTAGAAATGATTTCAAGAACCTAATTGGCTTCCATATATTATGTTTAGGCCAAGAAAAACTAATCCCACACCTTTGTGTGTGTGAGGCCAAGGAAAGGAGAGCATTTCCAAGAGAAAAAGTATATGGTTGCAATAAAGGTAACTCACTCCTCCTTTTCTCATCACTATAACAAAACAAACTTTTAGTTGCCATTATATTTCACATTAGCAGCAATAATAATTGCCACCAAAATTTTTACCAGTAATTAATCATTTACTAGTGTATCTAGGGTTGGTAAAAAGGGCAATTGTAGCAATGACTGGTAAAGACCCATTCAATTGCCATTAAAAATAAAAGACTTTTAATGGCAATTATTTAGTAGCAAATGTTATGGCTACTAAAACGTATTCCATAACTGGCTAATATTATATTTTAATGGCCATTTTTATTCTCAATAAAAATAGGGGGATTATAGTGGCAATTCTGTATTGGCAATTGTTATTGCCACCAAAATTGGTTCCATAATCAACTAACCCTAACATTTAATAGCCTTTTTTTATTGCCGATAAAAATAGAGTTATAATGGCAATTATATGCTGACCAATATTATGATTACTAAAACCAATTCCACAAATGATTAATATTAACATTTAATTGCATTTTTTTATTATTGGTAAAAGATACTTATAATGACAATTGTTATAATCATTAAAAATAAATTTACAATTAACTACTTGTATTTGCCTAAAAAATAATTTAATAATTCTAGCAAAAACAAATTATAACTCATTCCATGTAAAAAAATTTCATTAACTGTACAATCAAAAGAATAACTAGAAGTCATTAATTTCATAGATGTCAATAATAAAATACAAAAAAAATACACTATAAGTCTACTAACTAAATAGTGTCATCAAATAGAGTTACAATATAATAAAAATGTCATTTCTTCAACTCTTGAACTTGATCACAAATTGAAAATCATAGTGTATGACTTGAAAAGATAAAATGAAAAAAAATGTTATTTAAATAAATGTTATCAACAAAATAAAAATACAAAATATGTCTAAAATCAATCAACAAAATTTCATTTCAAATAACATACAAAATCAACTACAATTGTATTAACATATTCAAGTGCAAATACAATACCATGGTTGCTTATAGTATTTTTATCAGCATAAAGGAATTGAAATGGCATCTGTGATCTTTGTGTAACTCTCTCATGGCTGCTATTAGCATCAGAGACCTAGTAAATATTAAAATGTAAAATAACATAATTGTCTCATGAGAATAAATTTAAGGAATTTAAAATCTTTAAAAGCATTACCTATCCATATGAGCTTCCATTTAAGTTTTGAGGCATAGATAATTCCGTAGAAAGAAATTTACATACAATTTGTCTCATGAAAGTTAATTCAACTTTCATCACATTCATTTCTTCAGTATGTTTCTCCTTGATATCTTTCATCTGTTGTTCTAACCTTTGGACTGCCTCATTAGACACATCATCTATGGTAAAATCTCTTTGAGAAGATCTATTACCCCATAACAAAGAAGGAGTTGGACCAAGTCCTAAACCATGGACATGACCACTTCTTTCACTTCCCAAGGGAGAGTACACATCTCCTTCTCAAACAACACTTCCAGCATTTTGTTCATTAGATGTTTCAACATTACTTAATTTTTCTTTCATCATATCCTGATCATAATGTCCAAATGTTTCAACATTAATTGTGTCCAAATAATGATTAGCATTAACATAAAGATGTAACTACATAAACAACATTTCAACAAGC
Source organism: Erythrophleum ivorense (assembly GCA_026724425.1). Classification (NCBI taxonomy): domain Eukaryota; kingdom Viridiplantae; phylum Streptophyta; class Magnoliopsida; order Fabales; family Fabaceae; genus Erythrophleum; species Erythrophleum ivorense. Next base: position 49,197,433 of record JAIUCV010000003.1, on the reverse strand, counting down.
CTACTATTGAAACTTTATAAATTACATAACAATATCATACCAATAAAGTTCAAGAAGAAAAATAAATGCATAAATAACACTTTAGCAAGCCCAAATCTAACTAGAAAACAAATTTTGGCAAGAAATCTTACAATTGTTTTAGCAAACTCCTCATCAATGGTCTACTATCTTTACACTTCTTATGTCTTTCTATGAATATTTCAGCACGCGTAGACTCTATCCCATCTTTAGCCTAATTTAATTAAATGATAGTAGACAAACTCTTAAGCTAAATATTATTTATAAATTTACATGTGAATACCTTTTCGTCCATTAAACATGCAATGGTTTTAGATCCTCCTGTGTGAAAATTATATTTAACAATGCTATCTATTCTCATAGGAAATTTAAAATATCATTAATTTTATTTAATATCATATATATTCTAATAGTAGCTTGGCATACAATAGATGTTAATTTTTTCACCTTTAATATAAAATTAAATTGTACTAATTTATTTACATTTTACAAATAATAAAAAATAGTAGGGAGTCATTAAACTTTCCACCTTTTTGCTGTGCATTTTTATTTTATTTTTATTTCTTATATTATCTGTACTAATGCTAAGACCAAGCAATAGTGAAACCAATCATGAATAATTATCAATAATGATGAACCCACGTCCTCACATTTGGTGGCAAAATTAAGAAGCACAAAGCCACATGTAGTTCTAGGCTTTTAAACTTTGTGTCTGTCAATTTTTAGGCAACAATTTGAGTTCACTATGTTTCATGATTGTGTTGATATTTTTAGGTTTATACATTGTTTTGTTCGTATCTTGAAATATAATTAAAACAAGAAAAAAATGAATGAGTTATTATTTATTTTAGTTGGTATCATATAAAAAACATTTCCTTTTATTTGATTTTGTCCCAGAAAAAAAAGAAATAAATAAAATATTAAATTACTTTATTTTTTGTTTAATTAAAAATACTTACCATAAATAATAGATAAAAAGGTAAAAAAGCTTTTTTTTTTCTTTCCTTCCTTCCCCTTCCTTTTCCTCTAACAATGGTGAATTGTTAAAGTGTGAGTCCCATAATCAAGATTACATTTGAATTATGATGCTCACTGAATAATGATACCACAAGTATACGGATCATAGAAATAGTACGTGGTGAATCAAGATCGTTCCCTCAGAGAATCAGTACGATTGGTGATTAGGCAATAGAGTTCTCATGTTCATTTTAGTTAAACAATCAAATTGTAACTAAGTTTTATGAAAGTTAATTCAAATGCAGTTGACAGTAGTAAAAGATGGTTGTGTTTGAAAGTATGTAATTAAAATCACCCTAGGAATTTCAATCCCCTTTATCTCAAATGTCAATCATTCCCCTTTCAATTAAACGGCTTAATGCAAGTTTTAGAGTCAAGGTTTAAGTAGGTGCAACTGTCTTTCGATCCAATTGAACCCTTATATCCACTCACTCTTGATGTCTCAAGAAGTAGTTAATACTTAATTAAGCGCAGACCTTTTCTCGACCACCTAGGGCCCTTGAGTCTATCTCTATCTCAAGTGCAAATTAGATAATATCTAATCCTAAGTTGTTTAACCAATGGTCTATAAGCAATTCCCTTCTTTCAAAGGTTAATCACCCAATCCACAATCAAACTAAAGGAGGCCACACAATAGAATGAACTATAATTCAGATTAAACACTAAAATTCTCAATAATCCACATAATCAACAAGGGAAACAATCTCCAAAGATTAAAGGTTCATAAAATCCCTAAGGGTTACAAAATCTAGCCGCTCATGGCTTGAAATCCATAGACAAATTCAGCAAACATATTAACTATCATCAACTAGAAGGGAAGATGGAGTAGAAATACCTAATCGGAAGGATAAATGCTAGAATTGAAGGATTTTCGATCAAATTGAAGCTCCTCTAACACCTTTTGTGCGTTTTCTTCTTCTCCTAGTCGGCCAGAACTTTCTCCTTCTACTGAATGATCCAAACCCTAGCTTCCATCCGTCTATTTTAGCTTGCTAAACCAAACTGTGCGTTTCAGGGGCCGATCTCGCTATGGCGAGGAGTGCTTCTCACTATAGCGAGAGCTCATAAGTTCCCTGATTTCTGCTGTTCTCGCTACTGCTTCACTATGGTGAGTTTCTCCCTGGAATTTGTATGCCTCGCGACTTCGCTATGGCGAATTGCCTTCCTCGCTACAGCGAAAGTGCATCCTCGCTATAGCGACTTGAGTTCTAGTTGTAGCGAGGGGACTTGCTCCACTTGTACTTTTTCACTTCTCAGCTTCCCTCTTCTCAATCCTTTCTTCCTTCTTCTATTTTTCCTGAAATTGAAATCAATCATATAGTGAGGCTTAAACTGCTAAAGATATTACAATAAAACACTTTCTTTATTTTGTTTGATTGAATCATTTTTAACCCTATTAATCAAGAAGAAAGTACTTTGCTTCCCTAATTTAATCTCAAATATATTCCTTTTTCATCCTAAATTAGGGAGTTATCAAACTCCCCCACACTTAAATCCTTGCTTGTCCTCAAGCAATTCTTAGAAACTATCCATCAATGTGATTATTTATTCACTTCTTTTCCACAAACATCACCCAATCAATCAGTATTTTAGCCCCCCCACACTTAGAATAGAACTAATGTTAGAAACAGAGGTTCAGCAAAACTCAAATTGAATTTCGAAAATAATGCAATCATAGAAACACCCTGATTTCTAAGTGTGTGTGTGCTCCACAGATAGATTTTCAACAAGCAATCAAGTAACCTTCAACATGCTCTCATTACACTTTCAAGACCAATCCAAATATCTGCTCTAACTTCAATCATCAACATTCATTAAAAGAGGTTTTTTTTTCTTTTTTCTTTTTTCTTTTGGGATGGCTTTTGCCCCCTTTTTTTTTCTCCTCAGTTCTCTTAAGCCTTTTGACGCGAATGACAATATTGGTTATGAAGCCACCCGGTTACTCAGATTAAGGAAGTCATCAGAGTGCTCACTAGCATACTCTTAGTTTCTATCATCGTTTGACGCAAAAGTTCACACTTTTTGGTGCAAACCCCCGGTTACTAAGTGATTTCAACCATTGGAGTAGAGAGTTTTTTTTTTAATGTACTAATGATCCCTCTCAAATGACAATCAGATATCTATTAGAAGCAGGTAAATTGGAAGGATAAAAAAAACATAATTGAGAACTAGTTAAAGAGAAGACTTGAATAACTTCAATAATCATATTGTGGTAGAGTGGTCCTACTATGAGTGCATACTACAACTACATTACTTACTTTGTTCATTTCAAGATTGCTTCACCCCCATATTCATTGATTAGTATTCATCTAAAGTAAGAGGGCTGATTCTGGTTAAAATTGGAGACATTATGATGGATTATTTATTAATGCCAGATTTTTCCTTATTACCCAAATTTGTGTGTCCATGTCTACTTACCCTAAGTGTTCCTTCCCCTACACTTAAAATGAACATTGTCCGCAATGTGTAAAAGAGAAGAATAAAAACAGAGACATGGAAGCAAACTGGGGTGGAGGGATGGGATGGGGGAAGATAGAAAGTGACGAGAATCCCCTGATAAAAAAATGTATGGACGAGAGGGGTCGTGCTCAAACAACTCCTGCAACTGACATACCAAAAATAGACAGAACTTATGCAACAAACAGGAAGTTGGTATGAGAAATAGGAGATTAGTCATGAAATTAGCCAGCACAAGAATTAAAAGCATAACGATATACAGTCATCCCAGAATGGAAAATAAAATAATAAAAAGAAACAGTAGTCAAGGGATAGAAGGGTCCTGTGAATCAGACGATCCAGGCCTGTCCTCCGGTGCAGGGTCCTGTGGAAGAACAATTACTGATGGTGGAGGGCCCGCGGGAGATGAAGGGGCAGGAGCAGGCATTAGGTAGTCCATAACCATTTGTAATTGGTCCTTCATTGACAGGACATGTCCTTCCAATCTGTCAATGGACTCCCGTACCCAACCCTCAAACTCAGCTGAATGTGGTGGATCCTGCTGCATCGGCTCAGGGGTACTCGAGCGCTATGGAGGAGGTGTTGGAGATACCTTAGGGGGTGCCTGTGCCGATGCCCAGTGTCTATGGGGGCGCCTCGACGCATCCTTCATACTATCATATTTAAATGGCCCCTTTGGTTTGAATTGCGCATCATTTTTGGAGACTCAGCTTCCCCCCATAGTGACTAACTCAGTAAGCATGTGGGGTATGCTAAGCTCGCCCTATCAGACCTTGCCACTTGCTTAAAGTTCAGATACATGAGCCGAGGGATATTCACTCGCTGCCTTGTCACGAAGCACCAAGTCAGCGTAGCTCGTTCTTGAATCATATTCGATCCATGAGAACTCATCAGAATATTGCTGGTTATGAATTGCAGCTAATATCAGGCGGGTTTGTTCAATTGATTGACCAAATACACTTTGTTAACCAATCTGGCTCGTCCTTCTAGTGCGATGGTGGTTTCCACCTCCTCCCATGGAATAGATTGCGGATTCTCCAAGTAGTTATGGAAGGCACATTCCTTGACGTCAGGTAGCTCATAAAATTCTTGAAAGACTTTCTTATTGATGCGTACCCAAGCAGTGCGGCAGTAATATTCATCCTCTTCCTCCTCAGTGTCCTCAAAATTCGCATAAAGCTCTTGGATCATGAGTGGAATCCTATGTACCAGCTTTTTGGTGAAGCCTTGCAATCCATGCCACTGGAAGTCCGGATAGGTGAGATCTAAGAAATGAGGCTCATAATATCTGTCTTCTACCACACCCCGATCAGAGAAGAGCCTCTCAAAATAGAATTCTGCCCGGGCTGAAGCAAACCGATCTTTATCACAGGACTTCTTCTTTTACTTAGATGAGGAAGCTTCAGCAGTCTTAGTTTGCTTTTTGGGAGCCATCACTGTGAAATTCAAAGCAGAAATGGAAGAAGATCAGTGCAAGCAGTAAAAGAAATCAACTGAATAAACAGGGGAAATGGGGGCCACATGCATAGTGCTGAAAATATAGAAATCGTGAAATAACTATATGTGACATGCTTGCAAGAATGAAATAAGCCTTGAAAAGCCTACAAGGGACTAAGGGAAAAAGGAAGATGGAAGCAAACGAAAGGGGGAGCACCCGGAAAAGAAAGAGCATTTCTGGAAAAATATTCGAACTCGCTGTAGCGAGTTGAATCTCGCTATAGCGAGAACGAACAGGTGTCCGAAAAACATGAGTTCACGCAGTAAAATGCCAAATTAATTGGAGCTCCCTGCACAAAAATAATCGACCAACACAGCGTAAGCATACAAAACAATTGATTTACCTTTAACTACACAGATTGATGCGAAACAACATTCAGCCCTAATACCCACAGAAATGGCGCAAACCACAATGATTCAGGAGATAAAAGGGATAATCTACTTACTTGATGCATGGAGAATGAAGCGCGAGGGGAATGGGAGCGTTGGACGTGAGAAATTTAGGCGAAGAAAAAAAATCAAAGTGAGGAGAGTTCAGACACGCTATAGCGAGAATGAGGGTGGTGCTATTTGTGTGACGTAATAAGGGTATGAGTTTAGACATTAACGACCTCACTATTGCTTAGCAATAGCGAGGACTCCTCTGGAAGTAGTATGACAAGTAGGGATGCAGGCTTCGCAACAGTAAAAGAACCTCTCGCTATGGCGAGAAGACTTATTAGATACTGAAAAATATCGTTGTCGCGTGGCTATAGCGAGGAAATCTCTGGTTTATGTACGTGGTTCAGGAGTATGTTGCATTCGCTATAGCGAGTTAGTCATTTCCCAATAGCGAGGAAACTTAAAAATTATTTGCACATGTTACTCGCTATAGCAGGTGTGAACACCGTATTTTGTCCAAGCACACTTCAAAAATAATGATCCAATTAAACTCATAAAAAATAATAATAACAATAAAAATAAACAAAATAGACAGCAAGTTCTTTTAGCTTGATAAGCTTGAAAGAAACAAAATCAAAAAAATGCAAAAGAGAAAGAAGTAAAAGCTTATTAAGTCAAAGTTAAAATAAAAGAACACTCAAAGAAGGAATAACAAAAAAAAAATCATCAAAGTCAATTTAAGAAACTCATGAAGAAAGAGGGAGAAAAATCTAAAAGCAAGTTGATAAAAAAAATCAAATCATAAAAAATAATAATAAAAATAAAACAAATGAAAGAAGATAATAATATTAAAATAAAAAGCCTAAAAGAAAATTTTGAAAAAAAAATAACAAAAAATTAATTATTATCAAAAGGGGCATTACAAGAAGGAGAGAATATAAAAATACAAGAAGGAGAGAATATAAAAAAAAATAATATAGATATATAAAAAAAAAAGAAAGAGAATCAAAACCAAAAAACAAACAAAAAGAAAGAGCCCAACCTGGAACCAGTCTAGAAATTGGACCAAAAGGAAAGAGCCCAACAAAAAAATAGAAAACAAAAAAAGGAGAGGGGAAGCCAACCCAAAGCTAAACCAGAATTGGGCCCAAAAGAAAAGGAGAATGGGCCTGTCTCGTTCAACCTATGCATGCTGGATCTCTGATGTCTTTAACCCAAACCTGAATGAGGCACTAGGAGCCTGTTAACCCGCGATGAAGGGAATCGACTGAAGACAAAAAACCCTAGAGGCTGGTCTCCCCTATCTGCTCTGGCGTCCCCTCGCACGACCTTTCCAATGGCGAGATGATGTAATTGTAGGAGAGGTAAGCGCGAGCATAAGCACTGGGGGATAATGAAGCAGAGGGGTACGGAGATGGGGGGACCAGGTGGATTATCTATAAAAGCCGAGGGAGGAGGAGAAATCGAGGGGGGGAGAGTGAAATTACTACGGGATTTTGGTCTGGGATTGAGAGATTCGAAGGAGGCTGAAGAGAAAAGGGGTTTTGATAGGGTAAAAGAGCTGTGAAAAGAAGAGGGAGTTGTGTCTTTGACCTCTGGTTTTTCGGTGAGCGATCGAGGAAAACGCAGTAAGGGAAGGTTCCTCAGAGGGTTCGAATCATTGTCGAGTTATAGAGGAATAGCCTCAAGAAACAACATAAGCACGAAGAGGCAAAGAGAGGCAGGGTGGTCTCGAGGGCAAGCGAAGCACTTTGGACTCCAGTAAAGACACAGGTCTAATTTCTGTTTTATCCCATTTCATTTTTGCAAAATAATTGATCTTAGATTGCAAAAAATGCATTAATCTGATCTCTGTTATGCTTCTGATTGCCCGGATTCCAAATGCTTGGATTCATGCTTGCATTACTAAATTATATTTGGTTTTTTGTGTGTCGCTTCGTTTCGTCTCCGATATGTTATGTGCGATTTCTGGTTTGGTTTCTATTCTATTGCTGTTTGTCTTGATTACCGGATTTATTTTAGATGGCTGTATCATATGTTTCACCTCTGGTCTTGAATCGCTGAACAACACATCATCGGTTTCATTTACTTGAGTAGCCTCTGGTTCACCCCTGGTTACACTCATCTGTGTTGAGTTTATTTCTTATCCATCCTCCCAGATGCATGTTGGGCTATATAAGATAGGTGGATAACACTTCAGTGGTTAGTATCATTCCCCATACGTTTGACTGATTGCTTAGCCCCATCACTAGGTCCTCTGGTTTCGCTTCTGTTTGCTAATAGTAAGTGTTTATAATTTATTCATGGGGTGTACATAGTTAATGGGAAGGTAGCGACTGGGGCAGTTTCATGTAGGGGAAACTCATGCAATATTTCATTGATTGAGAAGTGCTATTTAACCCAAACCAAAGTTCTGAGCCACTGTGACGATTATTCAGTTAAGCATGAATTCATATAAGGAATGCCTAGTACAGTATTAATCTGAAATAATGAATTTTGTGCTGTATGATGTGACTTTGAAATGGTTTAAGCTGCTCCCTCAAACGTTTCACTGTGTTTCTGTTTGCTTGATAAATCGACAAGTTGGTGGAGCCAATGACGGAGTGCCCAAGCTCGCGATGCACTGGAGATGGTCCTCTATTTCTCAACATGAAGAGGGGATAGAGTGTAATGTGTTTCTGGTTTAATTCTATCAGCCTTGTAAATGTAATTGAAATAATGTACTGGAGTATGGCTGCACACCAAGCACACACTCTCACTATTATCTGGCTGTTTGCATTTTTTTCTTTCTTTCTTGTTCTTCCTTTTTTTTATTTCTCTCTCTCTTATTATCTATTTTTTTATTTTATTTATTTATTTTCATTTCCAATTTTATTGTATTTTTACCTTATTAGTCAGCCGTGTGGGACTCTATATCCCCTCAGGCATCTAGATACAAACTAAAAGGCCATGTGTGGCAATATAGCTTCCTTGGCACCTTTTGGGACTTTAGACTCATATTTCAATGTTTTGGGCTTCAAGGGCCTCATTCAGAAAAAGAGTTTTTTTTAAAAATGTATATAATAATAAAAAACCAACCGCAAAATAAAAATTAGAAGAGGATTGAGTCCTAATAATAAAAAAAGAGAAAGAAAGAAGATCATTTTGAGCCTTAAGGATTTAATTGTTTTGCAAACAACAAAATGCGGACTTTGTTTGGGCTTGGTCTCCTAAGTAAACCAATAAGGAAAATAAGATGAATAGGTAAAAGGAGAAGGAGTATAAGAAAGAATATAATAACCAGAATTAAAAAAAACGAAAGGGGAAACTAGGGGTAAAAAATAAAAATAAAAAAAATAAAAAATAAAAAATAACAACAACAACAACAACAACAACAACAAAAATATATAACCAATACGATAATAAAAAATAAAGAAACAAAAAAATAAAACAACAAAAAACAACCAAAGAAAATAAACCAACAAGCAAGTAACAATAAACAAAAATGACAAGGAAGAAAGGGACCAAAACAAGAAATTAAAGAAATAATGGGATGGAGCAACACAAAGCTAAGAAAAGAACTAAAAGCAAAAATGGAAAAGAATAACAAAATAATAATAACCAAAAAAAAAAGAAAAAAAAAAGTAGGATAAACACAAGCAAGAGAAATAAAAGTAGTAAGAGAAAAAGAAGATAAAAGTAGTAAAGTAAAAAAAAAAGGATAAATAAAAAATAAATACATAAATAAATAAAAATAAAAAAATATAGAAAAATAAATAAATAAAACAAACACAACAAAGATAAAAAAAATGACAAATATAAAATAACAAAAAAATCAAATCAAAATAAAAAAAAACAAAAACAAAAACAAAAACAAATAGATAGAACAAAACTAAAGCAAAATAAAACAAAAAAAAAAGAGAAAATAAAAAAAATAATAACTAATAAAAAAAGAAAAAAAGAGAAGATAAAAAATGAAATTAAAAACACAAAAAAAGTACAAAATAAAAATTAACAAAAAAAACCACAACAAAAAAAATTAATTAAGGATAGAAAAAATAATTAAAACTAAAAAAAAAAGAGAGAATAACAAAACATAAGGAAAATAGAGCACGAAATAAAAGTTAACCAAAAAAACAAAAAACAAAAAAAGAGAGAACGAAAAAAAGACAAAAGTTTGAAACTGTAAAAGGAAGTAAAATTATCTTTACTTTTAACAAATTAAAATACATCAACCAAATCTCTAATCGAACTACGTGGACTTTGATCCCTCTAAAGGGTACGTAGGCCCTAGGCTCTCATCCTAGGTCAAGTCCGCCCTTATAAATAAAATATTTTTCTTTAAATTTCTTTTTTTTCCTTTTTATTTCAATTATTAAATTTCTTTGCGTTTTACTTTAACATTGATTTCCTTTTCTACTTTCAACTTTATTTCCTTTTATTTCTTTATTCCTATTTTGCATGTGATTTGTAGGGAGAATTAAAATAGAATCAAGACCATTTTATTTTTGCACAACTGACTTAGGGTGACCGTTCTTAGTAATAGGTGTAGTGGGGTACCTAACACCTTCCCCATTCACAATCGACTCCCGGATTCATTTTTCTAGTTCGCAAACCATTTTTCCAACTAGAAAGGTTTTTCCAAAGTTTTGCTTTTTCAAAAATAAAATTTTGGTGGCAACTCCTGAACCTTACAATTACTCTTATTTCAATTTCGGTTTCGTTTTTCGATTGTTTTTTAGAAAACCAAATTTCTTTGAGAAAGGCGCCACGCGGTCGCATTTTTGGGTGTGACAGTTTGGTGACTCCACTGGGGACTGCTTTGAGAGTCAAGCCTAATTAAGTTAGTCGTGTAAAATATTATGGCCTTTCTCTTATTTTGATTCTTCTTTTGTTTGTTGTTTGCCTCACATGGTTATGGTAGATAACATGTCTTTTACATGCTTGCTTTATATGTTTTATTTTCTTGTTTGTGTACATAATATGTATTAGGTTAGATAATATGAGGAATAAAACCTTAGAGTAGATGACCATATTTGTATATATTTTATTTCCTTTTCGCTTATATCTTTGTATATTTCTCTACCTCTTATTCTGTCAATCTGCTTAGCAGATGAGGGTTGGGTAGTCCATAAGATAAAGAGGTAAATGCCCTCCTCACACATGTCACTGTGACACAACAGATCACACACATTATGGGCCCTATACCCAGGTTTGAGTGCTCCTAGGTTAGTAGAAGTTTATATTGATTTCCCTGTGAAGCCTTGTGCTTCCTGAGGCTATCATGAAGACCTCGCTTAAATTGTAACTTGTTATATGGATTGGACCTGTGTAGGATCTCTTTTCCTCTCAAGGTCGATTTCATATAATGAGATCCTCATCTCGCGGTGAGGGCAATTTAGGGACCAATGATTAGGAGTTGTAGGCCCGCCATAAAAATTTGTACTGATAGTCAAGCCATAGATGCTTCCTAAATAGATAGAGCTTGATTTCTACAAACTAACAACCTAGGATCCATCCATATTAGGACAAAGGAGGGTGCTTTCAATCGGTTATACACTACATCCATGCATCCAATGATATCCATAAAAAAAGTGACACATCGTTGCTATTTACTAGAATAATTAATGATATGTCATTTCACAATTAGACATACATTAACTATGATGAAAATACGCATTAGCTAAACTGACCCTTGCCTAGCGAGTTTTCGACCCCGGAAAGGCCATAATCGCATTCCTTAATCCCACAAAAGGGAACTCATTCAGCATACATTCATTTTCTTCACATATTCATAACATGCAATAAGAGGAGGTAAGATAAGCTAATAAACAATACCTAATCTATTTTCATTAAAACAAACCTCCACGAAACGACGAATTTCCAATAGAAAGTGGGTACGTTCAAAATTTTAGATGATTATAAAACCCGTAGGTTTTGCATCACCAATGTGCGGATGTAGTATTTCGACTAGGGATTTGAATTACTTTTAAAGCATTGAATCGTATAGAAAGGCATATTTCTCTCGATTTAATTGCTACCTCTTTGCTTACATGGAGCAATAGGCCCCTCAAGAAAGAGTGCCATATTTTCTATTATTTCTCATGTCAGAACACTACGTCCAAAGTTATAGTATGAATGTTAGTGGATCGTTATATTAACTTGCTGAACATCTCAGTGTCAATTACGTAGGGAGTTATTCCTTCTTAAATTGATCCTCCCGCCTTATTCTCTATGGGATAATAAATTCCTTGAGAATTGGGCGAGCTGTCAAGTTAACAGTAATGATACACCGACTAACGAGTTTGAACACCTTTGAAACAATGAACGATTATTCGGGTTGATTGGCATAATAGTGATAATGGAACCTTTGGGTAATGGGCGATATCTAGATTCGAGGCGGACTGGCTTAGTTGCAATGGGAGTGAAGCTTAAAATCAAGGCAGAAACTGAATTAGTTGAAAGTTTAATCATCTTAAGTGGGAAGTTGAATGGAAGGCATATCCGAGATTTTTGAAGGGATTATGGGGATATTCTAGACTTGCTACGAATACCAGTCCAGCCAGAAGCACTTTCTGCCTTGCCCCAGTATTGGGATAGCTCAGTAAGGTGTTTCACATTCCCTACGTTCCAGATTACATCCACTCTAGAAGAATATGGGAGCTTCATGAATGCACCTGTGGGAAAGGATGCTTCAGTTTATTACTATCCTGGGCATTTGCCATTAAAATGTACAGTGGCTCAAATCTTAGGGGAAGATCTCAGTAAGGTCCAACTTCATCAGAGAGGACAGACCGAAGGTCTTTCAAGGAAGTATGTGGAAAGGCGTTTGGAGATCTTTGCTGAAAAGGAAGATTGGATGACTTTTAAGAGGGTGCTCGCTTTAGCCATATATGGAGTGGTGTTATTTCCATCGGCCGTGGAAATAATCGATTTGGCGGCCGTAAGCATTCTATGGATGGTTGAAAACCACCGCGTAAACCCGGTGCCCGCAGTTTTAGCAGAAATGCTCCTGACGTTGAGTTTTTGTCAACTAGAAAATGGAGGGAAATTAAAGTGTTGCTTGCAGCTCCTTACAGTTTGGGTGTTCAATCATGTTTATGGGAGGAAGTATCAATTGGGTCGACGACATGACACCATCCACCACCCGGTTAGGGATTTCCTTAATCGTGAAGGTTCTGTTCTATCGTCTTCAAGAATAACTCGTGATGATTGGGCTTAATCCCTCGGTCAATTGGACGAGAACACGGTCTAGTGGAAGCTTACTTAGTAGGAAAGCGAAGAAATCGTATACTGTTGCAGGGAATTCCTGAATGTACCTTTCATAAGCCCTCGAGGATGCATCAATTACAACCCATCGATTGTTCATCAACAGTTTGCATACAAACAAGACATTCCATCTGAAAGAGGCAACGCGATTGGTTCACTTCTATCATAATGATCCGGAAGCTAAGACACTTTGTCAAAAAATAAAGAATGCTTGGAACCGAGTGATATGTAAAGGGAAATGCGAATTGGGCAAGCAAATTGTAGCTACAACTAAAGAATATCAAGAGTGGTTGAAGGAGAGAACAAAAGGGGCTAATCCTTCTTTTGGACCAACGGATCTCATGCTCGGCAACGACCTGCATGTAATTGATGAACAATTAGCGAGGCAAGTCGAAGAAAAAAAGGAAAAATTGAAGGGTTTAGAAGAAAAAAGACAAGACTGCCTGAAAAGTTTGAATCAGATGAGAAATGAATGCGCAGTGTTGCGAGCAGAGGCAGATAGGGTGAAGAGATATAAAGGAAGTATGGGGACTGTTGAGATGAAAAGGCTGAAAGAAGAAAATACAAGATTAACAAGTATGATCGAGGAAGCTCAACAACGGGTGGGCGAAAATGAAAGGAAAATATGTATCGGTAGGGCTCAGCTGGTGAAGGTCCTTAAAGAAAAGGATATACTAGAGAGGCAAATGCAGAAACTTGAATCCGGGGGGAATAAACATGAACTGGATATGTTGGCCAAGAAATTGGAACAGAAAATGAATGAAATATCCCTCATTAGAAGTGATAATGCTGCAATAGTGCAAAGCTTAGTGGAATGACTTAATCAGCAAGCTGAGACGATGGAGACGTGGAAGACACTCCACGCAGAGCAAGCCGCAGAAAAAGAAAGGTTCTGGTCCTGGTTTAGAAAATTGATTCTCTTGGTTGATGAGATCCTCCTTAATTTCACAAGCACATTGAAAGCAGCTGAAGGTTTAACTAATCCATTGAGTACACCAAAGGAAATGATAGAGTTTTTCATGTTATGTAATGACATTGTAAATGAGTTGAAATACCTCAATAGTTGTTAAGTTTTAAAGAATGCTGATGTAATGTATCCCTTGATACTTTGGTTTGAAAAGAAAGAATTGTATTTTCCTTATGATTTAGACGTGACTCGAATGAATACAAAGACCTGAGCGTGTAGGGTCTTTAATTCCCTCTCGTGTCAAGTGTCAACTTTTATACTCTTATATGGGTTAATGAAATCCTTTAAGAATTAGAGGGCCCGATATTCCTTCGCCAGTTATGCCAAAACAGTTAATCGAAATCAAATTAAATATACATATATATATGTTAATGACGATAATAATAAAATAAGAGAAGTATTTTTCAATATTACTAAATTTGTCTTCTCTTTCCAGAGAAAAGAATAGGAAGGTCAAATTAAGGAAGACAATATTGCGCCTCTGAAATGCATCCCATCTAACCAGATCCGTCCTACTAGGATATACGACACGCGTTCAAGAGCTAGGCTCATGGAGGGACATCAAGGGGAAGATAGTCAGAGAGCTGAGAAGGATACAGTCACACTGAATAATCGAATCACAACCATGGAAAATCAGATGGCTCAAATGAGCGAAATGATGAAGCTGTTGTTGGAAACCTTCAAAGGAAAAGGCGCTGATAACTCACCCAGCGCATCTAGTCATCCGCCCGTCACTGCGCAAGTGGGGGTAAGCTCACTTGGAGTGGTTATAACTGAAGCACATTCTAGTCGAGTGCCTGACCCTGTGCTACAACAGAAGAGCGCACAAAATCCTCCCATGGTGGCGGCTGACAAGCAGGTTCCCCATGATGAAGCAAAAGATATGCAAGAGTTTCCCGGATATGATGATGAGTATACTTTTTAGATCCTAACTGCAGATGATAAGGGAAAGAATAATGATGCCAAGGAGGATTGGGAAAGAGAATTAGGAGAGGTCAAGGACCAACTGCGTGATCTACAAGGTCCAACTACCTGGGGGTCGTTAGACATTGAAAAGCTATGCTTAACTCCCGAAGTGTCAATTCCGAAAAAGTTTAAAGTTCCGGATTTCAACAAATATGATGTCTCCGGCAATCCAATTTACCACCTTAAGTCATACTGTACAAAGATGACTGTTTGGTTAAGGGACGAAAAGTTTCTAATAAATTTCTTCCCGGAGAGTTTGACCGGGTCTGCCTTGCTATGGTTTATGCAATTAGATCATTCCAAGATTCGCAAGTGGAGAGATCTCATAAATGCTTTTATGAAGCAATACAAATTCAACCTTGACACCGCTCTAACTAGGGAGCAACTGAAAAGAATGAGTAAAAAGCTAACTAAGTTGTTCAAAGAGTATGCCCAAACATGGAGATTAATGGCTTCTTAAGTTCAGCCTCTGATGATTGGGTCCAAATTCTGCTCATATTTTATTCGGACACTATCTGATCCATTTTACAAAATCATGTTGGGAACTCACGTTACCGACTTTGCTGATTTAATCGAGGTGGGGGAGAGAATTGATGCAGACATTCGAGATGGAAAGCTCGCATCCCCTTTGACGGAGGGTGGATTTAGGAAGGGTCAAGGTACGAAGAAGAAAGAGGGGGAGATAAGCTATGTTCAACCTACAAGACCATTCCAGCACCAACCTGTGTCCTATCGATTGGTAGGGGAGGCGAAGGCCAAAATCAGTATAGACCAACAATGAATGGACCTAGGCAGCAAGAGAGGGGAGTTAATGTTCGACCAAAGGACAATAGTCTATGGCCTAATTTTAGCTCAACCAATGCAGAATTATACCAGAAATTGTTGGAAGCAAAACTTATAGGGCCACGGTACGTGAAGGCATTGCAACCACCGTACCTAACTTGGTATAACCCCAATGTCTCTTGTGAGTATCATATGGGAGTTCCGGGTCACTCAATTGAGAATTACATGACTTTCAAGAGGAACGTGTTGGATTTGATCGAGTCCAACCATATCCAGCTTAAGTCCAGAGAAAATTCAACAATTGCTACTAATCCCTTGCCTAGTCACGAGCGACAAGTGAACGCAATCGAAAGTGAGTCAGGATTCTCCAAGAGCCTTGGTACTATTGAGTTACCCTTGAAGACTCTGATAGCCAACCTCCAATTAGCTGGGTACATGTTGAAATTGCCATTAGAAAAGTACGGCACTGGGCCGCAGGCCATATTTTGTGATTACCACCAGCAAAATACAGATCATGACATCAAGAACTGTGTAGAGTTCCAAAAGGCATTGAAAGGATTAATGACCTTAGGTGTTGTGATTGTAGGAAAGTCTGAAGAAGAAATTTGTGTAACAGATGAGAAATATGTTGATATTGTCATTCCTACTAAGCAATTGAGAATAGTTACTCTAACGGTCAATGAACCTTCTTCGATGGCAGTCCCGTTCATTCCAAAACTATCGCCAGTGATTGTTAACATGCCAGCCCCTTTTCCATATGAAAGTGATCGAGCTGTGCCTTGGAGATATAAGAAGATCATTGAGCTTCCCTCACATTAAACAGTAATCACTAAAGCAGAGGAAGAGCCCATCATTAACATAGCTGAGGCTATGAGGGTCACCCGAAGTGGTAGGGTCTATACCCTAACAAATGCTGACCAATGCCTAAAGGGAAAGGGCATTGATGCTAATGATTAGAGAGAAGAAAGAGAAGATAGCACTGACAAGGAATTCCTAAAGATCATGAAGCAAAGCGAATACAGCGTGGTAGAACAATTGAAGAAAACCCCAGCTCGAATTTCAATGTGGTCCTTAGTCATGAGCTCGGAGGTACATCGCCGGGCTCTGCAGAAAGTATTGGAGGAAGCGTATGTGCGACCTGATGTTACCCCAGAAAAGGTCGCTAGCGTAATGAATATCGTTAAGACTGCCTCTGCCATCTCATTTTCTGAAGAAGAAATTATGGGGACATCTGCTAATCAACCTAAGGCCTTACACATAACTTTGAAATGCAACGGTTTTATAATTGCAAAGGTTCTAATTGATGGAGGGTTGGCACTCAATGTTCTGCCACTGACTACTTTTGATCAGTTAGTAATAGGGACCTCACATGTTGAAAAAAGTGATATGGTGGTCAAAGCGTTCGATAGTTCTAAAAGAGCGGTGATTGGCACTATTTTCCTGCCTCTGGAAATTGGACCAAAGCTCTTTATAGTGGATTTTCAGGTAATGGACATTGATCCATCTTACATGATGCTCCTTGGGAGGCTGTGGATCCATTCTGCCCATGTTATCCCTTCGACTGTTCATCAAAGGTTCAAATTCATTAACGAAGGGAGGATAATCACCATTAAGGGAGAAGAGGAGATAATATTAAGTAAACCCAGTTCACTGCCATATATCGAAGCTGCTGAACAAGAAACAGAAATGTCATTTCAAAGCTTGGAAATGGATGAACCCAAGCCTACTACCAGAAATGTTAATTAGATTGTGATGAAAATGTTGAAAAGGAATGGGTTCCAATCTAGAAAGGGACTGGGCATACAACTGCAAGGAATTGAACGACCTATCACTCTCCCAGAAAATCCTAAGCGTCAAGGATTAGGGTATGAAACTCTATTACTAAACCAGCCGAGAGTACAACCAAGCATAAAGGGAAACAAAAGGCAAGAGAAGCAGAAAATTCCTTATATCAAGGAAACTTTTCCAAGTCCTTCAGAGGTCATGAATCGCTTGAACATTTCAATGGTTGACGACGGTGCCATGCAAGGAATTAAGGCTTGGATCGTGGTCGATGACTCCGGGGAAAGATTGGATAACTGGGAAATCGAGGATATCACTGATGTCGTAACTTTAGAGTAATTGTTATGATCGCGTTGTTCCTTTGTTTTAATTTGTTTAAGACGTTTCTCTTTGCAATTTCAATCAGTACTTTATGAATGATAGTGGTATTTTGCGAATGAATTTAAACTCCTTGGATATCCTACCTTCTCTTTCTCCACATTTTCTGGCTTGTTCATTTTCCTTTTTATTTCTTCCCCCAAGAAATCATTTTCCTCGGGACTTCTGTCCAACGCAGAAGTCCCCGAGCCCCCACTGTGTGATTTATGCGTTACTACAGATATGCATGATCTTGAATCTGATAATGAAGAATTAACCCAAATCTTTGAGAAAATGCTTGATTATGAAGATAAAGGAATATGCCCACATGAAGAAATAGTTGAAAATATTAACTTAGGGACAGAGGAAGATAAAAGGGAGGTTAAAATGGTGGATAATCCAGAAAAGAAAGAAATGGTTCAGCTTTTTAGGGAATACATGAACATCTTTGCATGGTCTTATCAAGACATGCCTAGACTTGACATAGAGATTACCTCTCATGAGATTCCTTTATACCCGAATGTTGAGCCAAAAAACAAAAATTGAGGAGAATGAGCCCTGACATGTCTTTAAAAAATCAAAGAAGAGGTCATGAAACAATTAGAGGCGGGATTCCTCTAAGTGTCCACATACCCTCAGTGGGTGGCAAACATCGTACCAGTCCCAAAAAAAGATGGAAGAGTTTGCATGTGTGTCGATTATAGGGATTTGAACAAGGCAAGTCCGAAGGATGATTTTCCGTTACCCCACATTGATGTGTTAGTTGA
Source organism: Erythrophleum ivorense (assembly GCA_026724425.1). NCBI lineage: Eukaryota > Viridiplantae > Streptophyta > Magnoliopsida > Fabales > Fabaceae > Erythrophleum > Erythrophleum ivorense. The sequence goes on along the minus strand of JAIUCV010000003.1, from coordinate 49,179,193 downwards.
TAATACGGCACGCGCCTATCGGTATTCCTTCATGGATGGTTACTCAGGGTACAATTAGATCCCTATGCACAAAGATCACAAAGAGAAGACTACCTTTATTACACCATGGGGAACATATTGTTATAGAGTGATGCCATTTGGATTAAAGAATGCAGGAGCAACTTATCAACGAGCCATGATGGCACTCTTCCATGATATGATGCATAAAGGGTTGAAGTGTATGGTGATGATATGGTGGCTAAATCTGGAGAAGGGGAAAGCCACATGGCAGTTTTGAGAAAGCTATTTGAAAGGTTGCGTGAATACAAACTCCGCTTAAATCCTAACAAATGTGTCTTTAGGGCTTTGACCGAAAAATTGTTGGGTTTCATGATAAGCCAGAGGGGAATAGAGGTGGATCCCGATAAAGTAAAAGCAATTCAAGAAATGCCATCTCCTCAAATAGAAAAAGAAGTCCAAAGTTTTCTGGGACGGCTAAATTACATAGCAAGATTCATCGCCAACTTAACTGCAACCTGCGAGCCGATTTTTAAGTTGCTAAAAAAGAATTACACTGGAGGATGGGATAGTAACTGTCAACGAGCTTTTGACAAAATTAAAGAATATCTGTTAAATCCCCTAATTCTGGTTCCACCTGCACAAGGACGACCGTTGATCCTTTATTTAACCATCTTGCCGAGATCGATGGGGGCTGTATTGGGACAACATGATGCCTCTAGAAGGAAAAAGCAAGCAATCTATTACTTAAGTAAAAAATTTAATGAATGTAAGGCCCGCTACCCATTGATTGAGAAGGCTTGTTGTGGGTTAGCATGGACCACTAGGCGTTTGCGGCAGTACATGCTCTATTTTACCACTTGGCTAATTTCTCGGATGGATCCCATCAAATATATTTTTGAAAACCTGCATGTTTCTGGGAGGGTCTCGAAATGGAAAATGATTCTATCAAAGTATGATGTCAAGTATATGAAACAAAAGTCTGTGAAAGGTAGTGTCATAGCGGATCACTTGGCTAAAAATCCTTTGAATGAGTACCAACCATTGGATTTCCATTTCCCCGACAAAGACATATTGGCTATTGAGAATGATAAAGATGAAGGAGGTGATGATGATGGGCAGTGGAAGATGTATTTTGATGGGGCTGCAAACATGTACGGCTACGGTATTGGGGCAGTAATCATATCCCTTGAAGGAAAGCAGTTCCCAGTGGCCATTAAGTTGGAGTTTGAATGCACCAATAATGTAGCTGAATATGAAGCTTGCACTAATGGACTAAATGCCGCTATAACTTTGGGTATAAAAAGGCTCGAGGTTTACGGTGACTCAGCCCTTATAATTCATCAGGTGACCGGAGAATGGCAAACTAAAGATTCAAAACTGATTCTATATTAGAAATTTCTGGCCCAGTTAATCAAGCAATTTGAAGAAATCAATTTTCATCATGTCACCAGAGACAAGAATCAATTTGCGGATGCTTTAGCCACTTTAGCAGTGATGATCCGACTCGACTACGGAGTCCAAGTCCAACCACTTTGCGTGGAAGCCAGAGATTTACCAGCATATTGCTTAAACATAGAGGAAGAGCATAACGGGCGACCTTGGTATCATGACATTAAAACTTACATGGCAAGTAGGGAATACCCAGTTGAGACTACTAAAAGTGATAAAAAAGCTATCCGACGCCTAGCTATGAATTTCTTCATCAGTAATGGGACCCTGTACAAGAGAAGTCACGATGGCACACTGTTATGGTGTGTGGATGCAAGGGAAGCCCAGAAGATAGTCATAGAAGTGCATGAAGGAATATGCGGTACACATATAAATGGGCTTATGTTGGCCAAACAAATCTAGAGATGTGGATATTTTTGGTTAACAATAGAGAAAGATTGCATTGATTATGTTCGGAAGTGTCACAAATACCAAATATATTCAGACAAAATCAACGCGCCACCAGTTGCGTTACACAACTTGGTAGCCCCTTGGTCGTTCTTTATGTGGGGCATTGATGTAATCGGCCCAATTAATCCTAAGGCTTCAAATGGATATCGTTTCATTTTGGTTGCTATTGATTATTTCACCAAGTGGATAGAAGCCAATTCCTTCGCCAGTATTACTCAAAAGGCTTTCTGCAAGTTCCTTAAAACAAACATCATTTGCCGTTATGGAATACCTGAAAAGATCATCACAGATAATGCTGCTAACCTAAATGGAACAGAGATCTCCAAACTCTGTGAACAATTTAAGATCAAACACCATAATTCAGCACCGTATCGACCGCAGATGAATGGAGCAGTGGAAGCGGCCAATAAAAACATAAAGAAGATTATCGCTAAAATGACAATCACTTATAAAGATTGGCATGATATGCTTCCATATGCATTGCATGGTTATCGCACGACTGTGCGTGCATCAACTGGGGCAACTCCATACTCTTTGGTTTATGGAATGGAGGCTGTCATGCCCATTGAGGTTGAAGTCCCGACATTGCGGGTATTAATTGAATCCAATTTAGATGAAAGTGATTGGGTGAAGGCTCGGTATGAACAGTTGAATATGATCGAAGGGCGAAGACTTACTGCTATATGCCATGGGCAGTTGTATCAAAAGAGGGTGGCACGAGCTTTCGATAAGAAGCTTTGCCCTAGAGAGTTCAAGGCTGGTGAATTAGTTCTTAAAAGAAGCTTGCCAAACCAGGATGATACTCAGGGCAAATGGGCACCTACCTATGAAGGGCCTTACATCGTGAAGCATGCTTTCTCAGGAGGGGCATTAGTTTTGATGGATATGGATGGACGAGAATTGCCTAAGCCTTTCGACTCAGATGCAGTAAAAAAATAATTTGCGTAAGAAAAAGGGAGGCTCGCTAGGTTGAAAATTCGAAAGGACGGCCTAGGTAAAAATTAGAGCTAAAAGTAAATAAAAAAAAAGAAAAAAAGAAGGAAGAAAAAAAAAAGAAGAAGAGGAAAAGGAAAGGAGCCAAGAAAAGCAGAGAAGGAAGGGAAAGAAGAGGCCACCAAGTAGTTAAGGAAGAATTTGAAGTTCAAGTTGGGCCGAAGTACAAAAGTCACAGGCTTCATATTGGATTCGGTAGAATGCATGTCTCGTATAACGCAAAGGATTACCTTGTAGGGGGCAAACGGGGCTAATTGTAGAGGACGCTCCTCGAAATACTTCTCAATCCTCATTTTTTTTACCTATTGCCTTCACTTTTACGTGCTTAATAAACTTGTAATTGGAGTTTGTTCTTCTAATAACTTCTATTTTAGCTACAAGTCATGGTTCATTTATATTACAACTGATACATTCATGTTTTTCTATAAATAAATTAATAACTAAGGAATGATGTTTGGCAAAACAATTACTTGGCATGTCAGTGTTAAAGTCCCCTTTGGACCAATTATCTTAATCACTGTTAGGAAGATAGGCCGGAACCAAACATCAAATGACCTTCATTGATATGCCATCTTCATCTTAAACTCAATCATCGAGACACTCATGAATTATGTGATGACTTCCCTTCTCAAGAAGACAAATGAAAAGGACAACTGTGATTTCTAAGATAAAAGTACACAATACTATGTTGGTGGAGCTCCAAGAATTCCCAATTGGATGTGAGCCAAAATACCTAGGGTTTGGTTAAATGGGTAGTGTTCTAAATAAACCATATACCTTGTCTATACAAAGGGTTAGGAATTCAACATTTTGGTAATGACCCACACCAGCATTTGCTAAAAAAAAAAGGAAAGTGTAAATAATAAAGAACAAAAAAAAGGGTAACATTCCATTGAGATGATGTCATTTACAACAACAAAAGAATTTCAAAGTTCTAAATCAATATAAAAACATTTAGAAGTGTGTTCTCCCTCTTTCTCTTTTTGTTGAGGTGATCAAAATCATTTTAAAAATGTCTCAAAATAATGTCCTCATTTTTCATTTTTTCTTTTTATTGGCAATAAAAATTTCAAATTCGAAAAACTTGTATCCCGTATGCATTACCTATTACCAAGTTCACATAAGGGAAAATGCATTTTGTACTTCAAAAAGAAAAAGAAGAAGAAGAAGAAGGAAGGAGAAAGAGCAACTTGCATTTTATATGCTTCACACATCATGCTCATGCTTATCCCACATTAAACTAAGCTCACATTGGGGCAAACAAAAGAAAAATTTACATCTCATAAAATACAGCATCACATGTTTTCTCTATCCTCACACTTGCATACATCACATGGCCTCCAGTTTACACTGGGGCAAACACAAAGAAGATTTGCAGTTTATAACATAAAGCATTACATGCTCCATGCACTTTACATTTGCATACATTACAGAAACCATAGTTCACGCTGGGGCAAGTAAAAACAAATATTTGACATTTTATTAGGCACCTTAAGTCCTACGAAGAATAGGCACCCAAAGTCCTGCGAAGAACAGGCACCTTAAGTCCTACGAAGAATAGGCACCCAAAGTCCTGCGAAGAACAGGCACCTTAAGTCCTACGAAGAACAGGCACCTTAAATCCTACGAAGAATAGGCACCCAAAGTCCTGCGAAGACTAGGCACCTTAAGTCCTACGAAGAATAGGCACCTTAAGTCCTACGAAGAATAGGCACCCAAAGTCCTACAAAGAAAAGGCACCCAAAGTCCTGCGAAGAACAAGTACCTTAAGTCCTACGAAGAATAAGCACCCAAAGTCCTCCGAAGACTAGGCACCTTAAGTCCTACGAAGAATAGACACCCAAAGTCCTGCGAAGAACAGGCACTTTAAGTCCTACGAAGAATAGGCACCCAAAGTCCTGCGAAGACCAGGCACCTTAAGTCCTACGAAGAACAGGCACCCAAAGTCCTGCGAAGAACAGGCACCCAAAGTCCTACGAAGAATAGGCACCCAAAGTCCTACGAAGAACAAGCACCTTAAGTCCTACGAAGAATAGGCACCCAAAGTCCTGCGAAGAATAGGCACCTTAAGTCCTACGAAGAATAGGTACCCAACGTCCTGCGAAGAACAGGCACCTTAAGTCCTTCGAAGAACAGGCACCCAAAGTCCTGCGAAGAACAGACACCTTAAGTCCTACGTAGAATAGGCACCAATAAAAGCCTTGCCAGACCAGGCACTCCAAAATCTTGCATAAATTGAGTCCACCTTCATAGATCTTGTACTTGCAAGCATCTTTTATCAAGTGCTAGCGCCTCCAGGTAAGTTAACTTTCCTTAGCCCCCAAACAAAATATATGTTTCCATCTTTACTTATTCTTAAGCTAAGGATACCAAAATTGTATTTTCGATCTCCTTACTTGAAGAATAAGTAAAGAGAGGCAGTCTGTAAACATCATATTTTGTTTGGGTCGCTCCTCCCTCCTACAGGTTGTCAAAAAAAAAGAAGAAAAAAGAAGGGCAATCAAACTGCCCTAGACAAAATACGCGTTCTTATCTTTACTTATTTCTTATGCAAAACATATCAAAAATTATATTTTTAATTCCTTTGCTCAAGAAACGAGTAAAGAGGTGCAACTGTGAACACCGTATTTTGTCTAGGCACACTTTAAAAATAATGATCAAATTAAACTCATAAAAAATAATAATAACAATAAAAATAAACAAAATAAATAGCAAGTTCTTTTAGCTTGATAAGCTTGAAAGAAACAAAATCGAAAAAATGCAAAAGAGAAAGAAGTAAAAGCTTATTAAGTTAAAGTTAAAATAAAAGAACACTCAAAGAAGGAATAACAAAAAAAAAATCATCAAAGTCAATTTAAGAAACTCATGAATAAAGAGGGAGAAAAATCTAAAAGCAAGTTAATCAAAAAAAAAAAATAAATCATAAAAAATAATAATAAAAATAAAACAAATGAAAGAAGATAATTATATTAAAATAAAAAGCCTAAAAGAAAATTTTGAAAAAAAAATAACAAAAAATTAATTATTATCAAAAGGGGCATTACAAGAAGGAGAGAATATAAAAATACAAGAAGAAGAGAATATAAAAAAATAATATTATAGTTATATAAAAAAAAAAGAGAATCAAAACAAAAACAAAACAAAAAGAAAGAGCCCAACCTGGAACCAGTCCAGAAATTGGACCAAAAGGAAAGAGCCCAACAAAAAAATAGAAAACAAAAAAAGGAGAGGGGAAGCCAACCCAAAGCTAAACCAGAATTGGGCCCAAAAGGAAAGGAGAATGGGCTTGTCTCGTTCAACCCATGCACGCTGGATCTTTGATGTCCCTAACCCGAACCCGAATGAGGCACCAAGAGCCTGTTAACCTACGATGAAGGGAATCGACTGAAGACAAAAACCCTAAAGGCTGGTCCCCCCTCTTTGCTCTGGCGTCCCCTCGCGCGACCTCTCCAGTGGCGAAACGATGTAGTCGTACAAGAGGTAAGCGTGAGCATAAGCGTTGGGGGATAGTGGAGCAGAGGGGTACAGAGATAGGGGGACCAGGTGGATTGTCTATAAAAGCCGAGGGAGGAGGAGAAATTGGGGGGGGGGAGAGTGAAATTACTGCGGGATTTTGGTATGGGATTGAGAGATTCTAAGGAGGCCGAGGGGAAAAGGGGTTTTGATCGGGTAAAAGAGCTGTGAAAAGAAGGGGGAGTTGTGTCTTTGACCTCTGGTTTTTCGGTGAGCGATCGAGGAAAACATAGTAAGAGAAGGTTCCTCGGAGGGTTCAAATCATTGTCGGGTTATAGAGGAACAGCCTCAAGAAACAACATAAGCACGAAGAGGCAAAGAGAGGCGGGGTGGTCTCGAGGGCAAGCGAAGCACTTCGGACTCCAGTAAAGATACAAGTCCAATTTCTGTTTTATCCCGTTTCATTTTTGCAAAATAATTGATCTTAGATTGCAGAAAATGCATTAATCTGATCTCTGTTATGCTTTTGATTGCCCGGATTCCAAATGCTTGGATTCATGCTTGCATTACTGAATTATATTTGGTTTTGTGTGTCGCTTCGTTTCGTCTCTGATATGTTATGTGCGATTTCTGGTTTGGTTTCTATTTTATTGCTATTTGTCTTGATTACCGAATTTATTTTAGATGGCTGTATCATATGTTTCACCTCTGGTCTTGAATCGCTGAACAACACATCATCGTTTTCATTTAACTGAGTAGCCTCTGGTTCACCCCTGGTTAAACTCATCTGTGTTTAGTTTATTTCTTATCCATCCTCCCAGATGCATGTTGGGCTATATAAGATAGGTGGATAACACTTCAGTGGTTAGTATCATTCCCCGTACGTTTGACTGATTGCTTAGCCCCATCACTAGATCCTCTAGTTTCGCTTCTGTTTGCTGATAGTAAGTGTTTATAATTTATTCATGGGGTGTACATAGTTAATGGGAAGGTAGCGACTGGGGCAGTTTTATGTAGGGGAAACTCATGCAATATTTCATTGATTGAGAAGTGCTATTTAACCCAAACCAAAGTTCTGAGCCACTGTAACGATTATTCAGTTAAGCATGAATTCATATAAGGAATGCCTAGTATAGTATTAATCTGAAATAATGAATTCTGTGCTGTATGATGTGACTTTGAAATGGTTGAAGCTGCTCCCTCAAACGTTTCACTGTGTTTCTGTTTGCTTGATAAATCGACGAGTTGGTGGAGCCAATGACGTAGTGCACAAGCTCGCGATGCACTGGAGATGGTCCTCTATTTCTCAACATGAAGAGGGGGATAGAGTGTAATGTGTTTCTAGTTTAATTCTATTAGCCTTGTAAATGTAATTGAAATAATGTACTGGAGTATGGCTGTACACCAAGCACACACTCTCACTATTATCTGGCTGTTTGCATTTTTTTCTTTCTTTCTTGTTCTTCCTTTTTTTTATTTCTCTCTCTCTCTTATTATCTATTTTTTTTTATTTTTTTGTTATTTATTTTCCTTTCTGATTTTATTGTATTCTTACCTTATTAGGCAGCCGTGTGGGACTCTATATCCCCTCAGGCATCTAGATACAAACTAAAAGGCCATGTGTGGCAATATAGCTTCCTTGACGCCTTTTGGGACTTTAGACTCATATTTCAATGTTTTGGGCTTCAAGGGCCTCACTCAGAAAAAGAGTTTTTTTTTTAAAAAAGATATATATAATAATAAAAAACCAACCGCAAAATAAAAATTAGAAGAGGATTGAGTCCTAATAATAAAAAAAGAGAAAGAAAGAAGATCATTTTGAGCCTTAAGGATTTAATTGTTTTGCAAAAAAAAAAATGCGGACTTTGTTTGGGCTTGGTCTCCTAAGTAAACCAATAAGGAAAATAAGATGAATAGGTAAAAGGAGAAGGAGTATAAGAAAGAATATAATAACCAGAATTAAAAAAAACGAAAGGGGAAACTAGGGGTAAAAAAAATAAATAATAAAAAATAACAACAACAACAACAACAAAAATATATAACCAATATGATAATAAAAAATAAAGAAACAAAAAAATAAAACAACAAAAAACAACCAAAGAAAATAAACCAACAAGCAAGTAACAATAAACAAAAATGATAAGGAAGAAAGGGACCGAAACAAGAAATTAAAGAAATAAAGGGATGGAGCAACACAAAGCTAAGAAAAGAACTAAAAAAAATGGAAAAGAATAACAAAATAATAATAACCAAAAGAAAAAGAAAAAAAAAGTAGGATAAACACAAGCAAGAGAAATAAAAGTAGTAAGAGAAAAAGAAGATAAAAGTAGTAAAGTAAAAAAAAAGAGGATAAATAAATAAATAAATAAAAATACAAAAAAATATAGAAAAAAACTAAAACAAACACAATAAAGATAAAAAAAACGAAAAATATAAAATAACAAAAAAAATCAAATCAAAATAAACAAAAAACAAAAACAAATAGATAGAACAAAACTAAAGCGAAATAAAACAAAAAAAAAGAGAAAATAAAATAATAATAATAATAATAATAACTAATAAAAAAAGAAAGAAAGAAAAGATAAAAAATGAAATTAAAAGCACAAAAAAAAGTACAAAATAAAAATTAACAAAAAAAAAACACAACAAAAAAAATTAATTAAGGGCAGAAACAATAATTAAAACTAAAAAAAAAAGAGAGAATAACAAAACATAAGGAAAATAGAGCACAAAATAAAAGTTAACCTAAAAAACAAAGAGAGAAAGAAAAAAAGACAAAAGTTTGAAACCGTAAAAGGAAATAAAATTATCTTTACTTTTAACAAATTAAAACATATCAACCAAATCTCTAATCGAATTACGTGGACTTTGATCCCTCTAAAGGGTACGTAGGCCCTAGGCTCTCATCCTAGGTCAAGTCCGCCCTTGTAAATAAAATATTTTTCTTTAAATTTCTTTTCTTTCCTTTTTATTTTAATTATTAAATTTCTTTGCGTTTTACTTTAACATTGATTTCCTTTTTTACTTTCAACTTTATTTCCTTTTATTTCTTTATTCCTATTTTGCATATGATTTGTAGGGAGAATTAAAATAGAATCAAGGCCATTTTATTTTTTCACAACTGACTTAGGGTGACTGTTCTTAGTAATAGGTGTAGTGAGGTGCCTAACACCTTCCCCATTCACAATTGACTCCCGGATTCATTTTTTTGGTTCGCAGACCATTTTTTCAACTAGAAAGGTTTTTCCAAAGTTTTGCCTTTTCAAAAAAAAAATTTTGGTGGTGACTCCTGAACCCTACAATTACTCTTATTTCAATTTCGGTTTCGTTTTTTGATTGTTTTTGAGAAAACCGAATTTCTTTGAGAAAGGTGCCACACAGTCGCACTTTCGGGTGTGACAGCAGGGCTATAGCGACATACTCCTTGGACTTCATACCAGATTGGACGCAAAGATCTCGCCATGGCAAAATGGTTGGCTCGTTGTAGCGATGCAACTTAGTAATTCTTATTTGGCTCGCCACAGCCTAGCCGTGGCGAGAAACTCTCTGGTTGCTATGCTTAATGCAGAATAAGCAACCTCGCTATAGCGAGGTGGACTTCTCGCTATAGCGATATATTTTTTTTTCACATTTGAATATTCAAATAAGTATTCTATGACCCTATTTATATGTCCTCTCTCATCAACCCCTTTTCTCAAACCGTCCAACATAGTTGATCAACATTACTAGATGTGTAATTCAAAGTAAGGTTAGAAACTCCCTGAAAATCATGTCAGACGGTAGTCTTTTCTACCAATCACTTTACTTCCAGTATCCGGCACTTCAGTACCAACACCCAACCTACAAAACACACAAAGAACACGGAAGATCAAAACAAAAACACAAGAACGATAAACTTAAATATAAGAACAAGAAGAAAACTTGGGTTACCTCTCAAGGAGCGCTTGGTTTATAGTCCTCAGCCAGACTTTGTTTGCCAATCAAGGAGGTTGAGCCAAGGTATGGACTGTAGTCTGCTGGTCTATTTCGCCACCCAGATAATGCTTAAGCCTTTGACCATTTACTTTGAACTGATCTCTTGATTTCTCATCTTGAACTTCAATGGCTCCATAAGATGTCACAGCAATCACCTTGAATGGACCAGACCACCTTGATCTCAACTTACCTGGGAACAACTTTAAACGAGAATTATACAGTAGCACGAGATCTCCAGGTTCAAATTTCTTTGGTAAGATGTGTCTATCACGGGCTCTTTTAGTTCTTTCTTTGTAAATTCTAGAATTTTCAAAAGCTTGCAATCTAAACTCATCCAACTCATTAAGTTGCATTAGTCTTTTCTCACTCACTTTAGCCATATCATAATTCAATTTCTTGATAGCCCAAAAGGCTTTATCCTCTAGCTCAATGGGTAGATGACAAGCTTTGCCAAAAACCAATTGATATGGAGACATACCTATTGGAGGTTTAAAAGTCATTCTGTATGCCCATAAAGCATCATCGAGCTTATCTGCCCAATCTTTTCTAGTGGGGTTTACAGTCTTTTCTAAAATCCTTTTTATTTCTTTATTGGATACTTCACACAAGCTGTTGGTTTAAGGGTGATAAGCTAATGCCATTCTATGGGTGACTCCATATTTTTCAAGCAGACCCTTGAACAATCTATTGTTAAAGTGAGTTCCCCCATCACTAATGATTGCCCTAGGTGTGCCAAATCGAGTAAAAATATTCTTTCTCACAAATCGCACCACCGTATTGGCATCATTAGAGTGGCAAGCTATAGCCTTAATCCATTTACTTACATATTCAACAGCAACTAATATGTATTGATGAGTTCTAGATAAAACAAAAGGCCCCATGAAATCAATGGCCCACACATCAAATAATTCTACCTCAAAAATACTTGATTGGGGCATTTCATGCCTCTTTGAGATGTTACCTGTACGCTGACAAGCATCGCATTGGCTAACAAACAAATAAGCATCTTTAAACAGTGAAGACCAATAAAACCCAAATTGCAATACTTTATAAGTAGTACGTTGGCCGCTAAAATGACCACTATAAGGAGCAGAATGACAAGCATGAAGAATGTCATTTTGTTCCGTTTGAGGTACACATTTTCACAAAATTTGGTCAGCACATTTCCTATACAAAAATGGTTCATCCCACACAAACAATTTCACATCATGCAAAAACTTTTTCTTTTGATAAAAATTTAATTCATCCGGCACAATGCCACTGACTAAGTAGTTGGCATAATCAGCATACCAAGGCACAAATATACAATTCACAACAAATAGAGACTCATCAGGAAAACTCTCATTAATCAAGAGATTATCCACACAATCAAAGCTATTCATAAGCCTAGATAGATGATCAGTAACTTGATTTTCAGTTCCTTTCCTATCAGTAATTTGCACATCAAATTATTGTAATAGTAAAACCCATCTAATTAGCCTAGGTTTAGATTCTTTCTTACACAACAGATATCTAATAGCAACATGATCAGTATGAACTATAACTTTAGTACCCATCAAATATACTTTAAATTTCTCAAAAGCAAAAACAACAGCAAGCATTTCTTTTTCAGTAGTTGAGTAATTTACCTGTGCTCCAGCTAAGGTTTTGCTTGCATAATAAATAGGATGAAAATCTTACCATGTCTCTGACCAAGCATAGCTCCAACCGCATAATCACTCGCGTCGTACATAACCTCAAAGGGTAGTGACCAATCAGGGGCCACTATAATTGGTGCGGTGATAAGTCTTTGCTTAAGCTCTTCAAAGGCCTTCAAGCAATGTGCATCTAACTTGAAAGGGGTATCCTTTTCAAGCAATTGAGAAAGAGGCTTTGCTATCTTTGATAAACCTCCGATAGAACCCAGCGTGCCCCAAGAAGCTTCTAATAGCTTTCACATTGGTGGGTGGTGGTAGTTGCTCAATTACTGAAACCTTAGCCTGATCTACTTCCAATCCTCTTTTAGACACTTTATGCCCCAGTATTATACCTTTACAAACCATGTAGCGGCACTTTTCCCAATTTATGACTAAATTGGTATCCTCACATCTTTGCAAAACTCGTGTCAAATTGTCCAGACACTCTTCAAACGTGATTCCAAATACGGAGAAGTCATCCATAAAGACTTCCATGATATGCTCAATCATGTCAGAGAAAATTGACATCATACATCTTTGAAATGTGACAGGAGCATTACACAATCCAAAAGGGATGCGTCTGAATGTGAAAGTTCCATATGGACAAGTGAAAGTGGTTTTTTCTTGATCCTCAGGGGCAATGGCAATTTGATTATATCCAGAGTAGCTATCTAGGAAACAAAAGAATTCTTTTCTTGCTAACCAATCTAACATCTGATCGATAAATGGAAGCGGGAAATGATCATTTCTTGTAGCCGTGTTCAACTTTCTGTAATCCATACAAACTCTCCAGCCTGTGACTGTTCTTGTGGCAATCATTTCATTCTTCTCATTATTCACCACTGTCATACCTCCTTTCTTAGGGACACATTGCACCGGACTTACCCAGTCACTATCCGAGATGGGATAGATAATGCCAGCATCAAGCCACTTAATAATCTCTTTCTTGACTACTTCTTTCATTATGGGATTCAATCGCCTCTGGTTTTCCACTGATTTTTTATGGTTATCTTCTAAGAGAATTTTGTGCATACAGATGGCTAGACTGATCCCTTTTATATCAGCTATGGTCCAACCAATAGCTCTCTTGTGCTCTTTTAACAATTTTAACAGCTGCTTCTCTTGGGGAAGTGTTAATGCATATGAGATTATGACCGGCAGAGTTTCTCCTTCCCCCAAATAAGCATATTTTAGATGCGGTGGAAGAGGTTTCAATTCCAACAATGGGGGCCACTCGATGGAAGGTGGGAGAGCATGGGTTTTTCGTGAAGTCAGCTCCAGTGATTCAAAATGTCCATTCTGCCTAGCCATAGGTCTAAATGCATTGAACTTGTGCTCCACTTCCATTCTCATTACTTCCTCTATACTTGGCTTACCAACAAGTACTGCTTTAAGAGGATTGGTGAAAGCATAAGAGTTCAATTCTTCTTGAATCATTTCTTCAATAATAGACACCCATGAGCATTCTTTGACACTACCCAGATACTTCATAGCTTTCTCCATACTAAAAGTGACTCGCTTATCTCCAAGTCACATTATGATCTCCCCTTTTTCCACATCAACTAGTGCCCTGCCAGTAGCTAGAAATGGTCTCCCCACTATCAATGGGATATCTCTATTCTCTTCAATATCGAGCATAATAAAATTGGCTGGATAGATGAACGACCCAACTTTCACTAGCACATCTTCAATGATTCCATGCGGATAAGATAGACTTCTATTGGCCAGCTGCAAAGTGTGTTGTTGGGTTGGCCTCACCCATCTGTAGCTTACGACAAACGGATAAGGGCATGAGGTTCACAACAGATCCTAGATCACAGAGTGCTCGACCTTCAAATTTATCCCCAATCATGCACGGGATTGAAAAGGAACCAGGGTCTTTGCACTTTGTTGGAAGGTTAGATTTGAAGATATTAGTGGTTTCCTTTGTCAAAGCCACAGTTGCAAATTCAGTGAATCGCTTCTTCCTGCTAAGCATGTCCTTAAGGAACTTAGCATATTTAGGCATTTTCTCTAAGGCTTCAGAAAAGGGGATATTCATGTGAAGTTGCTTAAACATGTTCAAGAACTTCTTATACTGTTCATCAAGGACTTTCTTTTGCAATCTCTGTAGAAATGGAGGCAATGGCACTACTTTAGGATGGACCACTACCTTTTCGTCAAACTTCTCTACTTTAGACTTGCCTTCCTTATCCTCTTCTTTGTCATTCAAACTAGCTGCCTTTTTCTCTCTTTTTTGTTAAGGTTCTTCACCTTCAAACTGAACGGTGCCTGATGGATCCTTGGAATTCACCTTAGTTGGTTCCTTCACTTGAACTTGTACTTCAGGGAGCTCTTTACCACCTCTCAAAGTGATAGCTTTACATTCTTCCTTACCATCTCTTCTTGGGTAGGGAATTGTATCGCTTGGCAAACCTTTTTGATGCAATGCATTCACATCAGACGCTAGTTGCCCCATCTGTACCTCTATGTTCTTAAAGGAGGAATCTACTCTTACATTAATACCAGCTTGCTCTTCATTATTTTTTATCTGAGTGGTCATGAATTTAGCCAATACATCTTCTAGATTTGTTTTAGGCTCTTAAACAGGCACATTCTGCCTTGTCACTTGAGAGAACCCAGGAGGTTGAGTTGGCCTTGCTCCAGAAGATGATGGTTGATTGAGTGATGGACCATTCTTCCAAGAGAAATTCGGATGATTTCGCCATGCAGGATTGTAAGTGTTTGAGTATGGGTTCTGATTCTTTGGAAAGTTCCCCACATAATTAACTGATTCTGTTGATGCAAAGGGGCAATATTCTATTGAGTGCAGATTCCCACAATTCTCACAAGTAGTTGGAGTCACTTGGGTAGAACAAACATTCATATGCTGGCTTCGTTGCACTTGAGATTCCAACATATCAAATCTCTTGTTTAGGGTGAAGAGAATAGTTGCTAGTGGTACGGAAGAGTCTTATTGAGTGCCAGCAACATTAGCAGTTATCCTTCTATCCCCTCCTCTTTGCACATAGCTCTCAGATAATGTGTCCAAAGCCACAATAACATCATCTACTGGCATGTCATCCCAACGCTCATTTAAGATAGCATCCAACATAGTATCAGTTTGTAGAGTTAGGCGTGTGCAGAAATTCTGAACAATGGCACAGTTATCCATTCCATGAGTCGGGCACTGGCGGAGTAAGTGTTTATATCTCTGCCATGAAGCATACAAATGCTCATCTGAAGCTTGCTTAAAGTTGATGAGCTCACGACGGGCATCTACTATTCTATTATTTGGAATGAAGCGAGCTCTGAACCTTGCCTCTAGCTTATCCCAAGTGTCGATTGAACCCTCCGGTAGATTCAACAACCATTTCTTAGCCTTTCTTTGCAGAGAGAGTGGGAATAGTCTAAGTCTCAGAACATTCCTTGGTACCCCATTATGCTTGAATGAATCACACACTCCTAAAAATGGCAGAATGTGATGGTTAGAATCTTCATCAGACCTCTCACCAGTGAACTGTCCATTAAGCTGCAACATGGAGATCATCACAGGCTTAAGCTCAAAGTTAGCAGCTTGAAAGTCTGGGACTATAATGCTAGGCTGAGTGGTTCTCATGGTTCTTCCCACAAAATCCTTGATAGTGCGGTTTTGATTATCTTCATTTTTCACATTTGTGGCAGGAACGATTATCTCACTTTCCGCTTGATTTAGTGTAGACCCTTCAGCCAAAATTTTCGTTAAACTCCTTGTCTTTCTAGGTGTTCTATTGGATTTAGATTTAGGTGGCATAAACTAGGTACCTGTGAAAACAAAAGAGTGCAAATTAAGAATCTCACTAAACTAAGGAAATAAAAAAAAAAGTTACTACTAAGAACGTATTAATAGAATTACTATAACTAACAACTGAAAGCAGAAATAACTAAAAAGAAGTAAATGCAAAGAAACAAAGTGTTTAAGCTAAAACTACTCAAAGCCCTCTAATTCTCTTTACCAATTGCCTTAATTCCCTAGCAATGGCGCCAAAAACTTGATGCTCACTGAATAATGATACCGCAAGTATACAGATCGTAGAAATAGTACGTGGTGAATCAAGGTCGTTCCCTCAGAGAATCAGTACGATTGGTGATTAGGCAATAGAGTTCTCATGTTCATTTTAGTTAAACAATCAAATTGTAACTAAGTTTTATGAAAGTTAATTCAAATGCAGTTGACAGTAGTAAAAGATGGTTGTGTTTGAAAGTATGCAATTAAAATCACCCTAGGAATTTTAATCCCCTTTATCTCAAATGTCAATCATTCCCCTTTCAATTAAACGACTTAATGCAAGTTTTAGAGTCAAGGTTTAAGTAGGTGCAACTGTCTTTTGATCCAATTGAACCCTTATATCCACTCACTCTTGATGTCTCAAGAAGTAGTTAATACTTAATTAAGCGCAGACCTTTTCTCGACTACCTAGGGCCCTTGAGTCTATCTCTATCTCAAGTGCAAATTAGATGATATCTAATCCTAAGTTGTTTAACCAATGGTCTATAAACAATTCCCTTCTTTCAAAGGTTAATCACCCAATCCATAATCAAACTAAAGGAGGCCACACAATAGAATGAACTATAATTCAGATTAAACACCAAAATTATCAATAATCCGCATAATCAACAAGGGAAACAATCTCCAAAGATTAAAGGTTCATAAAATCCCTAAGGGTTACAAAATCTAGCCGCTCATGGCTTGAAATCCACAGACAAATTCAGCAAACATATTAACTATCATCAACTAGAAGGGAAGATGGAGTAGAAACACCTAATCGGAAGGATAAATGCTAGAATTGAAGGATTTCCTATCAAATTGAAGCTCCTCTAACATCTTTTGTGCATTTTCTTCTTCTCCTAGTCGGCCAGAACTTTCTCCTTCTACTGAATGATCCAAACCCTAGCTTTCATCCATCTATTTTAGCTTGCTAAACCAAACTGTGCGTTTTAGGGGCCGATCTCGCTATGGCGAGACCTCATAAGTTCCCTAATTTCTGCTGTTCTCGCTACTGCTTCGTTATGGTGAGTTTCTCCCTGGAATTTGTATGCCTCGCGACTTTGCTATGGCGAATTGCCTTCCTCGCTATAGCGACTTGAGTTCTAGCTGTAGTGAGGGGACTTGCTCCACTTGTACTTTTTCACTTCTCAGCTTCCCTTTCTTTTCTCAATCTTTTCTTCCTTCTTCTATTTTTCCTGAAATTGAAATCAATTATATAGTGAGGCTCAAACTGCTAAAGATATTACAATAAAACACTTTCTTTATTTTGTTTGATTGAATCATTTTTAACCCTATTAATCAAGAAGAAAGTACTTTGCTTCCCTAATTTAATCTCAAATATATTCCTTTTTCATCCTAAATTAGGGAGTCATCAAATTACCAACTATAAGTTGGATTTTGATAGGTATAGAGAAGAAGGGGATAGAATTCAATTTTTCATCTATAAATTTTAAGAAGCTAAACAGCATCATTAGAGTTTCTATTCTTTTAACACTTCTATATATTATGTTTTATTCTTTCTATTTTAAAATTTATTTGAAGTCGGTGGGAAAACGTGAGTTATTATTTTCTCTACTTTCTATTGGACTTGGTCATTACCTTTTATTGAGTCTTCCAAGAATTTCTCCATTCAATCAGTTTTACCATTTCAGTTAAGTCATTCAAAATTTAGTGTCTCAATTCAATCTTTATAATTAGCTCATTTGGATAAAAAATTGTTAAAATATACTAGTTTTTTTACTAGACACCATCTACTCTCCCAAGGTAGACCAAATCATCAAGGACAAGTAGCTACTTCACATGCCAAGTCAAATGAATTTTCATTAGACCTAACAAATATGTGGTCTCGGGTTTAGTGTTTCATATCAAATAGTGGTTTCATTAAACTGCTATTGGCAACTCAAAATAATAATAAATTATTAAAAAATGCACAAAGTGTGAGATAATTATATTGACAAGACCATTGCTCCTCCTTTCTACAAACATTACTTTCATCATTCACCCCTTTTCCCTTTCAACCCCATCCCCCAGAAACACTCACACTACACATTATTCATCTCCTTCTTCTTACTCCTCTATTTTTACGGCATCAAGGTTAAGTCTTCAATTGCATTTTTGGTTTTCTTTCCTCTAACTCCATCCATATAAGAAAATTAAATTAACCATAAAGATTAAAGAGGTTTATTTATGAAAATATTTTATTTTTCTCTTTTTCTATTTTTAAAAATTTTTCTTCCATAGATATTTGTAACAATCACAAAGAATAAGCTTCCCTTCTCTACTTTGCTTTCTCACTATCACTCTTTCCTCTAGAGATGGAAATCTAAGAAGTAATATAGAACAAGTATTACATAAAATGGAAATATAAAGACCAATGTAGGAAATCAATAAATAAGATGAAGAAATAGATTTTCACATCATATGCACAGAAACAAAAGTTATAAGATGAAGCTCAAACCTTTGATGGTTGGAGTTGGAGGAGTTGAGGAAGTAGAGCTAGCAAGGAGGGATGCTGGACTTTGCGGTAGAAATAAGAAGACGCTGTAATTTAGAAAACTAAAGGTAATAGGGTTTTCTTTTGGCAGTAAAATTGACTAATGGTGAAATTTTTTTTTTTAATGAGATTGGGAGGGGGGAAATTAATCTTATTTTTGGCGGGTTTATTTTTAGTGGCAAATGAGATTAATTGCCAATATATTTATATTTATTAGTAGCCAATGAATATTTGCCAATAATAATTTATTTTTGTGAACTTATTAACGGTGATAAAATTTTAGCCATTAATTAATTGCCACCAAAAATATTTTTTAGTGTAGTGTGCATGCATGAATGTATGCTTGACTTGTCTTTGAATGTGTGTATGTGTGTTTTAAGCTATGAAAAGTATTCTAGCATGAGTTCATATTCCATGGTACCATGATGATGCATTATATTTTCAAATGATGTCTAATACATTTGCTTTTATTTGCTTGAGTGTGGAGGAGCCAAGAACTCTTAGCCATGGTGAGAATGAGTCAAGAACCCTTAGAAATGTTTAAGACAAAGCAAAGTGTCTCCCAAGAGCGAGGTTGAGCTAAAACCTCCTAGGGAAAATGGGTAAGGTAAGTCTAAAATCTATAAGTGAATGGATAAGACTAATCCACTTACTTGGCAAGCCTATGAATGCTTTGTATGACTTACTTATGTGCCAATAATGTTTCTTGAATGCTCATATTATTCCTTGTACTCATGCATGCATTCTTGAGACTTGAATTGCATATTTTATTTATGATTGAAAGGGAGATGAGCTATTGGGATTCTTACAATGTCATTCCCTCCTCTCTAATGTCCTAACATGCTAAGTGGATCAAGTGAGCAAGGTTATGGAAGCCATCACATAGGAAGATGAGAGTTTGACAACAAAGTGCCTTGATTTTGCTTCTTTATGGGCATATGAGTGGCAAATATTGTAATCCACTGTTGTATATGTCCTATGACCTTATGAACATGTGTAATTATGCAAATGTATCATGTATAAATGAGATTTAATGTTATATGAATGGCATAGTGCAATTTAGGAACATGTGTAATTATACATATGTATCATGTATAAATGAGATTTAATGTTATATGAATGGTATAGTGTAATTTGGGTATGGAATGGCAAGACTAGCCTTGTATATTCTTGTGTATGGCATGGGATGAGAGAGTGATTTTTCAAATTCTAGGTTTGTGCACCTTTGAGATAAGTTTAGAATGTCATTTTGGTACATTCCCACATGCTCGAGTGGTTATGGTTGCCTTGGAGCTCAAAATGGACCATTTGGCCTTTGTAAGACACAAATTGAACCATTTCATAACCCAATGTCAAGATCTGACCAAATGAATGAATTTACCCATGAAATTTGGCACATATATAGATCTTATCTAGATATTTTTGGGAAGACCAGGTTATTTGGGGCTCTATGAAGTTAATTATGAATTTCCAAAGTTGGCATTTTTCTGCTGAACTAATACAGGTACTGTTCATATGTCAAAATATTGGGCTATGTCATTTGAGAGTCAAATGATGTCCAATACTCATAAAATTTTACAAGAATAAACTAGACATGATAAGATTTCCATATCCACTAAGATCACCTCAATTGGACCTTTGAGCAGGGAGATATGAATTTTTGAAATTGGAGATCAGTATCAGGGATGATAGTCGACCTTGATACTATTTCATCAATTTTTGGTGGCTAGCAACCCTGTTGAGGTCTGGATATCTTTTTAAAATAAATTAGACATCTGTAGCTTTTCAAAACGGTAAAGAATGCATGATTTCAATTTTTCTAGAATTAATTATGATTTTTCAAAATTTATGACAATAAGTTAGAAATTCTAACTGAGGCTGCACCTAGTGTTTTTGTGTATTCCATCCATTTGCATAAGTTTTAGGCTACTTCCTGAGATGGTTTTGAGTTGTATTAGTGTAATTAAATATGAGAATGAGTTGAATGAATAGATATGGTCCACAGACACCAAATGAAGAATTCATCTCCTATGCAATGCAAATTTATTTAATATTTTTAATGCCTTTTTCTTGAGAATTCATGTGCTTTGCAAAATCCAATTTTTTGAAAACGTGAGAAATGTAACGTACGGTTTCTCCATCAATGAATGAAACAAACCGAATATAAAAAGAAGTCCTCCGAAATGATGTAGTTAAGGTCCTAAAAAATTTGAAAAGTATTCTAGATTCCTAAAAATGAGAATAATAGGCTCAAACGGAAAGAAAAATGGAACTAGAATGAAGAAATAATTTCTTATGAAAAGCTTACAAAATGTAATGGCATTTTTGTAATTTTGAGCAAATTTTGGAATTCACACAGGAGGGCTTTTTAAATGAAACTTTTGAGTTCCCCAGGGTTCTCAGAGGCCCTAAAAACTATGACAAGGCCCAGGACAGCTAAAGTCCCTTTGGTGGACATTTTTCAATATTAATGTATTCAAACTTTGATAGATTCATTCGGGATAGTTTTAACTCCAATTTGAGTGATTCCAAAACATTTTACTAAATTAGAAACTTAAATTTTATAATGAAAAAGATGGTTCTAAAAAAGGAGCTAAAATGAAAAAGAAATGAAAATCCCAAGAACGAAGGGCAAAATAAGAATTTTTGAAAAGTGTAACTTCCTCCCACCTATATATATGATGCACCCTTCTTCTCCCTTCATGTTGCACAACCAAGTTCTACCCAAAACTAGAGGAAAATCTTAGGGAGAGTGGCGCACAAGAGGAAGGCAAACAGGAGGAGAAATCAAAGGCTTAATGATGTGAAACCCCTTAGAAACCCATTCTAGGAACCCCAAATAACACGAATCAGTGATCGAATTTTGGCGTGCAGCACAAGAACAAATAATATGGGCAATAAGCAACAAAGAACAAAGAAGAAGAAGAAGAGATGTTGGTCAATGGAATTGAACCCTAAGAGAACCCGTCTCTTAGAACCCTAATCCGAGACGTTACAAAGGAAACCACTCCTTTGATAAGTCAAAGATTTTCTCTAGCACACAAAGGCCACAAGAGAAACATCACAAATCAGAAATGATTCTGAAAAGATAATTCATTCAATCTGCCATTTTTGGAGTACAAGTGGGCCTTATATAGGCATTTGAAAAACAAAACCCTAAACAAAATAATTCCTAGGTAGCGCCTTTTACATGGCAGGAAAAATAAAAGAAATTTAAATTTGAACAAATTCACCAAGAATGGTGCCTAAAAATTTGAAACAGCAATAATCAAATTAAAACAAAATAAAACTAAGAGAATTTCGTGAAAAATGACTGGACTCCTTCAATTAGGATCCCTTTGGGCTTGGGCTAGCATCTTGTAGGAATGAAATAATTTTTATGCCAATTTGTTCCTTTTGGGCTTCATATTCAGCTAAGACTATGGGCTCGAAGTCTATTAGTTTTTGGATCACTCCATTCAAGGCCTCCTTCATAGCTTTGGCTCTTGATCTTGTGCATGGGCCTCCCATACCTTGCAATGGATCCTCATTTGGCCATCTTTTAGAGTCACGTCCAGCCCTTTTGTTTCCAAGTTCTTGATTTTGTTCAAGCTTTTTCAAATCTCCTACTCACCTTCATCATTCCCTCCTTCCTAAAAAGGATTTGTCCTCGAATTTGCAATATCAAAAAGAGAAAGGTCAGCCACATTGAAGGTTGTGCTTACATTCCCATAAGAACTAGGTAAATCAATTTTATATGCATTATCATTTATTCTTTCCAACACTTGGAAAGGGCCATCGCCTCTTGGGTGTGATTTGGACTTCCTTTGTTTAGGAAACCTTTCTTTCCTCAAATGAACCCACATCCAATCTCCTGGTTCAAAGATAACCTTCCTTCAGCCTTTATTAGCATGTTAAGCATATTACTCATTCTTGCGTTCAATGTTTGCCTTAACCTTAGCATGAAGATCCTGCACAAACTTAGCTTTCTTTGCACCATCAAGGTTAGCAAACTCATTACAAGGCAAAGGAAGTAGATCCAAGGGAGTCAAAGGATTAAAACCATATACAATCTTAAAAGGAGAAAACTCAGTTGTAGAATGCAAGGCACGATTATATGCAAACTCAATGTGAGGCAAACACTTTTCCCAATTCCTAAATTTTTTTTGAATTACAACATGCAATTAGGAAGAAAGTGTTCAATTCACCATTTCGGTTTGTCCATCCGTTTGAGGATGTGCAACCATAGAAAACACAAGCTTTGTACCCAGCTTAGTCCACAAAGTTTTCCAAAAGTGACTAACAAATTTAACATCATGGTCACTCACAATAGATCAGGGCAAACCATGCAATCTAACAATCTCCTTGAAGAACAAATTAGAAATATGGATAGCATCATTTATTTTTGAGGAAGCAATGAAGTGAGCCATTTTACTAAATTGATCAACAACAACAAATATGCTATCCTTTCCACTAGATGTTTTAGGCAATCCAAGCACAAAATCAATTGAAATATCTACCCAAGGATGAGAAGGAATAGGTAAAGGAGTATATAAACCATGTGGTTGCATTTTAGATTTAGCGTGCTTGCATATAATGCACCTTTTACATATAGCAATCACATCCCTACGTATATGAGGCCAATAAAAATGTTCCTTCAACATGCATAAAGTCTTTTCTATCACAAAGTGCCCCATCAAACCACCCCCATGAGATTCTTTAACCAAAAGCTCATGCATAGAACAAATAGGCACACACAATTTATTTCCTTTAAACAAGAAACCATCAAATCTAACCATCAAATCTAAAGAAATCATGAGCACCATGTTTTTCACACAACTTCTAAGTTTCAGCAAAATCAGCATCACATTCATACATGCTTTTGAAAGATTCAAAACCAATCAACCTAGCTTGCATAGATGTAATAAGACTATACCTCCTAGACAAAGCATCAGCCATAACATTTTCTTTCCCCTTTTTATGTTTAAGTACATAAGGAAATGACTCAATGAATTCAAGCCACATAGCATGCCTCTTATTCAACTTATCTTGGGTCTTTATGGATTGAAGACTCTTATGATCAGAATGCAAAACAAATTCCTTAGACCATAAATAATGTTGCCAATGTTCCAGAGCTCTTTTTAAAGCATACAATTCCTTGTCATAAGTTGAATAATTCAAACAAGCACCACTAAGCTTTTCACTAAAGTAAGCAATAGGTCTAGACTCTTGCATCAAAACAGCACCAATACCAATTCCAGAGGCATCACATTCAACTTCAAAAACTTTAGAGAAATCAGAAAGAATAAGTAGAGGGGCATTGGTCAATTTATTTTTCAAAGTGTTAAAAGCTGCCTCTTGTGTCTCACCCTATTTAAAGACAACATTTTTCTTTACCACCTCATTTAAAGGTGCATCAAGGGTTAAGAAGTCCTTTACAAAACGTCGATAGAAACTTGCAAGTCCGTGGAAACTCCTCACCTCACTAGCATTCTTAGGTGTTGGCCACTCCCGAATTTCCTTCACCTTCTCTTCATCCACCCGGAGGCCATCAGTACCTACAACAAAACCAAGGAAAACAACAGAATCCAAGCAGAAAGAGCATTTCTCTAAATTTGCAAAGAGTTTATTGTCTCTCAAAATAATAAACACATAATGCAAATGCTTAACATGCTCTTCTAGATTCTTAGAAAACACAAGAATGTCATCAAAATACACAACAACAAACTTTCCTATGTAAGGGAGAAACACATGATTCATTAATCTCATGAATGTACTAGGCGCATTAGTTAAGCCAAAGGGCATAACAAGCCATTCATACAAACCAAACTTAGTCTTAAATGCAGTCTTCCACTCATCACCCTCTTGCATCCTAATTTGATGATAACCACTCCTAAGATCTATTTTTGAAAACAAACAAGCACCATGCAACTCATCAAGCATGTCATCAAGTCTAGGAATGTGATATCTATACTTAATTGTGATTTTGTTAATGGCTTGGCAGTCCACACACATCCTCCATTTGCCATCCTTCTTGGGCACAAGTATTACTGGAATAGCACATGGACTAAGGCTTTCTCTCATAAACCCCTTTTTCATGAGTTCTTTCACTTGTCTCTGAATTTCCTTAGTCTCTTCTGGATTTGCCCTATAAGCAGGTCGGTTAGGAAGAGGTGCTCCAGGAATAAAGTCAATCCTATGTTCAATGCCTCTTATGGGAGGCAATCCATCCGGTACCTCTTCTGGAAACAAGTATTTATATTCCTGCAACAAACTCAAAACACTAGAAGGAAGAGATTCATCAAGGTCACTAAGGGTTAGATAAACATCTTTATACAAGAGTACAAAAGATGTCTCACCACATAAAGCCCTCTTAATCTCTCCTCTACCAGAAAATAATGTTACTTTCTTTTCTTCACTCTCTTGACTTTTCTTTTCAGTAGCTCTCTTTCCTTTTCTCTCTATCTCAATTTCTTTTCTTTCTTTCTCACGCACTTTCTTTTCTTTCTCTCTTAGCTTGCATTCTTGAGTAATTCACTTTTGATCCTCATATGCCTGCAAGGGTCTGAGAGGGGTTAGCATAATGGTTTTCTTATTAAACTCAAGAGAATACCTGTTAGTATAACCATTATACTTAACTTTCCTATCAAATTGCCAAGGTCTACCCAATAATAAGTGTCCAGCATACATAGGAGCTATATCACACAAAACCTCATCATGGTAACTTCCTATGGAAAATGCTACAACAACCTATTTAGTAACTTTAACATCCCCATTATCATTGAACCACAACAAATTATAAGGAGTGAGGTGTTTTCTGGTTGAAAAACCTAGCTTTTCAACTAACAAGGTACTAGCAACATTAGTGCAGCTCCCATTATCAATGATAAGACTACATACCTTGTTGTTAACAAAACACCAAGTGTGAAAGATATGCTTTCGTTGTTCTTTTTCAAGCTCTTCTTTAGGTTGAATGCCAAGAGCACGCCTTGACACTAGAGCCTCACCAAACACAGCTTCAGCTACCTCCACATCAGATTCATCACCTCCATTAGAGCTCAACTCAGCTTTTACTTCATCACCACTACTTTCACTAGTAACAACACCATTCTCAAGCAAAATCATAGTCCTTTTATTTGGATATTGTGAAGCAATGTGACCAAAACCTTGACATTTAAAGCATTTAATTTTAAAAGAACTAGAAGAAGATTTAGGTTCAGATTTACCTTTAGAAGTAGGTGTTTGCATCTTCAACTTATTCTCCTCTTTAGGCTTGGTCTCTCCCTTAAACTTGAAAGAGGACTTGAAGTCTTTGTTGGAACTAACATGTGATTTCAATTTCTGTTTTACCTTAAAATGCTTCTCCACCTTAATGGCTTTATGCAACAACTCTTCCATATCAAGGTAGTTTTGCAATTCAACTTCTGCAGCAATTTCAGGGTCTAAGCCACCAAGAAATCTTGCCATTGTAACTTCTAAATCTTCCTCAATGTCCGCTTTGATCATGGCAATTTGCATTTGCTGAAAATATTCTTCCACACTCATAGATCCTTGTTTGATTTTGTGGAGCCTTTTGTGCACATCCCTATAGTAATGGGTAGGGACAAATCTCTTCCTCATGAGAGCCTTCATTTCTAGCCAAGATCAAATTGGACCCTCTCCAGAACGCCTCCTACTAGTGGTTAATTGATCCCACCTTAGGCTTGCATAATCTGTAAACTCCAAAGTAGCTAATTTCACTTTACTTTCCTCTGAAAAAGATTGGCAGTCAAATATAAACTCAACTTTTCTTTCCCATTCAAGGTATACATTAGGATCAGCTTTCCCTTGAAAGGAAGGGATTTTCATCTTGATATTACTAAACGCATCTTTCTTTTGAGGTGGAGCTCTCTTAACTCTTTCATGTTGGCTTTCCTCCTCAAAATCAGATTCATCTCCTCCTAGAACGTTTTTACCACGTCTTGCCTTGCTATTGGAAGAAGAAGAATCTATTTGATCCAACCTAGTATTTAGGCTCTTGAATTGTTCTTGAACATATTTGATGAACAATTTAAGGTTAACTTGGTTATCTTCACTTTCAGACATGATTGGCACCTAAAATGTTAGTGAATAGCAAGAGAAAGGACTTGACCACTCCCTCTTGTGTTTCACTCTAAATGATGCAAATTCACTCGTATTTCACACTTATAATGGCTTTTACAATGATAAAAACACTCTTGCCTTTTTCCTCTAAACTTGCTTCTTATAGTGTACTAAATTAAATCCAACAAATCAAAAGAAGTAGCAACTGAAGTGGCAATCTCAAATTAGAATTCAAGATGCAAAGTTTTCCAAGAGACAACAAAAGTCCAACATTAAAAAAAAATTCGTAGGTGCAGCCAATGGAAAATACAGCAAGTGACTAGGAAAGGAAATGAAGACAATGAATTTATGGAACAAATGGTATGTGGCAGATTATGGGAGAACAAATGGTTAAATGATTAATCATCAAGAGGAAATGATAGAAAGGAAATTGGAATCTGAAATCAGTAATGAAGCAATCAGAAATTTGAAATTTAGAACAAGGTGAATGAATGCAAATTTCCTTTTATGAATTGTTCACAACATGACATTTAATGACCAGATCAACTCAAGGAATCAAAAATGGTAATTCCAAGAATAGATGATCTTCAACAATTGCAATTTAAGTCAACAATTTATAATTTCCAGCACAACTTTCTTTTTCACAGATTTTGACTTCCTTTTTTTTCTTTTTTCTTTTTTGTTGTTGCAACTTTTCCTTCTTTTCTTTTCTTTTCCCCTTTTTTTTCACTGTAATATACTCTCTCTCTTTTTTTGAATCTCAAAGGTGCTGAAATTTGCAAACAGAACACAAGATTTTTGAAAGATCAGAATGACATGCACGCAAGAAACAACTATAATTTGCTCTAGAAAAATTGGATTGACGTGATTCCTAAATGAGAAGAAAGAAGAGATCTTGAGACACAAGAAAGACCTATTACATGTCCAAAAACATGAAGGAAAACACCAGAGACAGTCGCATGAAAATGAGGATGAATAGAAACTAATCAAACGAAATAAGGGAAAAGAACAAAGAAAAAGTGGATGAAACCAACCTCAACCAATGCTCTGATACCAAATGATGTGTGACCCCTTAGAAACCCATTCTAGGAACTCCAAATAACACGGATCAGTGATCAAATTTTGGCATGCAGCACAAGAACAAATAATATGGACAATAAGCAACAAAGAACAAAGAAGAAGAATAAGAGATGTTGGTTAATGGAATTAAACCCTAAGAGAACCCGTCTCTTAGAACCCTAATCTGAGATGCCACAAAAGAAACCACTCCTTTGATAAGTCAAAGATTTTTTCCAGCACACAAATGCCACAAGAGAAACCTCACAAATTAGAAATGATTCTAAAAAGATAATTCATTCAATCTGCCATTCTTGGAGCATAAGTGGGCCTTATATAGGCATTTGAAAAACAAAACTCTAAACATAATAATTCCTAGGTGGCGCCTTTTACATGGCAAGAAAAATAAAAGAAATTTAAATCTGAACAAATTCACCAAGAATGGTGCCTAAAAATCTGAAACAGCAACAATCAAATTAAAACAAAATAAAACTAAGAGAATTTTGTGGAAAATGACTGGACTCCTTCAATTAGGATCCCTTTGGGCTTGGGCTAGCTTCTTGTAGGAATGAAATAATTTTTATGCCAATATATTCCTTTTAGGCTTCATATTCAGCTAAGACTATGGGCTCCAAGTCTATTAGTTTTTGGATCACTCCATTCAAGGCCTCCTTCATAGCTTTTGCTCTTGATCTTGTGCATGGGCCTCCCATACCTTGCAATGGATCTTTATATGGCCATCTTTTAGAGTCACGTCTAGCCCTTTTGTTTTCAAGTTCTTGATTTTGTTTAAGCTTTTTCAAATCTCCTATCTCACCTCCATCATTCCCTCCCTCCTGAAAAGGATTCGTCCTCGACTCTACAATATCAAAAAGAGAAAGGTCAGCCACATTGAAGGTTGCGCTTACATTCCCATAAGAACTAGGTAAATCAATTTTATATGCATTATCATTTATTCTTTCCAACACTTGGAAAGGACCATCGCCTCTTGGGTGTGATTTGTACTTCCTTTGTTCAGGAAACCTTTCTTTCCTCAAATGAACCCACACCCAATCTCCTGGTTCAAAGATAACCTTCCTTTGGCCTTTATTAGCATGTTGAGCATATTGCTCATTCTTGCACTCAATGTTCGCCTTAACCTTAGCATGAAGATCCTGCACAAACTTAGCTTTCTTTGCACCATCAAGGTTAGCAAACTCATTACAAGGCAAAAGAAGTAGATCCAAGGGAGTCAAAGGATTAAAACCATATACAATCGCAAAAGGAGAAAACTCAGTTGTAGAATGCAAGGCACGATTATATGCAAACTCAATGTGAGGCAAACACTTTTCCCAATTCCTAAAATTTTTTTGAATTACAACACGCAATAAGGAAGAAAGTGTTCAATTCACCACTTCGGTTTGTCCATCCGTTTGAGGATGTGCAACCATAGAAAACACAAGCTTTGTATCCAGCTTAGCCCACAAAGTTTTCCAAAAGTGACTAACAAATTTAACATCATGGTCACTCACAATAGATCGGGGCAAACCATGCAATCTAATAATCTCCTTGAAAAACAAATTAGAAATATGGACAACATCATTTGTTTTTAAGGAAGCAATGAAGTGAGCCATTTTACTAAATTGAACAACAACAACAAATATGCTATCCTTTCCACTTGATGTTCTAGGCAATCCAAGCACAAAATCCATTGAAATATCTACCCAAGGATGAGAAGGAACAGGTAAAGGAGTATATAAACCATGTGGTTGCTGGGTTTTAATTGGGTTGGGTCAAGTTTTAAGAGCTCTATTATTTTGGGTCTATACAAGGTTTATTGGGCCATTTATAAGAGCTTATGGAAGTTGGGTCTTTAGCCTTTAATTCATTAAATTAGATTGGATCCGCACCTAGTTTATTGGGCTTCTATTAGCCTCTTATCGTGATCTCCTACATTAATTTGGGCCTAGATGAAGTTTCTATCCCAATTAAATCTCAAACCCATATTAATCATTTATCTCTCTAAAATTTTCATTCACTTAACTTACCCGATTATTTCATATTAATTATTCCTAATTAATCCAAATCTATGATTAACACTTTAATTAATTTTGTGGTGTTACTATATGGATTTGTTTTAGAAGAGAAATTAAGGGGGAAATTCGGATTTGAAGAGAGGAGCTCAAAGAACACAAGATTCAAGTGAGAAAAAGCAAGATAATAAGGTAATTTCTCTTCCTATGGTTGTCATCTTTGGTCCCCTTCTCCTCCATTTCACCAAACATGAGAAAACCCTAGGAGGACTTGATTTTTAGGTAGAAGCAAGGGTAAATCTAAGAAAAAAAGCTGTGGAGATTAAGAATATGCAAAAGGAATTAACAAAAAATCATTAGATTTCAAGATGCAAGTTCTAGGGTTTTCATTGCACCTTGTAAAATTTGATTTTGTATGATGATTCCTAGGCATAAATAAGAGTTTAAATGAGCTCCCAAGATCCCTAAGAGGCTCCCCATATGCTTCTTCCCTTGAGAAAACAAAGAAAGCTCTATAGAATCCATAAAAGCCCTATGTCTCGACCAAGCAAGGAAAAGGTAGCTAGGGAGAGTTTTAAATTTTTCTAAACCCATTTTTGAGTTATATATGATGAATAAAAATGAGGGGAGGCCTTGGGAAAAATTTAGAACTCATAGAATGTGAGTTAGTGCTTTAGGTTCCATATTATGACTTAAAGAAGCAACATGTAGTTAGGCTCTTTGTTTTAATTGTGTGATGACTCCAAGAGGCTTAAAAGGAGTCGAGAATCATATTTGAAAGGAAAGAAAGGAGCCTAGAAATTAATTGAGGGGTGTTGCTTCATTAGGTGCATTATGGACCATAATAGGGTTTATAGAAAACTTAATGTCTAAGCAAGTTGTGTGACTTTATAATTAATTCCATAAACTTAATTGACTTCCATAAATTATGTTTAGGCCAAGAGAAATCGTCCCCACACTTTGTATGTGTGTGGCTGAAAGAAGAAGCCTTGATTCAAGAAGAGAAGTGTGTGATTGTGTGTAAGGTAGCTCTTTTCACCTTCTCTCATGCATCGATATATACTTAACTTGTCTTAGAATGTGTATATATGTATTTTCAAGCCATGAAAAGTATGATAGCATGATTTCATATGCTATGATTTTATGATGACATATTATGTTTCATATGATATTTTGATGTGTGCTTGAGTTTGCTTAAGTATGGTGAGGCCAAGAACCCTTAACCATGGTGAAGATGAGCCAAGAACCCTTAAAATTGGTTGAGATAAAGCAAAGAGTCTCCCAAAAGTAAAGTAGGCTCCCAATAGCATGGTTGAGTCCAAGAATACATTAAAGAATAGGTGAGGCAAGTCCAATATCCACAAGAAATTAAGTGAGGCTAATCCACTTGCTTGGCAAGCCTTTGTATGCTATGTATGACTTTCTTAAATGATGAAAATGTTTCTTGAATGCTTGCACATGTCTACATGACTATCATGTATTTATGAGACTTATTTGCATCCATTATGTATGATTGAATAAGAGATGAGCTATTGGGATTCTTTGAATCTCATTCCCTCCTCTCCAATGATCTCACATGCTAGGTGGACTAAGTAGACAAGGTAATGGAAGCCAACCACCTTGAAGGGAAGAGTTTGACACCAACATGCTTAGTCTTTGCTTTTTAAAACCATAATGATGTCTAATGTTGTAACCCCTTGATGTATATGGTCTATGACCTCTTAGACATGTGTAATTATGATATTATACTATGTATGAATGAGAGAATATGTTTTATAGTCATTAGAATGTGAAAAGGGTATATGGTGGCAAATTGGCTTCATTAGTGATTTAATAGAATTATGCATATGTGTGGATGAAATAGTCAAAATGAGATGCATGGAGTATAGAACCATTTGGGAAGCTTACACAAGTCTTAATCATACTTTTAGGCTTGTCCAAAAGGTGCTAAACCCTAGGGAAAGCCATTTGGTTACTTTAGTACCTTATATGGAGACAAAATTAACCATAAGGGAACCTTATATAATTTTTTACCCAAATAAGCTCTTCTTGATCTGAGATTTGACATGAAGATAGAGCTTATTGAGAAGCTAAAGAACATAATTTTCTAAGGTCTGCAGAATATTTGATGAATTTTCAAAGTTGGCAAATTTTCTGATTTTGGTTTGCTACATTATTCATTTGGTCTGAAAATGAAATCTGTCACACAGGGGTCAAATGATGTTCAATTGCCATGAAATTTTATACAGAGAAACTAGACATTTACAGTGACCTGTTCCAACTAGAAGCACCTTATTTCTATGTCTAGAGGAGGAGATATGAATTTTTGAAAATTCTATCTAGTATCAAGAATTCCAGCCGACCTCTGTTACTGTTTGATTGGATTTTGAGGTCTTGACGTACCTGAACTAGTTTGGAGTTATTTTTTTCCTCTATCTAACATCTACATATTTCTATATTGATATCATTTGTATAGATTGGAGTTTTTTGGAATTAATTGGACATTTTCAAAGTTTTCTGCAGAAAGCTGTGACAGCACCAAGGGACAGCTTGACCTCTAGACTTTTTCGACTATCAAACGTCCTCTGTGATGGATTTTATGGTCTGGACATATTTTTAGTATGAATTAAACATCTGTAACTTTCCAGAATGGCTAAAAATATATCATTTCTATTTTTCTAAAATTAGTTATGATTTTCCAAAGTTTAGTCAGAAAAGAGCCAAATCTGGCCGAAAATGGATATGAATATTTCATGCTTCCCTTCGTAATTCTTGAGGTGTAGGCAACTTTTCATGATAAAAATGAGTTGTATTCATGTAATTAAATATGATATTATGTTGTATGAGCTCACATGGCCCACATGACACCGAATGAAATTTTTATACACG
Organism: Erythrophleum ivorense; assembly: GCA_026724425.1. Lineage (NCBI taxonomy): Eukaryota > Viridiplantae > Streptophyta > Magnoliopsida > Fabales > Fabaceae > Erythrophleum > Erythrophleum ivorense. The sequence continues at coordinate 49,146,679 of JAIUCV010000003.1, read as the reverse complement.
ACGCAAAGCAAGAAAATGCATTATTTAAATTTTCTTTTCTTGCTCCTTCATGGAAATTATGAATGTAAAGCATGAGAATGTAATAGAATGAGCTAAAAATATATGGTGTTACATGCTTCATGGAAATGAACCTACAAATGGCATGAGATGAGTCATAGAATCATGGTGTTACACCATATATGTGTGACCATGATCAACTCAGATGCCTATAGACATGTAGGTATATTGCCCAGCCGTGAGTCCTTAGATACATTGCCCAACCATGAGTCCTTAGATTACCCATTTAATATACCCTAATTAGGTGGAAGGGATTGATAACCATGATTTTTATATGTTTTAATTCTCCTAACTTAGGCATTTTAATGATTAAATATGGCTCTAAGACTTCAATTAGATAAGATTTTGTTTTAGAAGCCATTTCTATATTTTAGGAATTTATTTGCAAAATTTTGGAATTTTAAAGCATAAATTTCTTTAAAAGATTTTGTGAATTTTCCTCTTGAATTGTTGTTACTTGTTGTGCAGATTTTCAATAGACAAATGATGTTTGAATAAAAATTTGAGTCAGAGGGAAGAAGGAAAGAGAGGCTTGAGCTTGGGTTCCTTTTCATGAGAAGGCAAAGCAAGAAACAAACTTAAAACAGAGGAGAAGAAAGCATGCAGAACCACGTGAACAGTAAACAAGAAAAAGAAGAGCCATACATGCAGAATCTTCACGTAGAATCCATGGGCTACAGCAACTACAAGAAGCCACGGGTTTAGAGCTTGGATACAAATACACACCCATGCAGAACAGAGCATGAACAGAAGAAGATAAGCTGGTGGCAAGGAAGCAAACATGTGAGGAAGAAGGAGCTTGCTTGAGCTACTGGTTATGAGTGCATAAGCTGAATGAGTGAGTCATGTAAATGAAGCCACAAGAGCTGAGAACGAAGAGAAGTAAGTAACAGAACGAAAAGAAGCAACGGGTTGTGCATGTGAGCAGTATAACGTTGAAGAAGCTGCAGCTGGACGAAGCATAAATGAAGCCACGTGATCTCTAGTAAGAACAAAGCTACAGGTTCACATGAAAAGAAGGCTTGAGCTCGAGTAAAGAAATAACGTGAAGAATGAAGAGGAGAAACTCGAGTAAATGGATGAAGAAGCTCTCATAGAAGCAGAACGTGGTTGAACAGAGGAAGCAACATGTAAGAAGCATGCAGAATACGTGGAGGAAAGAATTAAAGCAACGAGTTCTAGCAGTAGCTGCACAAAGGGAGCTGGGCTGGATGCATGAGCTGAGATGAAGTCAAGAGAACAAACATGCCAAAGGAGCCTCTATTTTCGAGTTTTTGGTTTAAGAAAGAAGAAGCTTGAAAGGAGCTTGGTTTTGACGTAAAAGAAGACTGCATGAGGAAGCATAAGCTGGAGAAGAGCAGTTCGTGTTGAGGAATTACATGGGGAAATCACGTAAGATGAAGCAACGAGTTGAAGTCTGGACAGCAGTGGAATAAAAATACGGAGCAACGTGAATGTAATACAAGAAATAAAATGAAGTTTTCATGGGATGCATGTTGGGGCCCACACTTATGTAAATAGAAGAAGATATTGACGTGGATAGCTTTAGACAATTGGAATAAGAAAAATGCAGCACGTGAATCATTAAAGGAGAAGCTAGGGACTGGGCAGCAGCATGTAGTAAAACATGAAGATGAAGTACGAGCAGAAACAAAAGAATGAGCTGAGCACGTGAATGATTAATAGGGCACGTGAAAGGGAGCATATTTCAATCATTCAGAATCCACTTCATTCACGCCTCAATATTTTCGGAAACCCTCGTCTATATATTCATTCACGCCGCATTCATTCAAGAGGGAGACGTCGCATAATCCATTCCATACAATCCATTCATTCGAATGACTCCTTCGTCCACCCATTCATCCATCACCTCCATTCCATCTTCCATCCATCTCCACCATACAATGAAGTTCTAATCTCCATCTGTGGCTAGCTAGGAGGAAGATCCTTGGTGCAAGCTTGAATCCATTGATGAACATAGAATTTTTGGCTAAGGATTCCTTTATTTTCCTACACTTTTTCTCTTTCATATATTATCTTGGTTAAGTTATATTTGATGGGGAATTTGTGTAATTATAATTAGTGGCTGGTTAGACACTAACTAGGGAATTTTTTGTTGATTAATTGATTGTATTAGATGTTGATTTTTCATTATTCTCTAATTTCCCATGTGTGTCTTAAAGGTGTTCGATGAAATACATGAAATAAATTATGTGTTTGAATGTGTAATTTGAGGATTCCTTAATATTTAATTGGTTAATTAAACATTTTAGGATGATGATTTAGAGGCTAATTAATCAGTTAATCAATCAAATTGGGTGTTCATTAATCTTAAAGACAAGATTTAACAATTTAATGCGGGATTGAGATCTCAATTCAACGTCAGATTATTAATTTCTTGATTCTTGCATGGTAACTCAAGATAATTTGTTATGAACACAATTAGGAACTCTTAGGCTAGAATCAATTACAATTAGATTAGGATAAGGATAGTGGATACTAAGGGACGAATCCAAAGCTAGTCACAAGCCCATCTTTCACCCATAATTTACCCAATTAGGTAGAATTTAGGAATTTTAATTCAATTTAGTTTTAGGTTAGTTTAATTCAATCAAAACCCCCCTTAGTTTAAAAATTTTAGAGTCTTTTAACATTTGAAAAACTCAATTAAGCATTGAACTCCAATTTCAAGGGAGATGACCTAGGTGTGCCATTGACTGCAAATTTTATCAACCTAGTTTTATTTTGAAGGTTGCGCGACGAGCCTCTCAAAAATTTGGCGTCGTTGCGGGGGAATTGGATTCTCAATTGTTTGAGAAAGTTTTCTAGGTATTTTAGCTCTATTTTTGTTTTGTTTTGTTTAATTTTTGTTCTGTTTTGAACTTGGAATTGGGTAATTTCGGTGTTCTGCGTCAAGTGTCCTGCTTATTGGAATTTTTGTTTGAAGTGCCCAGAAAATTCTCAAACTTTGTTTTCCAAGGTTTTTGGGTATTTTAAGCAAAATTAATAGCATTGCTATTAGGTACACCATTGTTTGGCCAAATTCCAACGTTTTAAGCATTTTTCGAATTTTTTAGAATTTTCTCGAATTTTTAGGAACTTCTCAATTTTTCTAGATCTAATTTCTTTATTTTTTGTAAATTTATTTTACATCATTAACCTCTGTTTAGGAGTGTTTTTGATAGTTAAGTAAGTCTTAGTTTCATTGAAATTTTATTTTCTTGAATTAGAGTTAATTTTAGTTATAATTTGTTAGTGATTTTTCTTGTATTGAAATTAATTGAATTTCTCATTTTTCTTTGCTTTAAATGAATCCATATCATTATTCTAATCAAGGTGTCTATGTTTCTTGTGCAGAGCATAGGATTTCTCAGAAGTTGGATGAAGCGATGTCAATGCTTCAAGGTCTTCTTGAACGACAAAGACAAAAATGGCAAACATAACAATATCAACAAGTCCAACAACCATGCTACCAACCATACCACAACTTCCATAAGCAAGAGCCAGAATATCATCCTTACAATTATCATGAGGGATACATGTATCAAGAGGTCCCAAGGGAACCAAGTTGGGAAGAGCAGCTAATGGAAGCTTGTATTATTCAAAACCAACAATTGGAGCAAATGGTCTAACGTGGAACTAAATGGTTGCAACTCCAAGACCATCAAAAGATGGATAACCTCATGAAGGATTCAAGATTTCAAATGAATCAACCAACTTCAAGTGCTAATGAATCAATTGAAGAGCAAATTAGAAGGGAATGTATGGAGGAGGAAGAGTCCTATTCATCGGGTAATATCCTTCCATCTTCTAATATTTTACAATTTATTAGAACTGATTCTAGTATACATGATAGCACTGTGATTCTTGATGCATATAATGTTGTTGATTCTGAATTGCATGATAATGATGTTGATGAGGAAATTGTTGCTGAATCTCCTGATTTGGTTAATCGTGGTAACTCATTGAGCAAAATTGACACATTTGTTGATGTTCATGATTCCTTGTGTATTGATGCACTTGAAATTTCTACTCCTAGCTGTGATTGTAGTGATGAATTCATGTCTGAATCTGTTAATGATCATTCTGTTCTTAGTGTGGACTTGGTTGATAAGTCCGTTGATGATGCATCTACTGAGTTTAGGGATAACATACCATCTGGATCATGTGATATAGATGATTTAAATGATTCTGTTGATTGTGTGTGTGCTGGATCCACTATATATGATAGATGCTCTCAAATTAATGCTTTCATTGAGACTAGTGAGTTCTTCATATATTCTAATCAACATGATTCCTCACTAGCCTATGATGGTATGACTAATGAAACAATGAAAGTAGCATGTGATAATGATATAGACAATGAAATTGTTGAGCAACTTGTTGTTGATGAATCAGACTTAACTTTTGAATGCTTATGTGATGATATGCATACATGTCCTGTGTGTGTTGAGATTAATGAGTTTCTGGAGTCTGATAAGCCTATTGAATCCATAGAGTCCTTTGCTTGCACTGAAACTGTTAATGAGATTGATTCTACTGATCATACTAGTGTTGATGAGAACATGCATAGTGATACTATTGATGTTGAAAATCCTACTGAATCTTGTGCTGTTATTGATACTAGTGAGAGACTAGATTTTGCTATTAATAATTGTTTAGAACATTGTGAGTCTACTGATGTCTCTTTGGTCAGGGAAGATACTTTTTTATTGTTGAAAGTCCAGAACAAATTCCTGAAGTAGTTGAGCTAATTCCAAACAAGCCACAGACTCTCTTAGTTGAGGAGAATCAACTGCCAGATGCCTTGCACTCAAAGGACTGTGAGAAGTTACAATCTAAGTTTTCTGTTGATGCAATGACTTTTGCTGATGGGAGTCTAGTAGATTTCATTGGATTTGATAGATTTTTAGAAAGTTTTGATTTTAAATTTTCTTTCTTTAGTTTTAAATGCCTTAAATTTGATTTTTCTTCTTTTATTGTTCCTAAATTTGCTGAATATGACTTTCCTAAACTACTGATGGTTGAGGAAGTCCATGAGTCATCACTGTATAATCAATCCAAATGCTTTAAAGTATTTAGACTTAAATTTGTTCAGCTAAGAAGGAATAAAGTAGTTTTAATTTTGATTTTTGATACGTATGATTAGTTAGTCTTTGATAGAGTTCTTTTTAGTTTAGGATTTAGTTTTCTTTTCTTTTCTGCATTACTATTTGTTTTGTTTCGGTTTTGTAGGAAATAAATTGCTAACCTGCTACATGGACTCTAAGTCAACTTTGAGATCTTCGATTCAAGCTCATCCGGTTGTATTCTTTCCTTTCACTCTCTTTATTTTATGTTGTTTATCTGTTTACTGGATTGTGTGCTAGCATTAAGGACAATGCAATATTTAAGTGTGGGGGGGAGAGTCATTGATTCCATCCATCTTTTCCTAGTTTCCTTGTTTTGAAAAAAAAAATGAATTTTTGAGAAATTTTTTTTTTGAAAAATAGCGTGACTCTTCTTAGTTTTCCTGTGGAAGTTGCAAGTTGAGATGATTATAGCTTAGACTCACTTAAACATGATAAGCAATAGATCTTGTGTCTTGATTCAAGTGAAGTGGCAATGAATTTGATTTCAATGAATTATTTGATAGTCATTAGCTAGTGAGGATTTGAGTCATAATTGTTCATTTCTAGTGTGTATTCACCTATCACTATTTTCACTCTAGAACTTGTCATGATTCTTTGTTGAGACCACACATTTGCACTTGCATGCATAAAAATGATAAGGCATTCATTTCTTTTATAACTAGTGAGCCAAAAAGCCAACCTTAAATGCACTTTGTCCATTGTTTAAGCACTTTGAACCTTGATTTTCTTTTCTTATTGAACCATAGCCATTCAATATGTTTCCCATCTTGTTTTAGGACGCCTTAGGGATTTTAAGGAGCATTACATCTAATTGGGATGAGAGAATGTATGTCTTACATTAAGTTAGGCCATTGTTATTCAAAGTTGAGGAAATTGACAAAAAAAAAATTGCAAAAGAAAGAAAAGAAGAGATGGAAAAGCAAAAAGAAAGCAATGAAAAAAAAAAGCACTAGAATATCAAGGAAAGAATTATTCTGAATAGTTGCTTATATGAATAGAATTAAGGCCTAGAAACACATTCTTCCCTATCCTAACTTTCCATTGATTACTCTTGAGGTTCTAAGGTATCCATTTGTTTGTTTTTCCCTTGTTTTAGTCATCCATTTATTTCACTTCCTTAGCCCCATTACAACCCTAAATAAAGTCCTCTTGATTTGTGCTTTGCATTTGGCATAGGTGGTGGAGACTTAGAAGCTTGACAAGCTTATGGTAGTGAGGTTTTGATAGGTGGAACTTGAGTGATACACATACCTTGACCACTTGAGAGTTGAGAGTAAACACTAATCCATGTGAGGGGCTATGCATTTTGATTCATTCTTTTCAAATGAAATTGCCATGGAGCTTATTTCTTGATGCAAGTGAAGTTAGTTTTGATTGTTGAAGTGTTGATGAGTTGTGATCATTCTCAATCTTGTAACTTTCTACACTTTCTTTTCCATTTTCATTTTCCCACTTGTCATTCCATTAGTCTTCCTTTGATTTTGAGCTTTGCCCAGGAGTGCAAAGGTTTAAGTGTGGGGGAATTTGATAACCATGATTTTTATATGTTTTAATTCTCCTAACTTAGGCATTTTAATGATTAAATATGGCTCTAAGATTTCAATTAGATAAGATTTTGTTTTAGAAGCCATTTCTATATTTTAGGAATTTATTTGCAAAATTTTGGAATTTTAATGCATAAATTTCTTTAAAAGATTTTGTGAATTTTCCTCTTGAATTGTTGTTACTTGTTGTGCAGATTTTCAATGGACAAATGATGTTTGAATAAAAATTTGAGTTAGAGGGAAGAAGGAAAGAGAGGCTTGAGCTTGGGTTCCTTTTCATGAGAAGGCAAAGCAAGAAACAAACTCAAAACAGAGGAGAAGAAAGCATGCAGAACCACGTGAACAGTAAACAAGAAAAAGAAGAGCCATACATGCAGAATCTTCACGTACAATACATGGGCTGCAGCAACTACAAGAAGCCACGGGTTTATAGCTTGGATACAAATACACACACATGCAGAACAGACATGAACAGAAGAAGATAAGCTGGTGGCAAGGAAGCAAACATGTGAGGAAGAAGGAGCCTGCTCGAGCTACTGGTTGTGAGTGCATAAGCTGAATGAGTGAGTCATGCAAATGAAGCCACAAGAGCTGAGAATGAAGAGAAGTAAGTAGCAGAACGAAAGGAAGCAACTGGTTGTGCATGTGAGCAGTATAACGTTAAAGAAGCTGCAGCTGGACGAAGCAGAAATGAAGCCACGTGATCTCTAGTAAGAACAAAGCTACAGGTTCACATGAAAAGAAGGCTTGAGCTCGAGTAAAGAAATAACGTGAAGAATGAAGAGGAGAAACTCGAGCAAATGGATGAAGAAGCTCTCATAGAAGCAGAACGTGGTTGAACAGAGGAAGCAACATGTAAGAAGCATGCAGAATACGTGGAGGAAAGAATTAAAGCAACGAGTTCTAGCAGTAGCTGCATAAAGGGAGCTGAGCTGGATGCATGAACTGAGATGAAGTTAAAAGAACAAACATGCCAAAGGAGCCTCTGTCTTCGAGTTTCTGGTTTAAGAAAGAAGAAGCTTGAAAGGAGCTTGGTTTTGACATAAAAGAAAACTGCATGAGGAAGAAAAAGCTAGAGAAGAGCAGTTTTTCGTTGAGGAATTACATGGGGAAATCACGTAAGATGAAGTAACGAGTTGAAGTCTGGACAGCAGTGGAATAAAAACGCGGAGCAACGTGAATGTAATACAAGAAATAAAATGAAGTTTTCATGGGATGCATGTTGGGGCCCACACTCATGTAAATAGAAGAAGATATTGACATGGACAGTTTCAGACAATTGGAATAAGAAGAATGCAGCACGTGAATCATTAAAGGAGAAGCTAGGGACTGGGCAATAGCGTGTAGTAAAACATGAAGATGAAGTACGAGCAGAAACAAAAGAATGAGCTGAGCACGTGAATGATTAATAGGGCATGTGAAAGGGAGCATATTTCAATCATTCAGAATCCACTTCATTCACGTCTCAATATTTTCGGAAACCCTCGTCTATATATTCATTCACGCCGCATTCATTCAAGAGGGAGACGCCGCATAATCCATTCCATATAATCCATTCATTCGAACGACTCCTTCGTCCACCCATTCATCCATCGCCTCCATTCCATCTTCCATCCATCTCCACCATACAATGAAGTTCTAATCTCCATCTGTGGCTAGCTAGGAGGAAGATCCTTGGTGCAAGCTTGAATCCATTGATGAACATAGAATTTTTGACTAAGGATTCCTTTATTTTCCTATACTTTTTCTCTTTCATATATTATCTTGGTTAAGTTATATTTGATGGGGAATTTGTGTAATTATAATTAGTGGTTGGTTAGACACTAACTAGGGAATTTTTTGTTGATTTATTGATTGTATTAGATGTTGATTTTTCATTATTCTCTAATTTCCCATGTGTGTCTCAAAGGTGTTCGATGAAATACATGAAAGAAATTATGTGTTTGAATGTGTAATTTGAGGATTCCTTAATATTTAATTGGTTAATTAAACATTTTAGGATGATGATTCAGAGGCTAATTAATCAGTTAATCAATCAAATTGGGTGTTCATTGATCTTAAAGACAAGATTTAACAATTTAATGCGAGATTGAGGTCTCAATTCAACGTCAGATTATTAATTTCTTGATTCTTGCGTGGTAACTCAAGATAACTTGTTATGAACACAATTAGGAACTCTTAGGCTAGAATCAATTATAATTAGATTAGGATAAGGATAGTGGATACCAAGGGACGAATCCAAAGCTAGTCACAAGCCTATCTTTCACCCATAATTCACCCAATTAGGTAGAATTTAGGAATTTTAATTCAATTTAGTTTTAGGTTAGTTTAATTCAATCAAAACCCCCTTAGTTTAGAAATTTTAGAGTCTTTTAACATTTGAAAAACTCAATTAAGCATTGAACTCCAATTTCAAGGGAGATGACCTAGGTTGTGCCACTAACTGCATATTTTATCAACCTAGTTTTATTTAGAGGGTTGCGCGACGAGCCTCTCAAGGATACATATAATTGTGCTACCACCTAGCATGGTAATCGAATAAGGAATGAAATAGGAAGAATTAAATTAAACAACCATCTTTACCACCTCATGCTTGCACTATCCACCCATATGTATATTGAATTGGTATTTCGGTTAGTGCTCTCATTCTGCATCACTGTGGGAGTTAAATGCCATATGTAATCTATGTATTAGGTGGGAATAATATAGATAGGATGCTGCCACCTAGCCTTGTAACGAACATAATTTTCGTAAAATGATGAAATGAGCCATATAAATTAAGTCCTCTAAAATGACCTAGATAATATCCCAAAAATTTTGGGTTGAGTCCTAGACTCCTAAAAATGATAATTCTAGGCTCAGATGGAAAGAAAAACAAAGTTATGATGGAGAAATAATTGGCGATGGAAACTGACGAAACGTAATAGCATTTTTTGTAAATGTGTAACTTTTAGAAAACCACATAGGAGGGCTTTTTAAATGAAATTTTTAAGTTGACCAAGGTTCTCAGAGGCCCCAAAAATTATGGGAAGCCTTGGGATTGGTAAAGCACCTCCGGTGTATGTTTTTTAATGTCAATTGACCTAAACTTTAACCGGTTCTTTCGGTAAGGTTTTAGCTCCAAATTGAGTGATTCCAAAGGCATTTTATTAAATTGGGAACCTAAATTTTATGATAGAAAAGATGATCCTAAAAAAGGAGCTAAAACAAAATTGTCATTACGGAAGGGCAAATTGGAAATAAAAGCCTCTAGAATGTCCTAAACACTTCCACACTTTTCTTCCATCTTCTCCCTTTTATTGAGCACGGCTTCTTCTGCCCAATTTACAGAAAAAATAGCGGCTCCTTAGGTGCATCAAAAGGGGAAGAAAAAGAGGAAGAAAACTAAGGAGAAACTAGGTAATTTCATAGATTTTCTTGCTTCATCTTCCTCCAATCTTGTTCTCCTCTCTTTCTCCTTTCTTTCCATGGATTTTTTGAATGATTTGGTTCTATTTTTGACCCAGACCTAAGGGGGAAAATTCTAGTTTGCCAAGGAGAAAGGAATTAAGGAAGAAAAGCTTTGAACATAAGCTTGAAACTAAGGTATTTTTCCATTCTTGATGCTCCATCTTGATTGCTCCTCTTTGTGGTAGTGTCGGCCAACCTAAGGGGGATAGAAGGATATGAATTTTGGGTAAAACCAAGGGAGAAACCTAGGGAAAAGAGGGCAAGAATTAAGAATATGGCAAGAAATCCCAAGAAAAACCAATAGAAAACAAGTTAGAAAAGTGTAGTGCTTTTTAGGGTTTTGTAAAATCTGATTTTGTGTGAGAGTTTTTTGGCTATTTGAATGTTCCCTTGAGCTCCTAAGACCTCTAGAAAGCCTCCCAAGTGGTTCTCCCATCAAGGAAAAATCACAAAGTCCATGAACCTTCCTTATGGTGCATATTTCGGCTAAGCTAAGTTCATTAGGCTAGGGAATGTTTTAATTCCAGCCTTGGTTTGGGACTTTATATGATGTTAGAAGATGGGAGAAACTATTGAGAAAAATGTAGGAGCCATAGGTTAAGAGATGGGACAATGGTGTCCATAATGGTGCCTTATGAAGCAACTTGGTCTTTCAATAGTGCAATTGAATATGTGATGGCTCCAAGGACCTTCAATGAGTCTAAGAAGTTTAGAAATAATAAGAGAATAGAGCCTAGAACTTGGATGATATGAGTTGCTTCAATGGACCATTTATGGAACCAATATGCCAATTATGGAACCAAGTGTGTGTTTAAGAGTGAACCTAGTGTCTTGGCTTGCTTCAAGTGTGTAATTATGTGATGTTTGTGATATCTAGGTCAAGAGAACCCTACTCCACTTAAGTGCTCTTGTAGACCAAGAAAGGAAAGGAAGTGGCAAAGTAAGCTCGCATAAATTAAAAGGTAGCTCTTTACCTCATTCTCTTGCATTCTTATGTACATATGTATATGTTGTGTGCTTGTATATGCTCTTGTGATTTGAGAATATGTCACTTGATGCCTTGACATTACATTGGTACCAATGTGTCTTCTTGAATGACTATGGTTGTGGAAAGAGCTCATAAGGGTGAGGTGATGCCAAAAGTCCCTTGACGAAGGTGAGGAGATGCCAAAAGTCCCATGGTATAGGTGAGACAAGGCCAAAAGTCCCTTGAATGAGTGAGGCTAGGTCAAAAGTCCCTAGGCCAAGATTGAGGCAAATCCAAAAGTCTTAGAAATGGGGTGAGGCTAAACCAAAACTCCCTAGAGCATGAAAGTGGTCTTGACGTGTTGATGTGGCATGAAATGAGATTTATTGCATACTTTATGCTTGTATATTCATATATTTGATGTATGTATGTCTTGAATGTGGTGTGAATGGGTGTGTGAGCTATTAAGATTCTTGGAATCTCGCTTCCCTTTCCCTCTCATGCTTAAAATGTCTAGGTGGTGCCTAAGGCCAAGGAAATGCAAGCCAAGAACACTAAATGGCTACACCTTATTTAATTTGTAGTGTAAATTGTAATGGAGTGTCAAGAAGATTGTACATGTTATTTTTGGTTGTGTAACACCTTGAGCATATCTAATATGATGTATAGACTATATGTATAATGTATGTAGTATTAAATCAATGAAGATATGTAATTAGATCCTTGAATGGCATGTGTGTTTAGTGCATAAATGGATATTGAGAGACCAAAATAAGATACATGGGGTTTGGGATCATTTGGGTAGTCTCTACAAGTCATATTTGTACTTTGACACTTGCCCAAGAGGTGCCAAACAATTAAGAAAGCCATTTGGACAAATTGGTTACCCATATGGAGCAAAAATTTACCATTTTAGGAGGTTATGCCACTTTTTTGTCGAAATGAGCTCTTCTAGGTTTGAAATTTGGCATGCATCTAGAGATTATTGAGAGAGTTTTGGGAAGCTAAAGCTGGTAATTTTTTGAGGTCTATGGAATATTTGGTGAATTGTTGAAGTTGTGAATTTTTTTGGTTTAGATCCTTGGTACTGTAGCATTGGTCCAAAATTAAATTTTGTCACTCATGGGGTAAATGATGTCAAATTGCCACAAAATTTTATACAAAGAAACTATAAATTCCCAATGATTTTTTCCAAATGGAAGCACCTCATTTGGAGTCTAAAGAGGGAGATATAAATTTTTGAACATTTAGTCCAGTATCAGGACCCTTAACCAACCTAAGTTACTGTTTTATTGAATTCCAAGACTTGGGCTACATGAGCTGGTCTATAAATATTTTTTCCCTCTAGCTAACATCCACAAATTTTCGGATTAGTATCATTTGCATTGATTGGATTTTTTTAGAATTAATTGGACATTTTCAAAGTTTGCTATAAAATCTGTGATAGTATCAGGAGGCAGTTTGACCTCTGGACCTTTTCGGATGTCAAACACCCTTTGTGATAGATGTTATAGCCTGGGCATATTTTTAGTGTGAAGTAGCTTTCCATAATGGCCAAGAATATGTGATTTCCATTTTTCTAGAATTAGTTATGATTTTTCAAAGTTTGGCTAGAAAAGGAGCCAAATCTGGCCAAAAATAAACCTCCATATTCTAGGTTTGATTTCAGTTTCTATGAGCTGTGGGCATGATTTTATGATGCAAATGAGTTGTATACATGTAATTAAATATAGGAAAGTATAGTATGAGATCACTTGGCCCACATGGCACCAAACAGAATTTTCATACGCGACGCAACGCAAAAATAATCAATACTTTAATGCCATTTTCTTTCCTCTTACATGAATTGATTGATATGAGGTATAAAAATAGTATGGAATGAGCTAAGAAATTATGGTATTACAAGTCTTGTGCCGAACAAAGAATGGAGAGAATGAATACTTAATCACTTAATGAATTCAAATAATGGTGGGAAGCATGAGTTGTCCATTTGTGATAATCACCACCCATTTAATTCACTTAGGCCAAGAATGGAAGGGGAAGAAGGGAACAAAAAATTTGAACAACCATGGAGCTACAAGAAAAGGATAGATTGTGAACTTAGGAATGGATTTCAAGGACATCCATTAGAGGTAAGTATAGGAAAACTTTTAAATTCCTAAATTATTCCACTTCAACTGGTTAAATCCCTAAACTTAAGAGGTTTTGTTAAGGTTAGACAGCCATAGAAGTTTGAGAAAGACATTAGAAAAGCTTGGGAGGAAGCCACAATTAATTAAAAGGTAAGGACAAGAATTTTGCTCCCCTTGAATTCAATTTGAACGAGAGGATAAAACGGAAGGAATACATGTTTATGGGTGTGTTAGCTATGTTTTGTCATAAGAATGCCTTCAATTTAATTAGGAAAATAGCATAGCAAGGGTTGAACTCTAAGGCTCTAAACTCCACCCAAGTACTTCAAATGATAGTTAATTAATGAGACTAAAAGAAACAAAAATGTAAATGCCTACGAATTAGGAACTCAAATTCCCAACTAATGAAAGAAAGTTAAAACCATCGCAAAGGAGGATAATAGCTTATTTTTAACTTAAAATTTTATCATTAACAACTCTTATTTATGGTAATACATGACTAGAATTTTAGGGGAACAATTGGAACAACAAGGGCTAAGAAATAACTCGACAGAATAATGATAACGAAATAGGTAGTTAACACTGTATTCATTTTGTTGTTTACATGATTGCACTAGATAAATTCCCAAAGTTCCTATGCTATGTATGGTTAGATGTATATCTATTAATGTGACTCTTCTGAGTAATAGATCACTATTATTGGCCAATTACTGAAGCACATTAGCCTAATGATCCATTATACATTGTTATTTAGATATTACGTGCTCCTACACTGAAGTATGCATCAAATGTATCCTGGATAGTATTCAGTGTTGTCTATGTGTATGTTTCTTGAATACATTGTTATCTACTAGAATTTTATCTCATTATAAAGCTAACCATTTTTAGGTATCAGTCATACTTCAGACAAAGCCAAACAAGTGGACTAGTAAACTAACGTGTCGTTCTTATAATGAGTTTTGTAAATTCTTTATGTAGCGTAAAATGCTAAAGCACGATTTTAGTTTTGAATATGTAAAGTTTCTGTGTAATCCCCTATTGTGCATCTATAGGATAATTACATGTGTACAACTTCTAGAGTAAGCTAACAATGATGATTAGCCGAAGTAGTGCTTTATATAGAAAAGTAACTTTGATTATTGTTTTGCATGAAACTGATTATCATTATCATAGGATTGCTATGTCCAAATTTTTATAATGAGTCATCTATCCTTTGGACTAAAGGTCTAGAAAGTGAAAAGATTGTTGGAATAGGTTAGATTAAGAAAATTGCATACTAATTTAACTTAGCTTCTACATGGGATAGCTTTGAGCAGATTTCATAATAAATCTTGTTAGATAGGTAAATGAAGGAATTAATGCATGAAATTTTATGGGAAGATAGCCAAGACATATAAACTTAGATCTAGAAAGTCTTAGTATTGTCTAAACTCATTTAGTAGGGTAACAAAGTCAGAAAATAGAAGTGATAGTGTGTAGCGAGTGCACACAGGGTAGTAGTCTAATGTAATAAAGAGTGATTCCACAAATTTTTATGATTTTTGGATGTCATTTGATAGAGGAAACAAATTTCACAAAAATATATCCAAAAACTTAAATGAATTGTAATTATGATAGTTTCTATTTCTTCACAACAAGACGCTAAATTGTATGGTAGTTAGGAGAACAAAGTTATGCATTTCCATGAAAATAAGATAGAAATCCCCTAGATATGCTAATAGAGATCTCCTAGGTCTAGGATCTTGTTGACAAGATCTTGGATTTTTGCACTGTGGAATTCAAGACCTTGTCAACAGGGTCTTCTAATTATAGTACAAGATCATTTAACACTATAAGTTAAAACATATGAGGGATGTAGGTATGACATCGACCATGCTAGTGTGGGCGAAGTAGACCCCTTGCACTTAGAAGCATTTGCTATTGCTTGTTCAAGTGGTGATGTCACATTACCTATGTTGTTGTGTCTAAATCAACTACTGTTGCCTTCATTTCCTCTTCCTCCTACCCTCTCGCATCTAGCACCTGACATTTCTTGGAATATTGAAAATAAAGTGTGACATATATTAGTTCGAATCCAAAAACTAAGTTAATGACAAAACATATGGCAATTCATATGTAAATATAGTCTAATAGTTCAAATGCAATTAAGTTACCACAAATAAATTTAATCCATTTATCATAAGTGTCATTTGTATTATCCTTAACAAGTATGTCTTCTCTATCTTCTTTGTCAGTGGACACATCTTCGTCATTGTCATCAATGAATTTATCCACCACATTAATTGCATTCAGCCTAATTGGTTGGGGGCGTTCACTTGAATAGTTTATTATTTCTAGTAGAACATCATCCTTACAAAGGCAAACCACTAGGTCAATGCTAGTATCATCATTAGTGACCATATTTACTTCAACTTTAACTTGTTAATAAGCCTCATCATTTAATAATTCTTCATTGTCCCCACCTATGCCATTATCAATCATCTCGGGCATATTAAAGAGGTCATGACGATTTGTCTTTACAACAACAAGCTAATTCGAGTCACAAATGTCCTCTAGGTAGAATACTTATTTTGCTTAAGATGCCAAGACAAATGGCTCATTCGAATTCAGTGGATATTGAATGTTGATGCTTGTGATTCCATACTTATCAACCTTGTACCCTCTTCCTAAATGACCCATATCCCATTAATGACACTTGAAGAAATAGACTTTCTTATTCCTAACATACGACAACTCATATATATCTTCCAAGATGCCATAATACTCTTTTGTCTAATATAAATCATCACCCCTTACAAGAACTCCACTATTTTGTGTTCTCCTACTAGATGCTCAATCTTTAGTATGAAATCTAAATTCATTCACTATGAATGTCGAATAACGATGGACCATTTTGAGTGGTTCAACTCCAAGACTTATGAGGTCATCACTTGTGTCACCCTTTGCACCTAACTCTAAAACCTGTAAATGAAAACATGTGTGAATATAGTAACTTATAAATCGATTAATACAAACATGACGTTGAAACATATCTATTCACAAAACCATCTTGAGAAATCCTCAACCATTGGAGCTTATGTTTTAGTCTCCATTTTATGCTTCCTACAATATATGGCCTAGTGAATTAAGACGTGATAATATAAAATTTATGTATGTATATGGTGGCTAAATCCTATAAACTTACTCAATCAATGGCCAAATGTCTTCACAATTCTGAGTACATATATACAAACTTGATTGAGCTTCATGTCTAATAGAAATATTGATTCATAACATCCCTTTGCTTGTCCACTTGAATTGAAGATGGACATCTTATCATGCTCCACGTATCCATTATCATTTCTAGGAGGTCTATTAAACTTTTTGGGGACATTTTTCAAGTAATAGGAGTAAAAGGTAAGACATTTATCCACCAAATAACCTTATACAATTGAACCTTTTGGAGAGCCTTGTTGCTAACATATGTTTTTAATGTCTGTAAGTATCTACATGCATAAGTTAATATGAATAAGGTAAGGCATCTTATAAGTAATAATAACATACATCAATGAATTGATCTACTTTACCTCTTAATGGGGTACATCTACAAATATTTGCAAGCTCACTAAACTTAACCTCTCTTGCCAAGTGAATAAGCAAGTGGACTATGATATTAAAGAAGGCAGGTGGAAAAACCATTTCCAATTTGCACAATGTGATTGTAATTTGGGTTTCCAAGACATCAAGATCTTCAATTCTCAAGCACTTATAGCATAAGATTTTGAAAAATTTCCCTAACTCTATTATAAGTTTTAATACTTCCTTAAGCAACAAGCCACATATTACAAGTAAGAATATGTCTTACAACAATACATGGAGATCGTGACACTTTAACCCAAAGATTTTTTACTCATGGACATTGACACACCTTAAAATATTATAGGAGAAGGCATCAAACACCTTCTATTTAGCCAAGAAGTTACAAAATTTTGACTTCTCTTATAGGGACAATGTATAGCATGCTGCTGGAGTCAAAATTTTATTCCCACCTTCTATTAGGTTCAATCATTGCCTAATCTCCAAATCAACTAAGTCGTATCAAGTCTTAACTGTATCCTTGGTCTTTCTAACCACACCCATCAATGTCATCACTATGTTATCATATACATTTCTTTCAATATATATAACATCAAGGTTATGTTAAAGCATAAGGATTTTCTAGTAAGACAATCTAAAGAAAATATTCTTCTTCCTCCAATTAGAAGCATTATTGACATGGTAACACTTTCGCTTTTGATGTTTGTAATGACCCTAACTCCTAATCATGCTAATTAAGTATAATCATACGATGGATAATCACCACTTAAAGTCTAAAGCCAATACTAGCTTACTAATGGGTGAAAATATAAGAAAATTTGAACCTTTTAATAATTAATAATCATCACTCATATAAGTTAGAAGATTTAAATTCATAAGGAATTTAATTTCTCATTTAACACATTTTCTCTCCATTAAAATATCTCTAAGAAGCTTGAAAACTCACATGTGCTAGGCTACAAGTCATTACTCATCATTACCATGGTAAAATCTATGATTTAGAAGCTAAATTAAGGGTTTGGGAAGTTAGGCCACGACTTTGGAAAGAATCCACCACGACCAAGTTGGCTATTCTAACCTCTAAAAGTATAAGGATTTACTTACATCGTGACCTAGCAACTTCCTGTTGTGACTCAATTCGATTTTGGAACAAATGAGATAAAATTTCTCAATCTTCGCCATGGCCCAGACTGCCCACACCTCCACAAAGTGCTCCTTTAGAGCTCCTATTCACAAAAACTTGTATCTCGTTGTGGCAAGATTAGCTACTAGAATCTCGCCAAGCATTTTACCCAACTTTCATTGCAATAAGATTGCTTTTTAGAGCCTTTTCCATTAACCTTCCCAAGTTATGCCATGGACAAAGAACCTGCACCATGGCATACTTAGCTTTTGTTACCCCTTAAATGAGTTTTGGTCATGACTTGAGTAGTTTTGGCAGTGACTCAACTTCCTTCTAGTCTTAAACTCATTAATACACATCCCAATTCACCTATAACTTTCCCTACTCCAACCGAAGACCTTTTTAGGGCTAAAATACTATGCTTTTAAAGCATATAACCAATATAACTTTTAGATAATTGATCTTATGTAACCCATTGACTCCAAAATTAATCACACCAATCTAAACTCATATTATATCAATACACCTATCATTATGATAGCAAAAGTTTGCATACAAGCTCAAATGGTAACCCAAAATACTTAATACACCACCGAATGTCTTCTAGCTACTTGGAGCAAGTTTCAATTGACCAAATAAACTTATCTTTACCCTCTAAGCTATAAAGGAAACTCAAATACAAATCATGGCTATGGCACATCCTCCATTCACATGCAAGTCATATATGACAGTTAAGGAAAAACATATGGCAAAATCAAGGCCAATCACACAATTGACATCATAACCATATCCATTAGATTAATGAGGCAAATTCCATTCATGCAAATCAAAGCATAAGTACATAGTTGTGTGCAAATACATCAAAACCTAGTCTTCCATATACATAAAAATACATACACTTAGCAATATGAATGTATCATGATACTATACAAAATAAGTTAGACAAAATTAGCACTTATATAGAACCAAAGTGTAGGAAACTCTACACAAGGACTAAGTCTAGAGGTAGTCATCCATTTGCTTCCCTTTTTCTTTAGCTAAGGAATTTTCACTTGAAATTATTAGCCCATGAAATGAGGTGAGATGCGAATCTTAGTAACTAAAGGAAAATTCCATACATATGTGCAAATTAATCAACATTAATGCATATTATACGAAAGAACACCGAAAGCATCAACATACTTAGCAAATGAAAGAGTTAGACTACTAGTAACTACTATCCTATTCTAGCAATCACATACATCAAGTTAATGGTCAAAACTAAAGGAAAAGACCCATCCACGACACTAACTCCTGATTAAGCACACTCACGGCTCGGTGTATTTATTGGGTCTGATCACAACTTAGTGCATGATCGTAACACAATGCACGGGTGGCAGCACAATCATAGCTCTACCAAGGAAATGTTCATGGCCCAAAATAATAATCAAGTAGCCAACTATAATACCATAAACTCACAAGCCTCAAATTATAACATCTAAGGCAAACCATATACAATTACAATAAGATGACACACTTAGCAACAAAAACACTACCGAATGGATATCGAAATCTTTCAATTTTACCCACATGAGTCATTTAAATTTTTCTTCAAATCATTTTCATCTATAACATATCCAAACAAATAAAAAACAACTCAATTTGGAGCTTACATCATGGATCACAAGCCCTTATATAAAAAATTCCATGTTTTCTTCTCAGGTTGCAGGGTAGTTTACTGATGTAAATTTGAAAAATCATAATTAATTCTAGAAAAAATGAAATCAAGCACATGGTAGAATTCTGGGAAGCTCTAAATGTTAACTAATGAAAAATAGTTCTAGACCAAGAAAACACCATTTGGACCACAAAAACTTATAGAACAATACTAAAGGTGTTTGCTATGTCCTAATACTAACCATAAAGTTCAAAAATTCGATTCTCTCTCTATAGTGCTCTAAATGAGATGCTCTCAATTGCTACAAAAAGCTTATAGTGTCTAGTTTATGCCTAAAAATTATTGAGCATTGGATTTTATTTGACCTACAAATGACACAAAAATCCAAACTGACCCTATGAATAGTGCACATACCAAATCTACAGAATTTTTCTAATTTTGAAAATTCATAATTAATTATTTAAAGCTCCAAAAATAATGGTTCATGGCTTAGCAAAAAGATCTAGATGATACCTATATTCATGCCAAATGTCATGCTCAAAATTGTCTATTTGGTTAGTTTGGAGTTCAACTCACAAAAATGGCACTTTTAGGTACCAAATAGGGTCAAAATAATATCATATTCTCTTCTGTTCCAACCATAACCAATTGGGCACATTTAAAAGGATAAAAACAACATATAAAGGCTGTCCAAGTGATTCAAAACCTCATGTATCTCCAATTCAGTCTCTCGCATCCACTTATACACATGTACGACTAACCTTAAGGGTGGCAAAATTTCACATACTCAATTATTTAAGCTCAAATCTCATATATACAACCTTTATACAAATATTTACATATGTCTCAACTTTTACATCTCATGTACATCAAATAATTACATACTTTGACATAAAATTTCATATATTCCTATGCTATTGCCAAAATGCTATCTCATGCACTCCTTGGCCCTCTTTCTTTACTCCATGAGCTTTATCTAGATAAGATTAGACATGTGGGAGAAGGAGTGAGATTCAAAGAATCTTAATAGCTCTTTTACCCTTTCAAACATACATATATGATGCATTTTCAAGTCAAGAAATGCAAGCATGCTATAAACATTTCTAGAAAAACATATATAGCCATTTTTCCATGTCATACAAATTCATACAATTCAAACATAGGCTCTAAAGGTTGTTGGTTCATTCTTACCTAACTCTTTGGAGACTTTTAGATTTGCTTCACCCACTTCTAGGGACTTTTGACTTGGCTTCACCATTTTCTTGAGACTTTTAGCCTTGTCTCACCCACTTTTAAGGACTTTTGGCTCTTTCTCATGCATTTCAAGGGACTTTTGGTATCACCAAGCCCACTCAAGCCATTACACATCAAAACAAGTTCACAAATCACATCATGGTACCAAGACACTAAATCAATGGCTATAAATAAATCTTATAGTTCAAATACATAAGTAATCCAATACAAGCAACAAATTAAGAAATGCATGTGAGAAAGGTTAGAAAGCTACCTTATGTCAAGATCACACACTTTTTTCCTTTGCACTTCACATGCTCTTCTCAGCCAAACACACATTAATAGGGAGATCTTGATTCACTTGGCCTAGACACATCAAATGAGACTTAAATCAATCTTTGGAACCAATTTTAGCTTCATACAACATCTATGTTAGCTCACTTGGTTTTAAAACTCTAATAGGGTCCATACATGACATAATGAAACAACCGCTTGAAATTATGCTTTTGGCTCCCAATTCTCATTCTTTCTAGACCTTATGGCTCCATATAAACTCATTGAAGCCACCATAAACTCAATCTAGGAAGTCAAACTCTAGGTTGCCTCTTTATGTCTAAATAGGACCCAAACTTGTATCTCACAAACCAAGCTTCCTAAATTCAACTCATTGGTTCCTCTAGCATCTATAATTCACATCTAAGCCTCTTCCACTCTTGGAATAAAAGAAAACTCTCCCTAGGTGGTACATCAGTCTTAAAGTCAAGAATCAAACACTTAAAAAAACCCTTGGAGTTTGGTTTTCCTTGGGAAATTGGCACTCATAAATCTTACTAGAGGTCTTATGGACTTAATCAAGCTCTTACATAAGCTAGAACATCCTTATTAAAATTCAGAATTCCATATGTGCACTATAATCCCTAGTTGTCTCAAATTGCATTTCATTACTTCTCTTTCACTTCCAATTATAAATTCCTACTCCTTTTGCTTTAACATCCTCTTTCCCACCTAGCTAAGACTAGAATTAACTCTCTCCTAGATGGGCTCAATTATGATCCAACAACACAAGGAAGATAAGAGCAAGATGAAGTAAGAAAAAGCCATGAAACCTACCTTGATTCAAGGCTTTCCAAAGGAGCTTTCCTAAGCTTCCAAGCCTCCCTTCAATTCCTCTCCTCTTCCTACTAAATTAGACACCAATAAGCCTTAACTTAATCAACAAAGTCATGGTAGAATAGATGAGAAAGGGGAAAAGAGGTTTTGGTAAAGGAGAGAGCATGAAAAACCATGAATTTCTTACCTTTTTTGCTTGGTTTCTCTCTTTCTTCTCTCCCTCTCCTTGTGCGTTCTCCTTGGTTGTCTCCTAGCTCTATTTCAAACTAATGAAATCATGGTTAAGGGCTAGAGCAAGTGGTTGGACATTTAAAAAGCCAAAAAGGTAAAGTTAACATACTTTTTTAACTTTTCATTTTAGTCCCTAAATCAGGGTTTGTCTATTTGGCCTCATTTCAACTCTTTGTTTAGAACCGTCTTTTTCATCATAATATTTAAGCTCTCAAACTTATAGAATGGCTTTGGTTTCACTCAAAATATATTTAAAACTATTACAAACCATTTAGTCAAAGTTTTAGTCAACCTTTGCCAAAATTGCTCACTTGAGGGGTTTTAACTATTTTAAGGATTTTCATAATTTTCAGGGCCTTTGAGAATTCTAAAAACTCAAATTTTCTATTTAAAAATTCCCCATATGAGTTTTCCAAAATTTTAAAAAATTATGAAAATACCTTAACTTATTTTTACAAATTTTCTTAGCTCTTCTAGCTTGGGCTTTTAGGTAATTCAAACAACCAATCATTATTTTTAAAGGTCTAGATTATTACTCTAATTTTATTTGGCTACTTTTCCTTTGCTTTGGGCGATGTCTTTTGAAAATCGCACATTTTTTGCCCTTTTTGGGCAATCCGGGTGTTACATTTCCTCCCTTCTTAAATAAATTTTGTTCTCGAAATGCAGGGGTATAAACTTCACACTGCTTTCTCATATTCTTTGAGTTAGTCTTTTTCTTTCCTTTTTTCCTAACTCTATTTACTTTTCTCATAAGCTAAGCTCTTTTAAGCCTCTTTCTACCAAAGAATCAATATTTCTTGCTTTGCTATATATAATTCTCTTTCTCTGGTTTATTTCTACTGAGCATATGGCTAATTCTTGCTATAAAGGAAAGCTACTTTCTGATACTGAGACATACTCCATTAATTCTAGCTTTATCTTAGAAGAGTTTACTATTTTCATATCTACTTGATCTTAACCCAACTCATAAAGTTAACTATTCTGCTTAGTGGACTTACTTGTATATACTCTTAGAGATAGCATGCAATTGCACATTCATATCATCTTCTAATGGCTTTTTGCAAAGTCTCTTTATCTACCTCAATTCACTACAAGCCATCAAAGATTTCTACTTGACTACTTAACTCAAGTTCTGTCCACTATTTCTCTTACCTTCTTTTATACTAGCTCATCCCATGATCAAGGATTATATCTCTTTTTATCATAGGCCTCCTTTTCTGTTCTTACCTATCTTAGTTTCTTACACTTGCATTTTTAAGTCTAAACTTTGCGTTACTTGCTTTATTTGTTTGGGATAAACTTTGTTTAACTCTCTTTACTTTACTCTCTCTCTTTCTCTCTCTATTTGGGAGTAAGTAATAATTAGTTTCTTAATTTTGTAACTGACTAGCATGACCCTTTAATCTTTCGCACTAATAGTGAAAAGCGACTACCACTGACTAATACTGCCTTCATGTGGGATACTAACAACTTATAGTCTCAGCTACTAGAGACATGATCTGCTACTTACCTTATCATGAAGAATTGCACCTGACTTTTTTTCAATACATAATATGGTATATAGGGATTTCTCCCTCCCTTGGTTAGGCTTAATAACTGCTGGGTAGTGGTCCATCTAACTAAACTCTGTAAAGCTACTACTTGCTTTCTTTATCCCGCATATTGGGTGCATCTAGTAAAGAAAACTAGTTAGTGGTCTAGGTGTCTAAGTATAGCCTTAATATCTCTGTGGTAATAGTCTACCAGACTTAGAAAATCTTTAGTTTCTGAAACAAAAACTATTAGAAACTAAACTGCTCTTTGAGACTAACTACTTTGAAAAACTATCCTAGGCTATCATTTCCCAAGAGAACTGTTATTAAATAATTGGGGCTCTTTGAAACTTTATGGGATCTATTGTAACCCTCAGGTCTACTGCGACCCCTTAAAGCCTTGTTAGGGTCTATTGTAACCCTCTAAGATCTACTGCAATCCATCTCTGGGAGATTTCAAAGCCTAAGATTAGTGTATTTGTAAAGAAAAAAACATACTCACTAAGTCTAGTAACTATCGCTCATAATCTCTTGGCTAAACTTAGATATTTGCTATGCTCTTCATGTGAAGTAGGTTTTGTATCATTAACTTCTCTTTTAATCCTATAATAACAATACTTAGGAGTATTCTAACTTTTACTCATTACTCCTTAAGGGATCAATAGATTTTCACTTCTAGCATTCTCATCATGCTTTCCTTTTGTACTCTTACTAGTTCACGGTACTTCACTTCCTTTGATTGCTATACAACCCAGGATTACACTTTATTTAAATTCATTCTAATTGTTCTCTCTCTTATCCTGTAATTTCTGACTATGCCCATAACTCTCACTCAAGGGCCTTTATATTAAGGTGTCTAACACATCTAGTTTGTCTAATGCCACTCACAGGGTATGCATCATATATTGGTCCCTTTTTATTTCATTCAATTATATCATAAAGGACTCTTTACTATACATGCTGAACTCATGCTATTTAGTCTTTTAAGATTCTAATACTATTAGCATGTTCTTTTTATCTCATTCTATATTGGGAATTCATTTCTTCATACTTTTCCTTACAGTTTTAGCATCATTGGAATCCTTTAACTTCTTTTTCTTTAGCTTATCCTTTCATTTAACTAACTAGGATACTTTTTGGTTATCAGGGTACTCTTTATGGTTGATATTGTTATTTGCTACGCACTCAAGTCACATTACTATTGAGTTAATCAAAGCCAATATCATGTAACCATCGTTGCACACAAACCATAATATCAATCACTAATATACAAGCAGATTGTGACTGAGCTCAAGCCACTATCACTAGCATATTACAAGTTCCCCAATAATCTAAAGTACCCTTTTGTTACCTCTCTATTATATTCTTTATATCATCTGACACTTGGGGAAAAAGGAAGTTCTTCCTTTAATCTCTTATACAATATATTGTTCTACCCTAAGGTCACTTTTAATTACCAAGCTATCTCTACTTAGGGCATTACCTTATATCTCATAGACAACTGTACCAAGGACAATAGTTTTATCTTATGCATTCACTCATGTTACCTTTCTATCTATTCACACTTCATTATGTCCTTAGCTCTTATGTAGTCACATACATTTTCTTGGGCTCTACTATCCCTTTTCCCATACAGAAAAGGTTATCTATTCCTTATTTATTTTGCTATTACCTTTATGTATATCGCTACTCAAGAGCATTTTCATGCTTTTCAGAGTCACCTTTCCTTACTTACTTATTGTTAAATTAAGGAGGTCTCATTCATCTCATTCTCATCCTCTATTCTCAACTAGACCTTTCCTTTTGGGAAAAACTTATCTCTTGTGAACCTTAAAACTTGTTTGCCTTAATACTTTTGAGCTTACAATACCACTTTATGTAATTTAGGAACTCAGCTTCTTAGGTGTATTTTAACTTTCTTTAGCTTTTCTAGGAGCTCTAAGGCACTAGTTGCTTGCCTCTACTCCTCTTTATGTTTTGATAAGAGATTAGGTGCACTTTTCACTTAAACTTTCCTTCTTTCATCTTTAAGAGCATACTTCAATAATTATAGGGTTATACTAACCCAAATCAGGTCACATCTCTTCATTGTCCTAAATCTACTTTACCAATAACATAATGCTCCATTTAATACTTTTACTATTCATGAGCTTTTACATTGCATTAATCCTTATACTAAGGGAGCTCATCAAATAAAATGCTTCATCTCTTATCCGTTTGCATACTTTACTTATGCTATTAACTTTCCTATAATCCTTACTAAAGCAAGAGTCTCTTTTCCTCTGTACTAGTGTCTCAACTCTTCCTTGCATCCCCATACTTTTGTAATTACTAAGTTGGGGCTTTATCTCTTGGAGAGTTAATAACCACTAACTAAGTGGTCCTCCATCTTGTTACCTCTTATTTTCTTTTTATCAAGCTAAAGAGAACCTTTCTTGAATTATCTTTCTAAACTACTTTCACTTTAGATTAAGGTTCTCTTTTCTACTCATCTCACCTTGCCTGTGAAACTCTATTTATGGTTTATCTTAGGCTTCAGCTTATACTCAGCCTAAGACACTTGTCTCATTTAGGCTGCAACTCTTTATAAATCCAACTAGCTTGCATAAGCTTACCACATACTATTATTAGCCTGTCTTAAACTTTTCTTTTTCTTTTTTTCTTTTTGAATTTCTAACTCTGGAACTAGTCATATTCATTTTGAAATACTACTTGTGAGGCACACCTTTCTTATGCACTCATATCTTTCTCTATATTTTATGTTAATCCTCTATATATAAACTCATGACATGTTCCACATATATTGAACTCATACTGTAAGCTCGTTATTCATTATCACACAAGGTAGCATTTAGGTTAGAGTCAACACCTTGTGGATAGGTCTCTACAATCTTACTACTCTTGTGCCTAACTATTTAACTCTAATTACTACTTACTCTACGTGTTAATCTCTTTCTTAGATTTATACACTAAGCCCACTACTCTTCTATCATTTATTTATTCTTTATATGCTTGCTAAGTAGCTCACATACGTATCCTTTTATCCCTTTCAACTATGGGTCTTATCTTTCTTTTCTCGATTTTTCCTATGACAGTTCATTTCTTGTATTAGCTTAAATATAACCAACAATGCCTTCTACTTCCACAAAACACTCCATTACCTTGTACATCCTTTTCTAACAACATAATTCGAGCCTCAACTGACTTTGTATTTAGCCCACCATCAAGGCTAAAGGATTATACATCTTGCATTACTCATTTATAACCAAATGGTGTATCAGGGCTATTAGGGCTCTATGGAGTGTTACTTATAGGTTTTGACCTCTGGCTTAAGGAAATAGCTCTTAAGCTCTTTCATTCATCTATATATCTGGGTGTCGTGGCTAGGGAAAAAACTCTCTCTTTTCCCCTCTAAACTCATTTCCTTTGTAGCTATAATTTTACTTCATACTATACTGCCTTATTGCCCATCTTTGCATTAGGCAAACATCCTAGAATGGTCTGTGTGTGGTGATCAAGGAGGATTAGGCCTTTCATTATCCTTTGGGCAAGCCTTTCACTTGCAACTACATCATAAACTATTACTGCTAATACAACATGGCTTGCTACTAATCTTGGCAAGCTATCGAAGCCTGTAAAGCATTAGCCATAGGATCAATCTACTATACTTTAGCCTCTCTAGAGTGCCTACCTCTCCTGGTATTCACCAACTCATTAGATACCATTCCACACATCTCACTTAACATAACATAGACACATGCCATAATTAAACAACCAAAACATCCTGTATAGACCTATACATAACCGTAACATCACATCCTCAAGCTATAACCATCATTAAAATACCTGAACCTTTACTTTGATACCAAAAATGTAATACCATAAACTCACAAGCCTCAAATTATAACATCTAGGGCAAATCATACACAATTGCAATAAGATGGCACACTTGGCAATGGAAACATTTGCAGATGGATACCAAAATCGTTCAATTTTACCCACATGAGTCATTTAATTTTTTTTCTCAAATCTTTGTCATCCATAACATATCTAAACGAATAAAAAAAAACTCAATTTAGAGCTTACAACATGGATCACAAGTGCTTATATAAAAAATCCTATGTTTTCTTCTCGGGTTCCAGGGTAGCTTACTGATGCAAATTTTGGAAAATTATAATTAATTCTAGAAAAATAAAAATTAAGCACATATAGCTTTCTAGAAAGCCATGGATGTTAACTAATGACTAAAAATAGTTCTAGACCAAGAAAAAACCACTAAACTATGAAAAATAATAGAACAGTATCAGAGGTGTCTGCTGCATCCTAATACTAACCATAAAGTTCAAAACTTTAGTTCTCTTTCTATAAAGCTCCAAATAAGGTGCTCTCAATTGCTACAAGAATTTTATAGTATCTAGTTTATATCCATAAAGTTTCATGAGTATTGGATTTCATTTGGCTCATGAATAACAAAAACACAAATTGACCCTATGAACAGTACATATACCAAATCTACAAAATTTTTCCAACTTTGAAAATTCATAATTAATTCTCTCAAGCTCCAAAAATAGTGGTTCTTAGATCAGCAAAAAGCTCTGGATGAGACCTATATTCTTGCCAAATTTCATACTCAAAATCATCCATTTAGTCAGTTTGGGGTTCAGCTCACAAAAATGGCACTTTTAGTAACCAAATAAGGTCAAAATAATATCATATGCTCTCCTACTCCAACCACAACCAATTGGGCATCTTTAAAAGAATAAAAATAGCATATAAAGGTTGCTTAAGTGGTCCAAAACCTCATGCATCTCCAATTCAGTCTCTCACATCCACTTATACACATGTACAACTAAGCTCAAGGGTGGCAAATTTTCACATACTCATTCATTTGAGCTCAAATCTGATACATACAACCTTTATACGTAAATTTACACATGTCTCAAATTTTACATCTCATGTGCATCAAATAATTCCATACTTTGACATACAATTTCATACATTCCTATGCTATTGCCAAAATACTATATCTTGCACTCTTGGCCCTCTTTCATTAGTCCATGAGCTTCGCCTAGACAAGAGCAAATATGTGGGAGAAAGAATGATATTCAAAGAATCTTAATAGCTCTTTTGCCCTTTTAAACATACATATATGATGCATTTTCAAGTCAAGGAATGCAAGCATGATGTGAACCTTTTTAGAAAAACATACATCATGCATAGAAGTTTGCACAATTCAAACATAGGTTTCAAGGGTTGTTGGTTCAGCCTTACCCAACTCTTTGGGGACTTTTGGATTTTTCTTACCCACTTCTAGGAAATTTTGACTTGGCTTTACCCTTTTCTTGAGACTTTTGGCCTTGTCTCACCCATCTTAATGGGCTTTTGGCATCACCAACCCCACTCAAGCCATTACACATCAAAATAAGTTCACAAATTACATTATTATGCCAAGACACTAAATCAATGGCTATAAATAAATCTCATAGTTCAAATACACATACAAATAATCCAAGACAAGCAACAAATCAAGAAATGTATATGAGAAAGATTAGAGAGCTACCTTATGTCAAGATATCACACTTTTTCCCTTTGCACTTTACTTGCTCTTCTCATCCAAACACACACCAATAGGGAGATCTTGATTCACTTAGCCAAGACACATAAAATGAAACTCAAATCAATTCTTGAAACCAATTCTAGCTTTATACAACATCTATGCAAGCTCACTTGGTTTTAAAACTCTAATAGGGTCCATATAACACAATGAAGCAACCACTTGAAATCATGCTCTTGGCTTCCAATTCTCATTCTTTCTAGACCATATGGCTCCATATAAACTTATTAAGGCCACCATAAACTCAATCTAGGAAGTCAATGTAACATCCTTAAAATTTAGATTTTTTTAATCATTTAATATTTTATGTAATGAATTTATTAAACTTTAATAAAAAGAATTTGAACGAAATAGCTTCGTATACGAAAAGTATAAGCTGAATAGGACCTATAGGAATTTTTTAGATTTTAAGGGGTCCAGGGGGGCCCAGGAGCAAAATTGTCATTTGTCACCTGGATAAACTTTGATAATTTTCTAGAATGAAGGGGAATTCAGAACTATTCCAATATATATATCAATAAATAGGAAATAATGTGTAGAAAATTATAAAATTCGTTGCATGAAATTCTGGATTCATTAAGGCTAGAAAATAGCCCAAAACGATTTTAAGCTTATATAGAGACGAACTAAAACCCTAAACCCATGTTAGCTACCTCAGGAAATTCTATGCAGAAAAATCGAACAGGTAATGGTGACAGAATCTAGAAATATGGAGTTATGGAGAAGATATAAATGAAAAACGAACAGAGATGCTTGTTTGTCACGTCACTACTAGGGGCAAAATAGTCATTTGGACCCTAAAATAATAAAATATTAAAGGAATAAATAATATTTAAATATATGATCGGAAACATTAAACGGGACCTATATAGGGCCAAATAATATTAAAATATAGTAGAGAACTTAGAAAATGCATATTAAATAAGATATTGTGGAAAACCTAGAAAAATAGTAGCAATTTTGTAAATTTAACTGGGGAAGAGCTGACGTTGCATCAAGAAGCTGGGAAGGTACTGATGTGGCGCCATGTAGAAAGGAGAGAAATGATGTGGCTTCATATGTGAAGAAGAAGCTAAAAGTTGGAAGAGAATTCTAGAAACTGCACGAGCTACGGAGTGATTACACAGGCTTATGTCAGTAAATCTTAGAAATCTTACACATTATGAAAAAGTTACCACTGACTTCAACATGATATAGACACTAACTTAAGCGGCATTAAATGCAATCTTATCTTCACATATTACGAAAAAGTAACCAGGGAAATCCAATGGTTAATATTCATCCGTAAAATATGATACAATCTAAACCATTGATGCAATCTAATGGCTTAGATTTCTTTACTTTTTTAAGATCAAACCAGCACCTTTGATCTAATCTAAAGGCCTACATTTTGTCTCTTATTTCAAGGTTAAATCTTGACCATTCATATAATCTAAAGGCCAAGATCTTCTACCTTAAAGTTAATTAAATCTTAACCATTCATAACTAGTATATATATGAACCACACACATACTTTCATGTCATTCTCTCACACACAAAATACACACTAAAATTTGGCCAAGAAAAAGAGAAAGAGAAGGAGCTCTGTGACGACCCTAACTTCTAAAGGTTGTAATTAAGGTTAAATACGTGATTAATAGTCATAAATTAGGGTTACAAGACATTGCGACTAATTACATTATAGATATACGGGGAAATTTGAATCTTAATTATATTAAAGTCACCAACCATATTATTACAAGCACTCATGTATATAAGAGAAACAAATATTCATTTATAAGCCTTGGATTCTACTATTAATTAATTCCAACTCACAAAAATCTTCTACCAATGTCTTTAAGTCATCCTTTGAAGTTACCATCTGAAAAACTAAGATTTCTTGGTTAACATGAGGGTTTCAGGACATTCGCCACAGCTAAATTCCTCTTAGCCACGGGCAACTCCTCTCGGTTTCATTCATTACTTTGTTATTGTTACAGCGAGTTGGACCTTCTCCGCGACCAACCTACATGGTGCCGCTATGAGGAAGCCTCCTGGAGCCTACCTCGCTTACCTCTTGCTGTTGGCTACAGCCAATACCTCCTTTCGCCGCGGCCAATTCCTTTCTAGACTGCCTGGCCCATTTTCACAAAAGTTTATCGCGGCTAATTCCCCCTTTAGCTGCGGTGAATTCCCCTTTGGACGACACCCAGTTTAGCCCTCACATTTTGCCACACCCAATTCCACATTTCGCCATGGTGAATTGCTCTCTAGTACTCTCCCTGGGCATCTTTGCCACTATTGGCCACGGTGAAATTCCTTTTGATCCTACCATTCCAAAAATCTTGTCTCATACTCTCCACTCTCTTTTTAGGGACACTCTAGGACCACTCTTCCTCTATTTTTGGACCTCTAATGGTATATATCCACTTGATTTACCCAGTTAATCTATCTTTATCCATCTCAAGATTTAAAGTATTAGTTTCTACTTACCAAGTTACCACACATCAACAAAACTATAATTTAATGATAGCAAATGTACTCTGGCCACCAGGTACATGAGGCCAGTGTTTAATGTTCATACAAGCTCAAGTCATATATCCATTGTTAGGCAAATACAACCATAATGTTCAATTCCATGGTAATTAAGTTACATATATAGTTCTTATACTTGGCAATTCATGAAGCAATGTAGCAATGATACAAAGCTAGCAATCTAGTTACAATACAATTTGACAAGGCTTCCCGACCTATGTGCTGCCAAACCATTTCATAAGCTTCCATTAATTTTCTCCTTGCCACTAAGAGGTCTAATCCTTAAACATGTTAGCCACAACGGGGTGAGATAAACAATCTCAGTAACAAAAGGTAATTTCCATATATACGTACAAGTTAATCAATCCATTGCAAATTCATGTCAACAATTCTAGAATCGTCAATTCAAGTTACAAATGAACTAGTTGAACTACCAATGACTACTGTCCCATACCAGCAATCATATATAACATGTTAATGGCCAATAACACCAGGAGAGGTCCGTCCACGGTACCTACTCCATAATGAGTACAACCAAGACTCAGTGCATTTAAAGTCTGATCACAACCCGGTGCTCGATCAAGCACATACATGGGCGGCAGCCGCACCACAGCTCCACCATAGACTCATAAGGTCCAATCACAATAACAATTCAAGTAGTCAATCAATCATTTAGCATTTTAAAATCATATATGTGCAAACAATATCAGATTAACATGAACATATACATAGAATTGGAAGATTAACCCTGGTTACCTCAATGAAACCAATTACTCATCCTCTAGCTACCATCACGATTTAAAGCACACCAGGCTTAACATAAGCATAATCATCATTATTCAACTACCATTAGTAAGAAATTTCCCTATCCATAGATTAATCTTAATAAAATTATATTAAGAACTTCTTACCCAAGCTTCCTAAGGGTCTACAACACCATTCAAGGTCTATACATCAAAGCTCACCATGATTCACTCCCCACAACTCCATTTTCGCACATGGAATTAGCCATATACCAAAGTCAGCTTATAACATGAAATCTGGGCAAAATTATACCACAAAATAGAAGCAAAAACTTACCCCATGGTTCCATTAACTTCAAACTCCAAAAATCTTGCAAGGAATCATCCAACACCAAGTTTTAGATTTGAGAAGGAGATGAAAATGTCCAAAACCAGAAACTAATCGAACCAAAATGAAGAGGAGAATGAGAGGGTTAAGTTATATATAACTCACCTTGGCCAAATCATCCTCTAGGAGTCAAAAATGGAGTTGTAATATTGGTAGAACCCTAGCCTCCCTTAAACCTCCGAATTTTCTCCCTTGCCTCTTGTGTTTTCTGCTAAATGGGGAGGGAGGCTGCTGAACCTTTAAGGTTATTAGAGGGAAATGGGCCAACCCATTAGCCCAAAGACCATTTAGGCTCATTTCTAGTCATTGGGCCTTTGTTTAGTGAGGTGGGCTGCAAAACACTTTGAATTTAGGTGAAGTATGTTGACTTTAAGGCCCAAATTCTAGTGGGTTCAAAGGTTGGTGTTAGTTGGGCTAAGTCTCATGAGTTGGGCTTCAGAGTTGTAGTTGGGTCAAGCTAAATTTCAAGAGTCAATCCAATTTGGGTTTGCATAATGTGTGTTGGGCCAACTATAAGAGCTTATATAAATTGGGTCTTGAGCTTCTATTTCACTAAATCAATTTGAGCCATTGCTAGGTGATCTCTCTTGGCCCAAGTCTCATGATAAGGAGTTGGGCTTACACCTGAAATCATTGAGCCTCTATAAATCCTTATCCATGGCTTACTCAAATTAAATTTTGGGCCCAATTTAAGCTTTAATCTAATTGAAATCTTAAATCCATATTAATAACTTATTTCTCTGTAAATTTTCATTTATACAGCTTACTCAATTGTTCCATAATAATTATTCTTAATTAGTCCAAATACATTATTAACACCTTAATTAATTTTGGGGTGTTACAAGCTCGGCCTAAGGAAAAAGAGAAGGGAGAAGGAAGAAAGAAGGAAAAGCCATCGGGAGAAAATCAAACACCACAGAGCTAAGGTAACATAAATAGACTTTCTTCTTCTTAGTTTTTCTCCAAGAATTCTTGTCTTCTCTTTCTCTCTAAATTTCGTACATGGCATGAGGAGATGGGAAATTTTGTTGTTTCCATGGATTCTAGCCAAGAAAAGATGGAGAAATCATATATATGGCTTATAGATTCAAGAAAATTCCTATTCTTGACAATTTTTCTACAAATCAAGAAGCTTTTTATTTCCAGATGCCATGGGAGAAAATTGAAGAGAAAATAAATGGGGAAGTGATGAAAGAAAGCCTATGGAAGAAGAAGATTAATACAACTTTGATTTTCATGAAGAAATTGGCAAGGAACCCTAGAATTTTACCTTGAGAAAATTGTAGAATACCTAAGAAATCTCTAGAAATTGATCAAGGGCTTTTGTTTACCTTCCTTGAATATGTATATGTGGCTATTTGGTGACATGAAAATGAAGCAAAATCATGTCTTCTTGGATGCATAGATTCGGCCAACATGTACATATACCTAGGGAAGAATTTTCTTAAATCCAACTAAATTAGGTTAATCTACATAAAAAATAAGGCCTATGTTGAAATTTTGGTGAATTATGGATCATTGTATAAAAAGTCAAATTTTTTAGACAAAGTGTTGACTAAAATGTTCTTGAATTTTCCCTGATGATATTTGATATGTTTTGCACAATTATTGTGGTCTATTATATTCTTTGTGCTATCTAGATTATGCTGATATTTACTTTGTAAATTTTGGAGCTCATTTGTGATAGTTGAAAATTTACGTAGCATTATGTCAAGAATGGAATATGTGATAACATGTGTTCTGGAGTTGCACTGTTTGCTATGCTAATATATTGTCTAATTTATTGATATGAATAATATGTTGTTTATTACCTAATTCTATAAGTATAGGTTATTTGATAAAGGACTGACTAATATATATGGCGGAGTAGCCTTATCCAAGGGATGAGCCCTGTGTGTGCCAGAGTTGGCCATTGGGTAGCTATTGTTGTGTTAGATGTCCAATCTTAAAGATACTTAAAAATACCTAAACCACTAACTTTTGGACTCAAATACACTATCATGCTATCGGGATTATTTATGCATAGAGTTGTGCAAGGCAATTCTTTCCTAAATATATCTATATGCCTTGATCAAATGATGACTTGGATGACATATTATTGTGATATTTTATGACTTTCCTTGGATACCTACTAGGAGATGCCTCAGTAAAAGAAGCAGGGGTGAGCCTGCTATGTTATGGCAGTGCAACATGATCTAGGTATTGAGCTTGTCGAAGCCAGTGCAACATGATCAAGGTATTAAGCCTGGCGGTCTCCAAGGCCTAATGGTCAAGAGAGAATAAATATTGTTTGTGATATTGTCTATATTCTATATATGCGAAAATCTCATGAATGCCTTGCCACTGTTGAGTATCAATTATGTTGAGACAATTCTTGTGTTCATCCATGTCTTATCTTTAGATGTAATATGCCTATCCACTTTGCTATTTCATATTCACGTTAGATATTACTAACAGGTATATCTCTCTGCTTATATTGTTTAGTAAATTAACTGTCTTGCCATTATATTACTTGTGGTTTGTTAAAAGTACTTGACTCTTCTTCATGGATATTATGTGGTATTAATCCTGTCTATGTTACTGAGAAAATTATTTCTCACTCTATTGTGGTTTATACTTTTCTTAGATTCCAATTTATCAAGTGACCCTAGAACTCCAAGCAAAGTGGATCTAGTTTCCACTCAAGGGATGGGTCTTCGTCATCCATAATATACGTATCATATCATGTGATGATGTTATTCATGCTGTACCAGTGTATTTTGCGTCCCCAAGAAAGCTACAGTCCCACACATTCCCAGTGGGTGGAGTTGACTCTCCTGCTCCTCCGTTTACATGAACAAAGGCCCAGTCACTGATACTGACACTTTTGTTATCTAAGAACTTTCTTTTTGAATGGTTATAGGATAAATTTCCTTCTGATGTAATGCGAATTGTATGACCTCGTTCCCTTATGAGGAAACTCTTAAACTAGTTTGTATAAATTACAGTATATTTCTGTTATTGTCGTAGTTTGCTACGCCATTAATTAGATTCTATTGTGAAAGGATAATTATTACAGAAAAAGTAATTAAATTCAAATAAGGAATTCCTAAAAAATGTATAGCTAAAGAACGGTAGTTATAGCCAAACTCTAGGTTGCCTCTTTATGTCTAAGTGAGACCTAAACTTGCATCTCGCAAACCAAGCTTCCTAAATTCAATTCATTGGTTCCTTAGCATCTATAATTCACATCTAAGCCTCTTCTACCCTTAGAATAAAAAAAATTTCTCTCTAGGGGGTACATCAATCTTAAGGCCAAGAATTAAACACTTAAAAAAGCCCATGGAGTTTGCTTGGTTTTCCTTGGGAAATTGGCACTCATAAATCTTCCTAGAGGTCTTATGGACTTAATCAAGTTCTTACATAAACTAGAACATCATTAGAAAAGTTCAAATTTTCATATGTGCACTATAATCCCTAGTTATCTCAAATTGCATTTGATCACTTCCAATTGTAAATTCCTACTCGTTTTGCTCTCATTTCCTCTTCCCCACCTAGCTAAGACTAGAATTAACTCTATCCTATATGGGCTCAATTATGACCGAACAACACAATGAAGATAGGAGCATGATGAAGCAAGAAAAAGCTATGAAACCAACCTTGATTCAAGGCTTTCCAAAGGTGCTTTCCTAAGCTTCCAAGCCTCCCTTCAATTCCTCTCCTCTTCCCATTGAATTAGACACCAATTAGCCTAAACTTAATCAACAAAGTCATGAGAGAATAGACAAGAAAGGGGAAAAGAGGTTTGGTAAAGGAGAGAACATGAAAAGCCATGAATTTTTTTATCCTTTTTGCTTGGTTTCTCTCCTTCT
Source organism: Erythrophleum ivorense (assembly GCA_026724425.1). Classification (NCBI taxonomy): domain Eukaryota; kingdom Viridiplantae; phylum Streptophyta; class Magnoliopsida; order Fabales; family Fabaceae; genus Erythrophleum; species Erythrophleum ivorense. The sequence goes on along the minus strand of JAIUCV010000003.1, from coordinate 49,109,822 downwards.
TCTCTCCCTCTCCATGTGCATTCTCCTTGGTTGTCTCTCAGCTCTATTTTAGACTAGCAAAATCATGGTTAAGGGTTGGAGCAAGTGCTGAACATTTAAAAAGCCAAAAAGGTAAAGTTAACACACTTTTTCAACTTTTCTTTTTAGTCCCTAAACCATGGTTTGTCTGTTTGGCCTCATTTTCACTCATTTTTTAGAACTATTCCATCATAAAATTTAGGCTTTTAAACTTATAGAATGGCTTTGGTTTCACTCAAAAAGGATTTAAAACTATTGCAACTCATTTGGTCAAAGTTTTAGTTAACCTTTTACCAAAATCACTCACTGGAGGGGTTTTAACTATTCTATAAGTTTCTATGATTTTCAAGACTCTGAGAACCCTAGAAAGCTCAAATTTTTCATTTAAAAATCTCTCGTGTAAGTTTTCCAAAATTTTTAGAAATTACGAAAATACCCCAACTTATTTTAGTACATTTTTTTAGCTTTTTTAGCTTGGGCATCTGAGCAACTTAAGCATCCAATCCTTATTTTTAGGGATTTAAATTGTTACTCTAATTTTTTTGGCCACTTTTCCCTTGCTTTAGAGGATTTCCTTTGAAAATTGCACATTTCTAACCCTTTTTTGGGCAAGTGAGTGTTACACCAACTAATCATTTAATATAGAAAAACATATCTGTGCAACAAATATAAGATTAAAAATGAACATTTGTAAAGAATTAGAATTAACCCTGGTTACCCCATTTAATTACATCAAATTCTCAAAAGTCAAAATCAATTTGCCAACCTTCTAAAGGTTCTAGATTAACAAAACCAAATCTTAAATCATCATCCATTACAAAAATAAACTACTCATTCATTCTTATCATTCCAAGCATCAAGAACTACTTAAGAATCACTTATCTAGTCTCCAGTAAATTTCAAATTCGGACTTGAGCCTTTCAACACCAAAAATCACAATATCTCACTCTAATTTCTGGGTATTTTTATGCATTAATAGAACCCAAAATATAAAATCAATCTTTATGGCCAATTTCTAGCATGAAACACATCAAAATAAAAAGAAGATACTTACTCAATAGTCCTCTTAGCCCTAAACTCTAAAAATCAAGTAAGAAACTACAAAACAATTAGTTTCATATTTGGGAAGAAGGTGAAAATTCTTCAAATAAAAAACCAATCAGTCCAAAATGAAAAGGAGGATGACAGAGTCAAGTTTTATATAGCTTACCTTGGCTAAATCTTCCTTGAAATGTGCAAAAAGCTGGCAAGATGTTGAAAAACCGTAACCTCCACCCAAACATGTGAAAATGCTCCTTACTTTTATAGAAGTTGTATTTTTTAGCACCAAAGTAAATGGAAAATAGGCTCCTTAGGGTTTTAGAGCAAATGGGCTGGTCCAATGGGCCTTATTTTGTAAATGGTCTAATTTGCTTAAGTGTTGGTCCAAAGCTAGACAAGCCCAATTGTGCTAGATCTCCTAAAAACTGAAAATGGGCCTCCACGATTTATCCCTGACATATGAAATTAATCATAGGGCCTAAATCAATTTTCTATCTCAATTAAATTCAAAGTCACAATAACATTTTATTTTCCACCAAAATTGCCAAACAATAATCATTTACTTCCAATTGCCCCAAAATAATCATTTTCCTTAAAATTCCTATTTTCCATAATTTTCCCAATTTCCTCATAATAATTCCTTAATTCCCTATAATTACTCTTAATTAATTTTAGGATGTTGCAACCTTTCCCAAAACTCACATTGCCTAGTGCCTAGAGCTGTATAAGTGCTTCATCACCAGTTAGAGGAAAGGGTGCAATTGAATGTTCAACTTTCCTATCAAATATCCTCTTACTTCGATGCCATGGATGATTGCCAAAAGGAAGTGATGATGTCCCCTGTAACATAACTTGTTTTGTAAAGAAGTAGAATGTGTACCTTTATTGCAAGAGAGGCATGCAAGCTTTCCCTTGATGGACCACCCTGAGAGATTCTTATATGCCAGAAAGTCATTGATTGTTCAAATAATCGCTGCATGTATCTTAAAATTGGACTGTGAGTAAGCATTATACGTGTCAATCCCATCATTCCATAAGTGTTGTAGCTCTTTAATCATTGGTTGCAAGTATACATATATGTCATCACCTGGACACTTAGGACCTAGAATAAGAAGTGCCATCATAAAGTATGGGTGCTTCATATATAACCATGGTGGCAAATTGTATGGAACTAGCACAACCAGTCAAATACTATGATTAACACTCATATTTCCATAAGGCTGGAACCTATCACTAGCTAGACCAATTTGTACATTTCTACAATCATAAGCAAAGTCAGGATGTTGGTCATTAAATGATTTCCAAGTAATGGAGTCAAACAAATGTCAACATACCATCATCGATGCATTCTTCTACATGCCACCTCATCTCTTTAGCTGAATGTCTAGCCATGAACAACCATTGCAATGTAGGCTTTAATGAAAAATGTTACAACATTTTAGATGGCACTTTCTTGCATTTGTCATCATCCAACTTCCACCTAGACATGTTGCACTTAGGGCATAATTTTGCATTCGTGTGTTCTTGCCAATATAAGATGCAATCATTTTCACATGCATCAATTTTGGTGTAATCCAATCCAAGCTCCCCAGCAACCTTATTTACTTCATAATAAGAGTTTGGTGCTAGCACCCCCTTAGGTAGAACATCCCTGAATAAATTTAGTAATGCATTCATAGATTTGTTGCTCCAATGATTGAGGCATTTCAAATGAAAGAGTTTGACTATGAAAGACAACGTTGACACCTTCGTACAATTAGGATAGAGTTTGGTCTGAGCATCTTCCAATAACTTAAAAAAATGGCTAACCTGCAAGTTAGATAACTCTTCTGAAGTTGTGTCGCTGAACACATCATGTAACATCTCAATGATGTCATCTTACTCATCATTATCCTCATGGACTTCATCATTTGCATGCTAAAAAGGATTATAAGCACCAAGTTGAACTTCTCCATATGAGTCCCGCACTTCATAACTCTCACTAAAACCTTTCCTAAACAAATCTACCCTTATTTCACTTTTCAGCTTCCAAGTTGTATTCTTGCACCCCTTGCATGGGCATCAAATCATATAAGTCACCCACCATGTGACTGAATGCCCATTGGAGAAATTTATCGACGCCTTATCTATACACCATATCAGCTCTATTCCTTATGTGGATCCAACTTTTATCTATCCTTGAATCCTACATTAATATAGTCAAAGTGAGTATTCATAAGTTGTTCGCAGATATATAGTAATATATCTTTTAAGACATAAATATTAAATTTATGTACATCAATGCCTTCTTGTTTTTACTTTGTAAAGAGGGATTTGATGCATTTTTCATTCCTTCATCAAGTATTTAATCTTAATTAGTTATTAAATATTTTACAATTAATTATTTAATAAATATTTAATCTTAATTATTACTTAAATTTTCTTTATCTTTAATCTTATTTAAGTATACTTCTATTTTTAGTATTAATCTATTAATTATTTAATATTAATCTATTAATATATATATTAAATATTTTACTATTAAATATTTTTTAATTTTTTAAATATTTTATTAATATTTAAATACTTATTAATTATTTACATTTCTACTAAATATTTATTGATTATTTAATATTATTTATTAAATGTTTTACTATAAAAGTAATGCCATAACATAATTGTGATAGCAACATTCGAACAACAACATTGGAATTGAATATTTATTAAATATTTAAATTTTTATTAAAAAATAAAAAACAAGGGCTTACAAACAAACAAAAAAAGAAAGGAAAATTTATGAAGTGAAACAAAAGTTAAAGTATTAATAATTTTTATTCTATAATGATATTTATTATTAAATTTGTTTTTATTGTGTAATGATTTTTATCATTGATGGCTTGTTGCATTTTTGCTTCATCGTATGTAGCTTCTCTTAAAGCATTCTTTGTCAATGCTAAGAGGAGAAAGAAGATGTGATGGTCATTTGTTTCATTCCATTTATTTTGGGCTTATTTTTTATTTTACTAAACCTTAAAGGGATTTAGAATTTAACAAATTCTAGGCTGGGCTTACATATTGGGTTTAGCTCATAAAAAAGGTCATAAAAAATTAAATCACAAAAAAAATCAATTTTCCTTTCATTAATTTTATTATTATTATTATATATTTTTCTCCTATTATTACTTATTCTATTTCTATTATTAAATGATAACTATATTCTTTGAGATTATTTAAGTTACATTAATATTATTTTTGTATGATAATTATTAAAACTTTAATAAATACTTATAATAGAATTATTTATTTGGTTTATTTTTTATGTTTTTATTGATGATGAAATAATACCTAAAACTGGATAAAGAATAATTAAAAGGAAACTCTTAAGTTGCATAACTAAAATTTTTTATCCACTTCATTGCATCTACTACAGAAAATAAATTTATGAATAAATATTAATAAATTTTAAATATTTAATTGCCAAAATTTTGATATAACAAATAAATTTATTAAAAATCTAATATAACAAATAAATATTAATAAATTTTATATACTTTATTACTAATTGCATGCTTTTTAAAATAGTTAAGAAGCCATTTTTAAATTGAAAAAATGAAAATTACCCATGATTAAAATTTAAGAATTTTCAACATTCAACTTATAGTATTCTCAAATTATAATAAATTCCACTGTTATAAAAAATAATAATAATAAAAAGTAAAGGGCTTAGAAATAATAAATTACAAAAAACTACAACTGAAATGAAAAGAACTTAGCCAAATTAAAAATATATTTTTAATTATAAATAATATATATTAGCTTTGTTGTTTTTTATATTATATATATGCCATATATAATTTTTTGTTATATTATTTTCTTTAGAAGTATGTATATATTATACAATACATAATATAACCACAAGTAACTTATGGTACAATCAACTAAAGTGGTAATAACTTATTTTAAGGTATTTGGTTCGAGTCTCAATGATGTTACAACTTCATTGGGGTTCAAAAGTTAGTGATTTCACTGTTGAAGAGCTTGTCAAATCACCTGTCAACACTTGCTCTTTGGGGAAAAAGGTAATTTCCTAAAAAACAAATTTGAGGTGAGACAATTAGCTAAAATGGGAAGGTTAATTAGAAAAATGGGTTTACTTTTGGTTGGGGTTTTGCAAAACTTAGTGATAATTTAACATATAATGAAAACTCTTCCCAAACGTAGGACTATACCAAATCATCCAATGAACACTTTTAGAGGAAAAAACCTAAGTCCCCAAAAAACAAAATTTTGTGTGAGACTAATAGTTAGAATGGGAAAGTTTATCAAAAAAATGAATCTACTTCTAGTTAGGGTTCTACAAAGTTTGGTAATAATTTGATATCTAATGAAAACTCTTCCAAGATATGGGACATACTAAATCATCTAATGAACACTCTTGGAAGAAAAAACCTAAATCTCTAAAAAAACCAAAGTTTTGGATGAAAGTACTAGTTGGGATAAGAAAGTTAATTAGAAAAATGAATCTCTTTTAGGAAAAACTTTTATTTATGACTACATGTCGCTACTAAAAATATCTTTCAGTGCCGACCTACGTTTGTGATTAAGTTTTGGCACCAAAATATTTAGTTGGTAAAAAATTTTATACCAAAACTTTTAGTGGTGACAAAAACAGTCGCCATTAAAAGATATTTTTAGTAGTAACAAATGTCACCACTAAAAAGATTTAGAATAAACACTTTTAAATTTGGCATAAAAATTTTTGAGTTAAAAAGGTAGTGTAAAAGCATTTAGTGGTGACAACAGGTCGCCACTAAGTTTTGGCATAAAAATTTTAATTGTTCAAAAATTTGACGACAAAATTTTTAATGGTGACTCTCTATGTTGCTACTAAAGGACATTTTTAGTGGTGACAATTTTGGTTGCCACTAAATATTTGGCAAAAAAATTTTTACATTTTCAAAATAGATGCAAAAACTTTTAGTGGTGACTATTTGTCAACACTAAACAAATCTTTTAGTGACAACAAGTTCATGTCACTACTTAAAGTCACTTTTATTGGTGACTCTTTGTTGCCACTAAAATTTTATATAATTTTCCTCCAAATCCAAAAATGTTTTTGCAAAAGCTTTTTGTTGCGATCAAAATGTCACCTCAAAACATTAGTTTTAGTGGCAACAACATTGAGGTCACTACTAAAAGTCTTTTGGAATGACCTCCTTGTCACCACTAAATAGTTTTAATGGCAACTTTTTTTTGTCGCCATTAAAATTTTCTTAAAAATTAGGAATTGTTTTTTAGTGACAACTTTTAGCACCAATCTATTAATGTTGTTGCTAAAAGTATATTTTTAGTAATGACTTCTTTTAGTCGCCATTACAAGTCGTAACTAAAAGTTTATTTTTTTTTTGTAGTGTAATTAAGTTTTTACCTATATGGCCTAGCCTAGCATGTCTAACATTCATGTTTGGAATTAACTTGGAAGCAAAAGATGCAATAAAGCAATCATATTTATAGACATTATTAACATTGTCATAAATTGTATCTAATACAATGTAACCATCCAAAAAATAACCAAAATCATAAAAAGTCATCCCATTACAAATGTCAATTGAGCCATTATGAAAATTAAAATTGAAACTAAATTTTCAAAGAGAAATTATGGAAATCAAATTCTGTTGGATTTTTTGTGCAAGCAAAATATCATGTAGGATTAAAGTTTTTCCTCCATACAAGACCAACTTGCATGTTTCAATTCTTTTAGCTTCTACCATTCGCATTATTTCCTACATATAGCCATTTGATCTCATAAGGTAGTCAATGATATTCTACAAAGGATCCATGATCCTTGGCTATATGATTTGTGGCTATTAAATCTACAATCCATAAAGGATAGGATTTATGATAAGCATAAATTTTATATGTTTTAATCCCCCTAACTTAAGTATTTTAAATGTTAAATAAGGCTTAATGGATATACTTAGGTGGATAATTGATTTTAGTGGCCATTTTTGCACCTTATGAATTAATTTGCAAAATTATTGAGTTTTAATGCATGAATTCCTTTTCAATAATGTTTTGGCTGTTTCTACTTAACACTTTTCATTCTTTTATGTAGATTTCAATGGCTAAGTGATGTTCGAATGAGAACTTGAGTTAGAGAAGAGAAGGGGAAGAATTAGGCCTCAATTGTACTTCTTGTTATAGCTTAAAAATGGGAGAATGAATTGTGGTTGGCACATGAATGGGATGCTCTCTTATTGCATGCATTATATGCATGTACATTCACATGAAGCTATGGTCACTCACGTTACATAATCATGCTGCACTTTCACCTTATTCCTACGTCCATTCATTCACAAGGCTGCACATCATTCACACATGCAAAGAAACACGTGAGGTGAAGCCACAAGATCATGAAGCTGAGCATGAAAGACTACGTGAGAAAGAATTAAATGGATACAGCACCACGTGAAAGGTGAGAAGAAAAGGAAAGAAGGGCTGCCAAACACACACATGCAGAAACAAAGAAAGCAACACGAAAAAGGAGCTGCATGAAGAACACCTGAGCATGTGGAAAATATGTGGAAGAGCTTGGGTTGATGTGGATGCATGGGCTGAACGAGTTTAAGAGGAAGAAAGAGTTGTGGGCTGCAACACGTGATAAAGAGAGTTTTAAGGAAGATATCACTCACACGATGAAGCAGCCAACATGAGAAACACGAGCTGAATGGTAGCTGAAGCATGAGCTGAAGCTTGCATGAGCTGGGAAGGAAGAGCTGGATCGAGAAGCAACGTGGAGCTAGAAGTACAGCAGCTAAACGAAGAAGGCATGCAGAAGCTACGCCTTTAACACGTTAAAAGCAAGCTGAACAAGCTGAACTCGAGCAGGAAGAGAACAAGTGAAAAACGCATGAAGAAGCTGGAGATTAAAGAGAAGAAGTGACGCTGGATCGAGGACTGAACGAGGAAGCAGAGAATGATGAAGCTGCATGATACGAAGAGCTACACAGAAAACACGAAGAAGAGCTGCATGGATAACGTGCAGAAGCAAGTGGATTATTATATTCAATGGGGCCCACACTCTCTGCAATGCAAGCTTGTGATATATATATTAAAAGAAGAAGCTGAGCACATGGAGAAAAGCACATGATAGCATGTAGACTCATTAAAAATTCACGTGAGAGCCTTCATCCAATCCATCACGTCACTCATGTTTGATTCCATTCATCTCACGCATCTTCATTGATTCACATTGTCCAGACTCCAGCCCACTCACGCCTCCTTCATTCATTGAATCCATTCCTTTCACGCAACTCCATTCCATCATCTATATATTCATTCATTCGGCCACCAGGAAAAAAATCATCCATCCAACACACCCTCTTCAACCATTCCATCATCCACTCCATCCTCATCCACCAATCGCCCATTCATTCATTCCATCTTCCATCAACATCCCATGAAGTTCTAATCTCCATCTTGAGGCTAGCTAGGAGGAATCCTTGGAGAAGCTTGAATCCATGGAAGAATAATTCAAAATTTTGGCTAAGAATTTCTATATTTTTCCTACACTTTTTCTCTTTCAATTATTGTCTTGGTTAAGTTATATTTGATAGGGAATTTGTGTAATTGTAATTAGTGGCTGGTTAGACACTAATTAGGAAGTATTTTTGTTGATTAATTGATCTGATTAATTTCAATATTATTTGACTTCCCATGTATGATTCGAAGGTGTTCGATAAAATACATGAGTGAGCTTAATTGTTTAATTTGAAGATTCCTTAATGTTTAGTTAGTTAATTAAATATTTAGGATGATTCAGAGGCTAATCAAATTAGTTAATCAATCAAATTGGATGTTCGTTGATCTTAGAAACAAGAATTGATAGTTTAATGCGGGATTGAGGTCTCAATTCAACGTTAGATCATTAATCTCTTGAATCTTGAGTGGTTACCCAAGATAATTTGTTATGAACACAATAAGGGACTCTTAGGCCAGAATTAATCATAATTGGATTAGGATAAGGATAGTGGATACCAAGGGACGAATCCAAAGCTAGTTACAAGACTATCTTTCAACCATAATCCATACAATTCGGTAGAATTTAGAAATTTTAATACAATTTAGTTTTAGGTTAGTTTAAACCCCCTAATTTAGGAATTTTTAGAGTCTTTTAACGTTTGGAAAACTCAATTAAACATTGAACGCCAATTCCAAGAGAGATGACCTAGGTTGTGCCATTAACTGCATATTCTATCAGCCTAGTATTATTTTGAGGGTTATGCGACAATCCACTCAATTTAACCATTAAAATAGTACTTAAAATACAAATAAAAATGTGAAATTTTATTACATACATAATATTACTTTGTTTTGCTTAGTGCAATCATAAGCAAAATGACCTATCTTCTAATACGCATAACATTTGACTTTGGCCCTATCAAGTTTTCTTCCACCATAGCTGCCTCTCTTTTTAAACTTGTTCTTGGCCTTCTTGAAATGCTAGCTAGATCCTTTTTTCTTTAGAAAGTGCTTGCCCTTATTGCCCTTAAGTGTTGAAGTCCTAGCATTCCATGTCATGTAAACATGGCTAAAAGATTTAGCAGCCTCAAGACATTCATCTTCAAATTCTAAATGACGAGCAACATCATCAAAAGTGATGATGTTCTCATTACGGGTTGAGTTCACTTTTATATGTTTTTAGCTAAGGGGAAAGATCTTATAGCTTGGACTTACTACTTATTAGTAAGGGCATGACCAGCTGATTTGAGCTTTCTTATCATGTTTGACATTTCTCTCTGATGCTACTTCATAGAATGATTTGATCACAGCTTATAAGTGTCAAACTTAAAAGTTAGCCTTCTAAGTTTAGTGTAGAAGTGCCATTGAACTTATTGATCAAGGCAATTAGATAAGATTCATTCTTGCATATTAGGTCATTAGCCATGTAGCTTAACATTGTAATGCAAACTATGTTATCTTTCTTTTTCCAAGCTTGAAAAGCCTTTTGATATCTCCTATGCTGAGATATATTTCCATGTTCAAGCTTTAGCATAACATTGTTCAATGGCACTTTGGTAACTTGCTCCTCAAGGATATAAAAAACTTTACGGTGCTATATTTCCTAATTGTCATTATCTAGTTTCTTACCTTTGCTAAGTTCAGCTATGATATTTTTAGTGATCATACTCACTAATTTGGATATCTACATAAACATAGCATAGAATTAAAAATTACATACATAATGTCATATATTTGCAATAAATTTCAACTAGATTAAAAATGACATTATTAGATTTGTAATAAAATATCTACATTTGTCTTCCTTCCATCACATGTACCCTAAAAATATCATCATTTTTCCAACAAATTTATGTATAAATTCTCTTTTAATTATAGTTCTTAAATGACTCCAAATCTACTAATCTAAGAATTCCCACTCATTCTAGCATTCTTCAATTACATCATTTATAATAAAAATATGCAACTAAATAAAGTAGAATCGTAAATTGTGTTTAATTTAACAAACAACACAGAGGCCTTTTTACATCAACACCAATTATTCTATCACTAAAAATAATTTAAATAAATTGTGGCTCTAAAGATACTTTGTGTTTATTGGAAGGTATCTTGTTCATCTTATAATTAATGATACCCTTATAATTGTTAATAGGAATATTTGGAAATTAAAATTAAGACTTTGTGTGTTTAATTACCCCTTTAGATGAATCCACTTTTCATGTGCATTATGCCTAGACTTCCATGTGCTTCTCACATTTGAAAATTGTGATAGCATAACTAATCGCTTAACATTTGCAACATGGTGACGTTCTTCTATGAGTTCTATTTTAACAACACATTCTTAAAATTTCAATCATTTCCAACCTTTTTCTTTATTAGGCTTATACTTTCCTCTTAGTTCTATCTTGACTGAAGTCCAAAAATCATCATCTAGGAGTGAGTTGATTGAACCAAGGACTGAAGAAGGGTGAGGAAATTTAATTCCTTGCTTCTCGAGGTTAGTCCAAAAACTTCTCATTCTTTGAATGTAAATTCAAATGTTTTCATATATATATATATATACACATTTATTGTGAATATGGGATGTCTCTAGGTCCATAATAAGTGTAAACAAAAATAATTAATTAATAATTCAAAAAAATTATGAATTTTAAATACATAAATTCACCATTTAAAGGCCAAAATATGTTGAAAACTAGCCAACAATAGTCCAAACATAGGTGAATTATATGCCAAAATGAAGTTTGTGAATTTATGAATTTTTAAAGCCCAAAAAGCCCCAAAGACCATGGCATGCATCCCTACACACTACCATAGGCTTTTATTTTAAAATATTCCAAAAAAGAAGAGGGAAGACCTCACACATGCTTAGGGTAGCACGTGGCCTATAGTCCTTTTTCGACCATGGTACTGGTCTCTCCCTCTTTCCTTTCTATTATTGTTGGCACTAAGTTTGGGCCAAATGGTTGGGGGGGGGTGTGCTACTCAAAGAACTTTATCTTCAACCTTTGTTCATCTAAGTTGCAGAAATTTTCCAAATTTTGGTTTTCATAGGACTATTTTCAAAACCTCATAACTTACTCTTTTCTTGTCTGATTTAGACAAATCAGATGTCATTGGAGAGTTCTTTTTGCAAGTTGTCTACTCATGTAAGATGTGCATCCTACGATGCATTGTCCTAAGAATGACAACCTTGGAAGATGGTTTTTTGAGCATGTAAAAAACCAAACTTTAAAATTTAATATATCCCTAAAGAAGTTTTGAATTTTCTTCAAATTTCTACCATAAATTTCTCTCTATGTGGCCTTCCTATGGTCTAAAATTTGTGGTCTATGATTGTCTCTAAAGAATTTTGCCAGTAATGGCATTTTATATCTGAATTTTATAATTGTGTATTTCAAGTTAATTTTGCAATGACCATAGCAATAGTAGTTTAATTATATGAAATCACCATAGAAAAGCAATAATTTGAGCCTTATCCAGACTTTGATATCAATTGCAAAAATTTCATAGAATAAGAATTAGATAACTTACTTGCAACAGATGGATCTTCAAAGTATTGCCCCCCATGGTGGATGTTAATCACAAGTTAGTCTCAAATCTCTAATTCACAATATAAACACCAAAGGGAGAAAAGGAAATTTTCTATGATTTATACTCTATCAAGAAAGTTCTATTTTTGAGGGTTAGTTTTTTACTTTGTACACATTGCAACTCTAATTTCACAATCAGAAAACTGACATAATCTTAATTGTCAGTTTTTAATTTTTTCTCATACAAAATATTAACAGACAAAATAATTTTGAATTTCAAATTTTAAATTTTAATTTTGATTAATTAATTAAATTAATTAATAATTAATTTTTTTCTTATTAAGTTTTTGCTATAAATTTGGGTTAGCCCATGATAGGCGCCCCTTAAATAACAGCATTAGCAAATAAAAAGTATTTAGCCATTGCCAACGGCTGTGAAGACTACGCAATACACAACTACACATTAAGTGCTATTGTTCAAGAAATTCATGAGATTGCTTATTTTCAATATTTTAAAAAATTTCTGAAATATCAATTTGTTACTGATAAACAAAAAAAAATAGAGACAATCAAATATTGAAAATAAAATTTTAACAGTACGTTAGTCAAATATTATAATATGCTTTGATGCCCCATCTAAAACTCGAAGGCTATATATTTACATGTGTAAAATAGAGCATACCGCGGAAGCACAAATTTGACATGGAACTAACTTTTAACCATAATTATAAAATCTCATGAAATTTCTTTAAGTAATCTTCTGAGTCTAGCAATTTTCCGAGATTAAATAGGGATATCATAATTGATGGGTTAGGGAACTAGAAATGGTAATCTTGCGGATTGGGGTGGAAAGTGCCTCTCTACTCTCCGTCCTTGCCATTAACTATTTCTGCCATCCCTATCCTTATTCTTCGTTATGGGAGGAATTTTTTTTCCCCATTTCCATTTCTCGCACAGATACGGATTCTGTGAGAATCTCGAATTTTTTTTTTATAGAAGATAACAAAATAAATAATAGTAAATAAAATAAAAATTTTATATATTTGGAAAAAAAATCTTAAATTTAAAGCTCAAACTCCTTATTTAAGTTCTCTAACAAGCTCTTATCAAGTTAAAGAGACCAAAAAAAATTCAAATAACAAATTCTACTACAGGTTAAGTAATGGGGAGGCGATGAAAAAGTCAATGAAAAATTTAGATTGATTTGTTTTAATTCAAATTAATATAAATATAAATAAAAAATAAAAAAGATTAAAAAAGACAGAGGGTTACAAGACTTGTAAAGGTGAGGAATATGATCCCCTCTCTATCCCCAAATTATGTTCTGAGAGACTTTCTCCTCCACCCCCATCTCTCTGAGGAAAAAATTTTCAAATCCAGTCACCAAATGGGGCAATCCCCTTGGGGATCCCTAATTTGGAGATTTTTCCCATCCCTTTAAGGACCATGTATATAATACTAACTCACTTACTGACTTTCTACCGTTATTAAGAAAATCAATTGCCATAGATCAAGGAAACGGATTCTCACAATAGGTAATAATGAGAATTTATAAATATCACTTAAATGTACCCATAATAAATATGTAGGCACGTGTTGATTGTGCAAAAATGTGAAGGACTATTTAAAGAGAAATCATTTACAGAAATCAAAATTTTTAGAATAAATTATACAAATCTTCATTGAATTTTGTTGCAAGTACATAAGTTTTTTATCTATTTTTAAAATATACATAGACTTTTCCTAAAACAAAAAGTTATTCTATACTTTAGTCCAATTTTAAATTTTTTTACTAAAATACCCTCTATTATAAAGAATATTTTGGTTATAAAATTTAAAATTAGACTAAAATATAAGATAACATTTTGTTCCAAAAAAATTTGTATACATTTTAAATATAGAGGAAAAGTTCTTATAATTTTAATAAAACTTAAAAGAGATCTGTATAATTTACTCAAAATTCTAATAATCAAAACATGCATGCCACATGCCTTTTCACACATCTGCACGAAATCTTTGTAAAATATTTAAGGGAAGGTGAATAGGAGGATTTTTCTTCCAAGTATGTTAAGGTACAAGGTTTGTTATCCAAATTTCAAAATATATGGCAACCGTTTGCAAATAAATCAAAGTATAGGGGGTATATGTACTTTTTTTCCCTTTTTCAAAATATGTTTAATTAAGCGTATCCTTATTTACCCTCAAATCAATGGGGGTGTAAAAGCGATATGCGGTAAGGGAAGAGTGTGAAGTGACATTTTCACTGACAAAAAATGGACAGAAGGTTTTAAATATTGAAAGCTAAAAATTTGAGAGCTATTTTTTTTTAAGTTGAAGAAGATATTTACAAATGATTTAAATTTGAGGTGATTTATTCAGATATATATATTTTTATTTTAAATTTCTCTCATGAAATTTTTATCTTCTCTCTAATTTGGTGCCAGTTTCTGAAAGTTGAAGTTATTTGAGGCGCTAGAGAAGGCTTTTCTTTTTTTTTGGTTATTACGGTTAGGGTATCTCAAACTTTGATTACGCTATTTTTTCTCAGAGCGATGTTACGATGTATTCCTGCGTATGAATACGATGCATTTAGAATTTTATTCCCAAAATACTTTCAAAAAAATTGAAGTGCAGCTTTAGAATATATGGTCTTCAGAGGCATTAAATAAGAAATTTTTTCAAAAGAAAATATAGAGTTGAAAATCTGTAATTCTCTTTTATTTTTCAATTTTTTTACCATTATCAAATATTCCGTTTTCAATTAGCTATCCTCAATTACGAATTTTATTTTCAACAAATAAAACTTACTATAAAGCTGTAAAATTAAACAAGCTCTCCCTTCAAATTAGAATTGAAGGAAGAAAAATGTTTCAATTAGTCAAGGACGTAAGGAGACAAGCGAATTTATTATAAACCTTCCTTTCCTTTCTCTAGGCATAAAAACTAGCCTTCAAGTTTTGAGGATAGCTGAGCTAGAGCTTTGTCAACTGGCCCAATAAAGATTAGTCAATACGGTTCACTTACAATGAATTAATGGGTCATACAAGCCGGCCACCAACCCAGGATGAGAAAGTAAAAATAATAAAATAAACATAAAAAATAGAAAATTAAAGAAAAACTTTGAAATGATTAATTATAAATTAATCTAGTCTACTACAAATAACTTGATACTCAAATTCTTAATATCCTTCAAACATAACACAATTCAAACAAGCGCAAATTTCTAAACAACTAGCATAAATGATAGTGCTAATCAATAATATTTAGCATATTTACTAGAAAAATACTTAGGGTGAGTAGGTTGAGAGATGAAGCATTGATCTTACAGTAAAGATAAAGGGGAATATGATAAGATGTTAAAAAATTAAAATAAAAATAAAAAGAAGAGAGAGAGAGAGAGAGAGAGAACCTGGCTTAACCAAGTGTGGCCAAAAATAATTTGATTCAAAATGGATTTGCAAATCTTGTTAACTCAACCCACCATTTTAAGTGGGCTAAATAAACCAACCCACTAAGAATTCATTTTGCTAACTCTATTAAACTACTATTGTTTGGCTAGATGATTTAAAGAAGAAAGGAATGTAAAAAGTAAATAAGTAAAATAGAAATAACTTTTATACTCTTACTTTTAAAAAAGTAATTTGATAGTTAAAATGGTGATTTGATGAATGAAATAATAAATATAAGAGTATAATAGATATTATACAAATTATGTAAATGTATTATGTCTACTTTGCAATGAACTAAACAATCCCAAGTTAGAAATTGAGTATATCTACTCCTCTTTTTGAACTGGCATGATTTTTGCATAGCAAAGATATAAATCTATGTTTGACATCAGGGATGGATCCAGGCTCAGATTAATTGGGGGGCAAAAATTTAAAATTTACACACTTAAGTATATAAAAACTTTAAGCTATATATATATATATAGCATGCCATTTTTTTTAACATGTATCCAAAGATATTTGAGTTTATTCCTTTTACACTATGATAATACAATTAACTTTACCTATGCAGCTAATTTTTCCTACTATCACAATGTGTAAAAATTGTTTCTATTAAAATATGTAAAAGATATATACAGTAATTCCCTTCACACTTTCGATGGTTCTACTAACACAGTACAAAACCTATCATATGTACTCTTCTTTTTTTTTAACAAAACAAAGATTAAAGACTGCAATATAATCTTTGACTCTGCTTTTTGACCTTGGAAAATAGGGGTCTCAAACCCCAAATGAGCAGTTGTTTTTTCTTTTTCTTTTTTTTAATTATTTTGTTATTAAAAAAGAAAAAAGAAGACGTGGATTTGATTCTGATTTATAGAATGGAAGGCTGGCATTTCCACCAAGGGAAACCTTGGTATCATAACATGAGTGAAAGAGAAAAGAGTATTGCTATTAAGTATTTTGCATCATCACTTCTTTCTTTTTCGGTGGTTTTTCTCTAAAACACAATTGGTTATCATATTTTTCGTAAGTACTAGTGCAAAATACTATTAAGCTCACAAATTTTAAATATCACTTTGAAAATATTTTTCTTTTAATCTAATTTCTATTTGACTTTTGTTAAATCTAATAATTATTAGTAATCGATATATAATAGGGTTTTCTCTAACTTGTTTAGCAGTCCAAAATAAAGTTCTTTCAATTAAAAATATAAACTATGAGGCCTATTATTGCCAATCCATATGCTTACAACAATTTTAAAAATATATATTATTAAATAGTACTCTATCAATTCATTTTATTTTTAAAATTGGCTTTTACAATAGTTTTATCCTTGTTTGATAAAGAACAAATTTTAAAAATTGATGGTAAAATCACCAAATGAATATCTAATCTTAAAAGTATTCAAAGATTGGATTCGATTTGATTTTGAATCAAAACCAAATTGAACAAGTCAATTTTCTAAAGAAGGTGACCTATTTGATTTTGTATATAGGCGGTTTGATATGGTTTCAATTCAATTTGATTTGGGTTTGGTTTAATTTGATACATGCTTACAATAAACATTTACATGTAATCCTATATTATCAAAACTTTTAAGTCTTCATATTTTTTCGCTACATTTATAAGGCATAAAGCTATACACAAAGGTATCTTCAGAGGTTCCAAACTATGTTTATACTCAATCCCAAATTTCTAGTCAAGAATTTAACAATATATACTAACATTACCTTTAGGGTTAATGAAAATAAATAAATAAAAAATTATATAGGGCTTTGGTTTGATGTAGTTCGGTTAGAACTAAACCAAACATTTGAAATCGAGAACCAAACTGATATACTTAATTTTGATATGTTGAAAACCAGTCCTAACCAATTTATTTGGGTTTTGTTTGGTTTTTGATTGATTTGATTTTGTTTGAGTTGGTTTACTTGATTTAGTTCAATCTTGAACATCCTACTTAACAGTGAGAGATCTAATAATACTGGTGGTTTTAAGTTCAAATCCCTATTACCCTATAGCAAACTTATAAAAAAAAAAAGAAGAAACCAATAATTGCTTGCATGGGTTGGTTATAGCGAGTTCTATTAGAAGTCATTGTGCATATAGTGGTTGGTCAATGGGACCACACAGGTAAGGGACCATGTCAACTGGCCTCAAATAAGTGATATAATGGGAATCAATTTCAAATTACCCAACCACTCGTCAAATAAATCAGATTTGGTTTATGATAATATGATGAACTACTGAAGTAGTAATATAATCCATGCTAAGTAAACAAATAGGAGTACTCCAATGTTCATCAAAACCTCTCAAGCCCATAGAGCTCCTGCTACAACCAAGTTCCTAAGTTTGGTTTTTCTTCTTTTTCTTCCAAAATAAGTTGTTCCATTTTTAAGATAGGACACACCTCAATATATATTGATGGATAATTACCAATAAACAAGGGCAAAATCTACATATGAAGATATCCGTTTACTTAATTAATTACATTTTTTTCCTTTGTTAAAATCTGATATTATCCAAGTGATAAAGATGAAAATGAAATCTTCGTCTATATATGTCTGCACGTCCTTTAGATATACAGTTGTTAGCAAATTGATAGCCCGGCATAACATTAATCTAAACCTCTCTATTATAAAGTAGTCCATAAAGAGTTAGGCCCTTGTCATCATCATATTTAAAATTTTTTTGACACAAGATATTTTATTTAAAATAAATCTATTTTGATTTTATGTAACGTACCATTTGCAGCCTCCGGCTGTTCATAAAGACCTTGACCATAGGCTATATATTCTAGCTGGAATAGATTTCAAATGTACATATAACTTTTGGTTTTTTCGTAAACGAGGAAAAGGAACTTGGAAAGAAATTTTCGCAAATTATTCACACATGTCATCATTAAATTATATATCTAGTAATTTTTTTTAACAACAGAGTAAAACTTTAAAGTTTAAACGTAAAACTCTATGCTAAATACCGATGCACCAGAATATGTTGATTTCACTTGACCAGGGTTGCCTTTGAAATTTGAATTTAACCCCTTACATATAGTGTAAAAATAAATGCAGCTGTTCATGTTAAATGCATCTTTAAAAAATTATAAAGGAATAAAAGTACACCTTTACTAATAGTGTTTGCTTTTGGTGTGTAATGGTAAACACTTAACTCTACATGGCCAAACCTCATGACTTTTTCTAGTTATATACAACACAAATGAAACCCTGTTTTCTTTCAATATATAAAATCCTCATTATAATTAAAAAAAATCGATACGTTAAAAGGCTATAAACAAAAGTATTTCAAAGTTTCTCGATGAAATCACTGTGCAGAAAAACTTAGAGTAACTTGCACAATTTTTGTTTAATTTTGCTAAAATTACATAAATGTCTCATTTATTTTTAAAATATACATTCCTCTACTTTTTAAGTAAAATTTGTACTACACTTTAATCCAACTTTAATTTTTTTGACTAAAATATTTTTTCATTTAACTCAAATATTTTTTTTTAATTAAAATACTTTCTTTCAGATCCAACAACTCAAGAGAGTAGATCTAGTGATAAAGAAATATACTACATAGAGCCAAAATTATACTTAATATTAACCTTAGAAAACTAGTTCACCAATAAAATCCAATTTGAACAAGAATATTAAAAAGTTATATAAAGTTAGAAATTCTGACTTGTAACACTTATCTTTAAGCTAGTTGATTTGTATAAAAGTGAAAAGAGAAAAACATGAAAACTATCATCTTTTCACATGAAGGTATGTGCTACGATAAAAGTTGGTTGATAAATGATAATCAATTAAAGACTTTGCTAAATTTAATGAAAACAAAATCTACTAATTTTTATTTTTATTTCTGCAAATATAGATATATTTCAACAAAGTACAATGATGCAGGTAAGACTATTTAATAAGTTAATTACCAAACAATATGGCCCTTAACACTGAAAAAAAATTAGCCAATATGTATTTAGGTTAATATAGGATATTTTAATGAAAAAAGTTTAACGTTAAACAATTTTGGAAAGAGAAGAGAAATCCATGTAAAATTTAACGAAAGTCATAAGAAGTTAGTGTAATTTACTCAAAAACTTAATTTAAACATGCACAAAGATGGACAGATGTAAAACCTTGCACACATATGCTACATGCTAATACTTTAAAATTTTGTATTTCTTCTTTCATTACATCTGATAAGTCATAACACAAACTTCTGGTCTTCACCCAAATTTCATTATTTCTATTTTATTTTTCCCTTTATTATTGATTGATATTCTTAAGAGAAAAACAGAAGATCATCACTCTTATTTCATCAGTAAGGTCTTCGTCCAACGTAGTTGCCAGGAGGGCCATAGTTGCAGCCAATGAAAGTGCCTCCATTGTCGCACCTCACTTTAGCACACCCAAGGCGAATCGAGCTCTTCCAAACCACCTGAGTATAGTGATGGCACTCCCCACCAACGCACGAGTTGCTGTTGTAGTCGTACTTCGCCTTCTCGTTCACCCACAGCTTCACCGCATCCGCGCCACTCAGGTTTCCAGTGCTTCCTGCAAGGTTCTCACCGTACTTGCCACCGCCTCCCGAGTGCACCAGTTGGCAGTCGCCCTTGCGTTGGTTAGCATAGTTCTTTGCAAAAGCAGCGATGGTGTTGTCCCAAGCCAAATTTGGAACACCCACCTGTGATCTTGCTGCGTTATGGGCATTCACGTAGTCTTGAGGCGTATCTTGGGCATAAGCTATGGCTAAGAGAGAGAAGAAGAGATAAAATGGAAGCTTGAATGATAACCCCATTTTTGGTTATTGTGTGAGGTGTTTGATGAGAAAATGGGAGGTCTTGGGTGAAGAATTTATAAAGACTTTTCACGTGGAAAATTGTTAAGATATAAGGGTTTGGAAGAAAGAGTGGTAGAAATTTCAAAAAATTATAATGCGTGGAGGACTAAGGAACCACATAAATTTTGGAGGAAGTTAATTATTTAGTTTCTAAAAGAATTTTCTTCTTTTAATTTGGTATCCAAAAGATGAAGTCTTTTAATTTAGTTGATCTCTGAATTTTTTTTCCTCAATCAAAATGGTCTTTTGTATTAGATAAGGTTACAGTGATTTAACAGATTAGTTGACATGAAATAAACAGGAGTCCATATAACCGTTAATTGGTGATTTATAGGAACTTACCCAGGTGTTATCTTTCCTTAAACAACATTGTTTTGCCTAATCTCTCAAAATTTATCTGATCCAGCAAAATAATAAAAATTAAGCAAAATAATGCCATTTGGGAAGAAAATGACACCTGGATAAGTGTAGATTTCGAATTGAGGGCTTCTGTTTATACCGTGATAGCTAATCTCTTAAGTGGTCATAATTTTGCCTATCACGAAGGACTATCTTTATTTAAAAAAATATTGAAGGACTAAATTGAAAGGCTTTAGTTTTAAAAAATCAAATTTTAAAAATTCAAAAACTAAATCTTAATTTATTCTAAATCTTGTTATTTGTTTATCAGTTTGAGCATTCTGAGTTTTTTTCCTGTTTTTTTTAAAATGTATAGCTTGAACATCAAATTAACCGCCACTTGAACTGCTGAGATTAATTAATAAGACGTTTGGTTTTTCTTGCTTCGGTTTCTCAATTAGATTTTCTATCTACTGTGCTATAAACATATCTATCCACAAATACGCGCAAATTAAAATCCAAGGACTTTGAAGATTTTTCTCAATTTTCAAAATGAGTAACTATAATATTGTTTTGAATTCACTTTTTTAATTGAAAATTAAATGGATAAAATATATTACTTTGTGAAAAAAAAACGTTGGTGATTATCACTTATCTATGTCTAGATTTAGGAGAATGGAGAAGAAAAGAGTCCACCAGCTTTAGTTCAAGTGACACCTCCACTAAATTTAAGTTAGACAGATTTAATGTACTTGGGCTCGATCCGTACTCTACCTCTTTCCCTTCTCCCAAAGCCTCACGTTTCCTTTATAACCAAATATATATATATATAAATAAATAAAAGAAGAAGAAGAAAAGCAAGATTTGATTGAAATACTTTCTTTGATTTATAATTAAATCAAATATCCCCTTTTCCTTATCCCTTTCCTTTCAGTGCAGATATACTGTTTTATACCTGTCTCTCAAAGTTTTTAGTTATTTTTGGTGTCTTTGACTTACATGCCTTACACCGATAGAAACAAAAGAGTTTAATTATTGGTAGTTAATTTTTTAAATTATTTGAAAATTTAGAAGGTAATTACTTAGAATTTGAAAAGATCTATTATTTAGATTCAAAAATAAAAGATTAATTAATAAAAAAATATTAAAATTACACAGTTATTTAAAATTTTAAACTAAAATAAAAATAAAAAAGCCGCTACCAGTAATTAATTAAATATGGAAGACACTACTTACTTTGTTTGATTAGTGCCCTGTTTGACGCGTTATACAAAATTAAATAAGATCGTATGAGGGGAAATGACTGCACGAGCAATTCATTACATAAGTCTATATGGTCTTCGTTTGCAATCCTAGAGTTTCTATCACTTTCTAAATACAAGTTAGATATACAAATACTTCCGGTTTATCTTAGGATTATTCTTCTTCTGAGTTAGCAGCGAAGAACAAAGGTTTCGTACTTTGAAGAGAGTACAGGAAATGAGAGACGAAAGAAAACAAAAGGGAAAGATGAAAGTCTTTTTGCATTTTACATAATTTTCCATGTACATTAAGGTGCTAAATTCGAGGGCTAAGCTTTCAGTCCTTTTTAATTACGACGAAGAAGAAAGCGAAGCAAACGAAGCATAATCCAATGTCTATGGAATAGGAGTCTAACGCTATGTTTGGTAGAGGGTTTTTGAGGGAGAGGGGAGGGGAGTTGCTCCTCTCCTCTTGTTTGGCTGAAAAATTTTTTTAAAAAAGAAGAGAGATGCTTCCCTTCCCTTGTTGGATGAGACAATTTTTGAGGAAGGGATGGGACTCTCTCCAATTTACCCTCTCCTCCAAAATTGGAGTTTTTTTAAGGGGAGATGAGAGATAAATTATTTTATTACAAAATTAACCTTATCAAAATAATATAATTCCTCCTTTATCCTTTAAATTTAATCACACCCTAATATATTTGTAATTCCCCTTTCTTGTTGCCACCATCCCCAATTCTTTAGGTTCTGCTCTATACACTCTTCTCTTTGTTATTATTTTTTCATTCTATGGTCAATCATTTACAGAGTTGTGTTCTCCGATTTGATCTCTGAAGAAGTTGTGTTTTTCACAAACTCAGCTTGCATATATTTCACATCTGATCCCTTCGCAGCAACTTCATTCACATCACCCTTGCTGCAACTTCCTCCATCTCTTCAGTTGCAACATCATATCGTCCTCTCTCATCCAATCTTTGACTCGCGTCACCCTCGCAGCAACTTCCTCCATCTCTTCAGTTGCAACATCATCGTCCTCTCTCATCCAATCTTTGGCTCACAGAACCAGTGATGAGTCATTAATAATTGACCCTCCATCTGTTTTAACTTTTTTTTTTAATTTTTGGAAAGTGTATCAGCTTCTTCCAATGGCGTCTCCTATACAAAATCGCAACCATTAAATTCATCCAAAGTTCCATGTTAAGACACGCATAGTCACACAGGCAACACATTTAAAGAATTGAAAGTGAAAACGATGCATCTTAATAATTTGCCAACGCTGAAATTACAGCCAAACTAATATGTTACAGGTTCCCAAATTTGGTGCATCTCCCTTTTCCCTCCATTTTTGCTCCTTCCTTTCACCATTCTCCGTTTTCCCTACTGATTATTTATTTTAGTTTTATCAAAAGAAAATTTTAAGATTTATTTTTCTTTTATCAAAATAAAAATTTGGTAAGATAGTTGTATTACAAGATGCCACTACCATTCTCCCTACTGAAAAGAATACGAAAAAGACAAGAGTTGGCATTGGGAGACGTCACTGCCTTCATTTGTGGGAAGAAGAAAATTAAGCACAAGATAAGAAAGCATTTCGGGAGACACAACTTTGAAGAAAAAAGAAAAATGATGCACGCTTTTGACTTTTTAGAGCAACATGGCATTTTTTAGGTTGTTAGATGAGATCAATGGCTAGGATTGGCTACGGGAGAGTGTAACAACCAGGAAAAGAAAAGAAAGAAAGAAGAGAAGAAGAAAAGAAAAGAGAAAAGAAAAGGGAAAGAAAAGAAAAGCTGAAAATTTTCGAATGCTGAAAAATTTTCTAAGTCTGCTAGCTATAGCCAAGCTATAGCGAATGTACCTGTTCGCTATAGCCTAGCTATAGTGAGGGTGCTTTTTAGCTATAGCGAGTTCGGACACCCCATACAAAATCCAGGGTGCCTTTTAGCTATAGCTGTACCGAACGCTATAGCGAAGGCAGGGGTCTGGGACTGATTCGAGCTCACCGTAACGAGGGTTATGGCTCATTATAGCGAGGGTTAGTCCGGAAAAGCATGAAAAAAAAGGATTTGAGTTATTAAAGCGTCCCAACTCCTTCTTTCACTCTGTAACTAACTTAAGCTCACTTTAAGAGAGAGAAAAGGGCGGAGGAGAGAGAGAGAAGCCTGGAGGAGGAAGGAAGAACAAGAAAGGTAAGGATTTCTATGGCTTTTCTCTTAGTATGTTGCTCTTCTCCCCTTATCCTCTCTTCCTACGACTTTAGTAGTTATAGTAGCCATGTCTTGACCTTGGTTCAAAGGAGGGAGAGTAGAAAACCCCTCTTGAAGAAGACCAAGACTCTCATATCTTTACTTCCCCCTTGCTTTCTTTGTGAGAGCTTGAGAGAGGAAGGAGAGTGGATGAGTTTCTAGTGAGAGAAAGAACCCCTAGCTTTGTATGCTTGGTAGGGTTTATTAGAAGAACTCCCTAGCTTATGAATCAAGTGTTGAGAGAATGACTCCATGTTTCTTGTGTGGCTAGGCTTAAGAAAAGCACTCCCATCTAGAAGTGGTTGTGAAACCAACAAGGGAGGAGACAATTGAAAGAAAAAGTTGTGATTAGCCAATAAGGTAGCTCTCTCCACCTTCTTTTATGCATAAGATGTGTGCTTACATTGTCTTACTTGTGTGTATGTATATTTTGAACCATGAAAAGTATGCTAGCATGATGATGCCTCATGTATTTCAATGATATTTTATATGATTGTTTGGGTTTGCTTGAGTATGGAAAAGCCGAAATCCCTTTAGCCCTGGTGAGGATGAGCCAAAAACTCTCAAGTTGGTTGAGACAAAGTAAATAGTCTCCCAAAAGTAAGGTTGACTCCCAAAGAGCAAGGGTTGAGTCTAAGAACCTCTTAGAGAATGGGTGAGGCAAGTCCAAAATTCATAAGTGAATGGGTGAGGCTAATCCATGTACTTGGCAAGCTTTAATATGTTATGTATGGCCTACTCACATGTTGAAAATGTTCTTTTATGTATGGCTAACTCAGATGTTGCAAATGCTTTTCTCATGATTTCATATGTTAACATGCCCATGCATACATTGTGAGACTTGTTTGCATGCTTTGTGTGTATGATTGAATGAGAGATGAGTTATTGAGATTCTTTGAATCTCACTCCCCCTCTCCACCATCCAAACATGCTAGGTGGACCAAGTGAGGCAAGAGATGGGAGCCACCAAGCTTGAAGCTAGAGAGATTGGTGAAGAAAGTGTAAAGAGCTTTTTGTTACTATATGTAGTTAAGCTAGAGGATGTACTCTAATGATGTAATGATATATATGATGTAGCAAGTCTAGATACTTGTAAACCAATGTATTTATCATGTATATGTGAGAATGAGACCATTTGAATGAAGAAGCAAGTTTTGTTTTGAAAAGCATGATTTTAGCATTGATTACATGAGTGTATAAGTGGGTGTGGGATAGTGAGTTTCTCCAATCTGGGTTGTTAGACACTTGAGCCATGTTTAATGGCCTAGGTTGATGCTTTCCCACGTGCTCTTAGGGCCTTGGAGGTAGGAGAAGCAAAGTTGGACCCCATTGGCCCCCTTTTAACACAAGAAAGTAGCCATTTGCCTCATAATGTCCAAGTCTGATCAAATGACATTCTCTTGCCTTGAAATTTGGCATATGACTAGATCTTATCTAGAGCTTTTTGGGAAGCTAAATATCGAGTCATTTGGAGGTCTATAGCATTCTCTATGATTTTTCAAATTTGGTATCAGAATTTCGGATCTCCATAGACACTGTTCATTTGGTCAGATGTGGAATTGTGTTATTCGAGGTGCAAACGTGATCCAATGGCTACAAAATTTTATAGACAGAAACTAGATAGTCACAGTGACTTATAGGAACTAGAAGCACTTCATTTGGAGGTCTAGAAAGGAAGATATGCAATTTCGAAGTTCCAGCCCAGAAGCAGTCATCCCACCAGACCCGAGGTACTGTTTCATCGGTTTTCGGGAGTTTGGTTCGATGAATTGATCTGGAGACATTTTTCCTCTCTATTTAACATCGACACCTTTCCACAGTGATATCATTTTCATGCAGTGGATTTTTTTGGAATTAGTTAGACATTTTCAAAGCCCATATCAGTAAACTGTGACAGTAACAGAGCCCCCCTCTGACCAGTAGATGTTTTCGCGTGTCAAACGCATTATATGTGAGACTTTATGAGTTGTATATATTTTTCCCATGAAGTATACAGTCTAAGCTTTCCAGAGTGACTAAGAGAGCATGTTTTCTATTTTTCTATATTTAGTTATGAATTTCTAAACTTTGCCCAGAAATGAGGCCAAATCTGCCGAAAACGAATTTGCATGTCTCACATCCCTTTTTGCTTTCCATGAGGTCCAAGCATATCTTTGGGATTGAAATGAGTCTTAATAGTGCAATTAAACATGAAGATGCATAGAAGAGCTCACCCGGTCTATGTGACACTAAAGTGAATGTCTACCCATGCATGATGCCATGTGAGAAAGAATATGAACCCAGAGAAAATGATCTCCCTTTTATGCTTCCCATATGTATATGAGTATGTAAGGTGTGATGAGTATGAACTAGAAATGAAGGTGTTACAGAGACGATCTGCTTCCCTATAGAATTAGTGACTCTTACTCCACTCTCCCTCTCCTTTAACTGCCTGTGTTTTCTTATTGGTTCTTTCATAAGGGGGCCTAAGGACAGCATGTCTGCATGTACTTCACAGAAAAAAGTCATATATTTATTTATATTTGTAACACAATAAATTCAGTGTGAAATGCTGAGATGAGACAAGTAACACATATATTAAAATAATGGATTCAAATACATGGCTTAAACACACACACACACACACACACACACACACACACACACACACATATATATATATATATATTAAATTATATATATACATATATACATATATATATGGGTTTATATGTATATTCTAGAGATAATTTGTACTAGTGATATATATTTATTGATTAGCCAAATCTATTGATTCATATTTATTGTTGCATTTGCACTTTATGGTATCTATCTTTTGATTAAATGTATGTTTTTTATTTGGTTTTTGGTTTTACTAGATGGAATTGGTAAGGCATAGATATATGTTGGTTCGCCAAATGTTGATGCAATACTTTATGTTGGTACGTCGATACTTGGAATTGTGTAGAAGAGTTATAGTTCAAGTTGTTTGTGCTTTTGTATGGTACTATGTGACTCATATGTCTAATAAGAAAAAAATAGGCTACAGTATGAGTTTGAGGAGAGAAAGAGTTCGTGAAGAAGTAATAAGTCGAATAATTACTAGTAGAAATGGTCAAGATATGATTAGAATGGATCCTGAAGCTTTCTTAAGATTATGTGGTATGTTAGACAAGCCATACGATATTCAAGTGTGGAAGAACAAGTTGCCAAGACTCTTCACATATTGACAGATAGCAAAAAATCATGTAGTTAACTTTATTTTTCGACGGTTTGGTAAGACAATTAGTCGTCATCTCCACAAAGTGTTGAATGCTATAATTGAACTAGAAGGGAAACTTTTGGTACAACCAGATGGTTCTTTAGTTCCTCCTGAAATAATCTATAGCAATGGTAAATTCTTCCCTTTTTTAAAGAATTGTATTGATGCAATAGATGGAACACATATTCGTGCTAAAGTACCTCTAGCAGAAGCCCCTTGATATTGTGGTAGGAAAGAGTACCCAACACAAAATGTTTTAGCAGCATGCACATTTGATCTAAGGTTCACTTATGTGCTTCTTGGTTGGGAAGGCACCGCATCTGACTCAAGAATTTTAAAAAATGCATTAACACAAAGAAGATAGGTTTAAAATTCCCCAAGGTAACTATTTGATTAATTGTTAAAATTATTCCAATTAATCAAGGTATTATCACACACACATAATAATTATTTTTATTTATTATAAGAAAATATTACCTTGTAGATGCTGGCTTCATGTTGACAAGTGAACTTATTACACCTTATAGAGGGGTTCAATATCATTTAAAAGAATATTCAACAAGAAATCCACCTCAAAATCATGGAGAATTATTCAATCTTCGACATGCATCATTACGCAATGCAATCGAAAAAGCATTTGGTGTATTGAAAAAATGATTTCCAATCATATCCAGTTCATCAGAGCCGACTTATGGGGTCAAAGCTCAAAAACTGATAACACTTACATGTTGCATTCTTCATAATTACTTGATGACCACAAAACCTGATGAAGATCTTATTGCTGAAGTTGACGAAGAACTTGCAAATCTAAATAAAAATGATGATATTAGTTGTGCTCCAAATAATAAGGGTGTAGAGGCTACTCAGGGAGAGTTTGTTAGAGAAAACATAGCTAATCAAATGTGGGTAGCTTATCAACCTCGAGCTGGTTGAAATATATTCTACTATTATTTTTTTGTAATGAAAATTGATTAATTGATGTATTTGATCGAGTTTTATTTGTACTACCTATTGATATGATTTATAATATTAATTTAATTTGATTGAGTTTCAATTGTACTACTTATTCATATTCCTTTGAGTTTGGACTTATGTTTATTTTCATTCAAATTTTATTATGTTATACTGAATAGATCCCATAGAATGGCAGCAAAAACAAAAAATGGCAAGGAGTTGCTCAATTGGACAAGGGCTATGGATGATGCCCTTGTTGATGCCTTCATGTATGAGTATGAACATGGTCGAAAAGTTAATGGGACATTTACTACTACAACTTATGAAAACATTGTCCAAGTGTTAAGTGCACAATTTGGTAGAAAAGGTCGACAAGGAGAAAATTAAAAATCATTGAAAGACATTGAAAAGAAACTTTTCAAAAGTTTATGATATATTTAGAAGTAGTTTGAGCAATTTTGCTTGGGATCCTTCAACTCAATTATGGGATGCTGAGCCTCAAGTTTAGGAGGTTCTAATTCAGGTATGAGCTTTACATTTTGTATATGGTCACTTTTTTTTTTAGGAACTTAAATTGTGTTTCTTTTAATATGTATATATATTTTCAGTCTAAACCAAAGGCTACAATTTGGCAAACTACCCCTTTTTCCTAATTATAACAAGATGATCATATTATATGGAGCTAATAGAGCTGGTGGAGAGGAATCTCTAACAGCAAAGGAGTAGCAAAAATGACATCAATCAGCCTATATGGAAGAAGATAATGAAACCATCAATGACCTTGATCAACTCATCTCACAAAAGGAGGTCACATTAGATGGTGTTGAGATGTTTAGTGATGGTGATATTGGTCAAGCAAATCTCTCACCTCCTAAGTAATCACAAGAAGCAAATAGTGATTGTGGTAAAAGTCGAAGGAAAGAGCCCGCTAAAGACAAGGATACTGATCTCAACACATTGAAAGGGGTAGTATTTGAAATGGTAATAGCAATCAGAGAAGGCAATGAAGCATTGGCTCGAGGTCATGATTTAATACATTAAACCAGGGAAATAATTTATTACACGAGTCAAATGTTATAAAAAGAGAGAGTTTTAGCCACAAGATTCCACCTATGTTAGGTGAAGAAATTTGAAATTTGATAACTGAATGTGGATTTGATGCTAGCAAAAAGCCTCAGATTTATAACTATCTTATGAGTGATGTTGAGAAGTTAAGATCATTTGTTCAATGCCCACCTCCAACTTGCAAAGTAGTAATCATGGACATGGTGTTTGGATCTTCATGTCCTTATTAGGGAGTAATCTTGTGTAATGATATTGGTGTTGGAACCCTTTTTAATGTGGATGATATTCACCTTTGCATCTTTTTTTTATGTGGACATTTATTTTAATTACAGTATATATATTTATTTATTGGCAGATAAGTTCAATCTACTATTTCAACCTTTTTTCACGAATGTTGGTTCAATTAAAACAAAAATTATAATTATTTATATTTTGATAAAATTGGCATAGAATATGTAATTTTAATTTTTGTCTAAGTTTTTGGTTTAGATAACAGATCAAAAATAATTTTTACTATGGAAGGTCAAAGTTAATAAATTGCATTATACATATTTATATGCTGATAAAATATAATAGAAAAAAGAAAAAATCTATTTAAATTTTATAAGGATAAAACAGTCAAATTTTTGTTAGCTCCCCTCCCCTCTCCTTTTAAACCAAACAAGGGATAATTAAAATCCTTTCCTCCCCTCTATTTCTCCTCTCCCTCCCCCTCCCTTCCCTTCCCCTCCCCTCCCCTCCCCTTCATTAAAATCCTTCCCCTCCCCTCCCCTCCCCTCCGTTGAGCCAAACAAAGCATAAAGATTAGTCAATATAGTTCACTTACAATGAATTAATGGGTCATACAAGCCGACCACCAACCCACGATGAGAAAATAAAAATAACAAAATAAACATAAAAAATAGAAAATTAAAGAAAAACTTTGAAATGATTAATTATAAATTAATCTAGTCTATTACAAATAACTTGATAATCAAATTCTTAATATCCTTAAAACATAACACAATTCAAACAAGTGCAAATTTCTAAACAACTAGCATAAATGATAGTGCTAATCAATAATATTTAGCATATTTACTAGAAAAATACTTAGGGTGAGTAGGTTGAGAGGTGAAGCATTGATCTTACACTAAAGATAAAGGGAATATCATAAGATGTAAAAAAATTAAAAATAAAAATAAAAAAGAAGAGAGAGAGAGAGAACCTAGCTTAACCAAGTGTGGCAAAAAATAACTTGATTCAAAATGGATTTGCAAATCTTGTTAACTCAACCCACCATTTTAAGTGGGCTAAATAAACCAACCCACTAAGAATTCATTTTGCTGACTCTATTAAACTACTATCGTTTGGTTGGATGATTTAAAGGAGAAAGGAATGTAAAAAGTAAATAGGTAAAATAGAAAATAACTTTTATGCTTTTACTTTAAAAAAATGATTTGATAGTTAAAATTGTGATTTGATAAATGGAATAATAAATATAAGAATATAATAGACATTATACAAATTATGTAAATGTATTATGTTTACTTTGCAATGAACTAAATAGTCCCAAGTTAAAAATTTAGTATATCTACTCCTCTTTTTAAACTGGCATGATTTTTGCATATGGTGCTTTTTCATAGCAATGATATAAATCTATGTTTGAGATCAGGGATGGATCCAGGTTTAGATTAATTGGGGGGCAAAAATTCAAAATTAACATACTCAGGTATATACAAACTTTAAGCTAAAAAGATATATATATATATATATATAATGTAACACCATACTTTTAAGACTCAATTCACACAATTCTCATACTTCATTTCATGCTTGTTCTATTGGAGGCAACATAATATCATTCATTTTCATGGATAAGTTACGTTTCTTTACAAGTAAACTTTTTCTTTTGGAGTCCCGTGGGTCATATGGACTCGTGTATCATATTCTCATATTTAAATACATAGATACAAGCCATTTACATCATCAAAATTCGCCTAGAGGTCGTGTAAAGCAAGGGGAAGCATGAAATCTCATGGAGTAATTTCGGATAGAATTTTGGCTTTTCTGTCATAAACTTTTGGAAAATCATAACTAATTCTAGAAAAATTGAAATCATACATTCTTGCCCATTATGGAAATCTACGAATGTCTACTTTATGCTAAGAATATGTCTAGACCATGAAACACAACACAGAAGATGGTTGACATTCGAAATGGTCCAGAGGTCTGACTGTCTATTGATGCTATCACAGAATTTTACAGCAAACTTCAAAAATGTCTAATTAATTCCATAAAAATAAATCCATGCAAATGATACCAATATAGAAAGCTATGGATATTAGCTAGAGGGAACAAATAACTCCAGACCATTTCAGGCACACCTAGACCTCAAAATCCAATCAAACAGTACCTGATGTCAGTTGAAGTACCTAGTACTGGATAGAATCCTTGAAAATTCATATCTCCCTCTCTAGATATCCAAATGAGGTGCATCTAGTTGGAAAATGTCACTTGGAATGTCTAGTTTCTATATATAAAATTTCGTGGCCATTGGACATCATTTGTGCCCTAGGTAACAAATTTTATTTTTAGACCAAGTAAACAGTGCATCAAACCAAAACCAGAATTTTTGCCAACTTTGAAAATTCATCAAATATTCTCTAGACCTTCAAAAATTCTATTCTTTAACTTTCCAAAGAGCTCTCAATAGGCTCTAATTGTATGCCAAATCTCAGATCAAGAAGAGCTTATTTGGACAAAAAGTGACATAGGTTTAATATGGTCAATTTTTGCTCCATATAGGACACCAAAATGTCCAAATGGCTTTCTTTGGGGTTTGACACCTCTTGGGTAAGTCTAAAAGCATAATTAGGACTTGTGTGAGGTACCCAAATGGTTGCAAACCTCATGCCTCTCAATTTGACGATCTCACTTGCATTTATACATGCTTGCATCAAACTTTCATAATGCACAATTTGCCATTACATACTTAAATTACATTCTAGCATTCACATAATATATCATCTCATTTATATATCACATATTAATATAATTATACATGTTTAAGAGGCCATAGACCATATACAACAATGGGTTACATCATTTGACCTCCATATGGCCTTAAAGAACAAAATTCCAACACTTTAATGTCATGCTTTCGTTTCTCATGTTGTTGGCTTCCATTCCCTTGGTCTCTTGGTCCACCTAACATGTTAGAACATTAGAGAGGAGGGGATGAGATTCAAAGAATCTCAATAACTCATCTCCTATTCAATCATACATAAAACATGCAAAACAAGTCTTAGAAATATATGCATAGCATATGGACATGTACAATCATTCAAGAAGCATTCTTAGTATTTGAAAAAGTCATACATAGCATACGTAGGCTTGCCAAGCAAATGGATTGACCTCACCCATTTACTTGTGGATTTTGGACTTACCTCACCCATTCTTTAAGAGGTTCTTGGACTCAACCATGCTCTTAGGAGTTAACCTCACATTTGGAAAACTTTTTACTTTGTCTCAACCAACCTTAAAGGTTCTTGGCCTCACCATGCCCAGGCAAACCAAAATAAACATCATAAATATCATTTGGAAAACATAATGCATCATCATGGTATCATGGAATAAGAGATCATGCTAGAACATTTTTCATGGCTTGAAATACATATACACACATTTAAAGACAAGTAAAGCAAGCAATCATGTGTGAAAGAAGGTGGAAAGAGCTACCTTGCTAGCATTTGTACACTTTTCCTTAAGCTTTAAATCCTCTCCCTTGACCTCACACACCCAGGGAGGTGGAGATTATTCCTTTTGGCCTAGATGTCATACCTTACTATATAACCCTTTTCCTGCTACAAATATCTCACATAGAGCTTAAAGGAGTCAATGGAAACCTGAACTAATAAAAATTTTCTCTTTTAAAAACTTCCTCATACAATTTCACTATTTATTTGGTCATTTCCAAATTTTTGTCTAACGTTGAAAATACATAATTAGTTATAGAAAAATCGTATGAGGTTGATTTATGCCTCTACTTCAAGCTCTCTAAGTCCTTTACAAGCGAAAAATACTTCCTCAGCAGAATGTGTATAAATTCGTATCAAAGTGTCCCTAAAAAAAAATAAAATTTTACCCCTCACTTGACATATTGTTATTATTATTTTGCCTTTATATAAATAGATGCATTTTTGCATTTTAAGCATGCCAGTCATATTCTATTTACTTAAGTGTTGATTATATTCATGACTTTCCATTTCATACCTGAGTACCTTACAGTGTCATAACATAACTCATACACGCAGTAATCTAACATATTTAATTACATAACAAAATATGGTACATAAAAATAAGATCCTCGATTTATGTCTCCACACTCTTTGCCCTTTCTTTGCTTGAACTCGGACCTAGCATGGGTTATATTTAGGGTGAGATTATGAAATCTCAGTAGTAGTAAACCAATCTCATTCATAAGCAAGCATATAAATACATAGCATAAGGCCAATCAAGGTGCCACGTATCACATAGTAATACAAGGAATTTCATACAAGGCCAAGCACAATCAAAGCATACATGTCTCATCTTATAGCATAAATGACAACTTGATATTGCATAACACTCATCATTATACAAAAATACAAGCTTAAAAAAAAAAGAAAGGAAAACTACTACCTTAGCAAACTTTACTCCTTAATCCTTGGAACTCGGTTTACTTGCTTTTGGAATTCCCAAAACAAATATCGAACCCTATAATCATAATGATAATTCATTACAATTAATACATAAACTTTAACTTCTAATGTAGTATAACCCTTCTAAACTTAATGGGACCATTGGAATTGAAAAAATCAAACTCCTTCCCTTCCCATTCACTATGACCGAATAATATGCATTTCTTGGCTAATATTTAGAAATTTTATTCCATGAGTTTTGGGGGCTTTCCCATAGTCATTCTTAGCTAAAAACACCCTTTTGAATCCATTGGAATAGATAAAATTATCAAATTCCAGCTCCAACAACACGTTTTGGTCATAACATAATCTAGCTCCGTTTTAGGCCCAAAAGTGAGTTTCTTTGGTTCTAAAAATTCCATAGCCTCTTCATTTATGTTTTAGGACTTAAAATTTGGTATACATGACTTTAAGACATTAAGAAGACACTATAAAAATTTTTGGAAAATTCAGACAACAGCTCCCCAACATTTTCATTTTTTTAAAAATTATAATCTTTGTGTTTTTCAAAGTCTCAGCACATAACAACAATGACTAAGCTCATATGGCCTTCATGTTCAACATATAAACTTCATTTCAAGGCCTTCATATTCAACATATAAACTCCATTTCTAATGATCCATATGCTGCCCAAAAGTGACTCATAGCTAGGGTTTAACAAACCTAACTTAAAACATGTGATTTTCAAGTGCAAGGTGGAGAAAACTTACTCTTTAAGCTTAATCCTTGCTTCCTTTGCTTTTCTCACACTAAAATCCTTTCTCTTCCCATTTAGAGCAACATTCCACCTTGAAGAAAGGATGAATATACAGCTGCCCTTTGGAGAAAATGGTTGGAGGATGGAGAAGATGAAGAAATTTGGTGAAGAATGGTGGTAGTTTTGCTTGGTTTCACTTCTTCTTCCACTTTGTCTCCCTCTCTCTCTCTCTTCACGTTTTTCTCTCCTTCTCCCTTGTGTGTGGTGTGAAAATGGTGGAATGGAGGTAAAGGAGATGAATTTAAATGAAGTTAAATGGTCATACTAAATTTGGACCATTGGATCAACCTTTTCAAGATCAAATCTTAACCTTCCATTCCCTTTTTCTCTTGATTTTCTAATTTCATAACTAAATATCTTCTTCCAAAAATTCTTAGCCACACACTTGGATACCTTTTCTTAGCCCTTAAGTTATGGATAGTAACCATGGTTAATTTTCTTAACTCAGCCATGGTCAACCATAGTTAGTTTCTAATTTAACTATGGTTAATTCTTTAAAATAATGAAAATCTTTTTCTCCTTTTCTTTTCATTTTAAATTTATATTTGGGTTTCATCTTCTTTAAAACCCTAATTATATCTTCTTTTCTCTTATTGGGGCTTTAGAATCGGCTACTGGGCCTTACAATAGTTTAAAAATTGGTATCCAGGCCCGATTCAGATTTTACGGTACAATACATACCTTTAGACTTTCTACAATTTATAAATATTATTTTCTCTATTTTCTGGCCATACTAAGCTTCAAACAATGATTAGGGGCTCTTAACCTCAATCCTCATAAATTTTAATGTCAATCAGACACCCGGGTCTATAGGTGTAATTTTTACCGTTTTGTATTATGATTGTGCTATAAAATTTTAATTTACTGCAATTTAGTCCCTGAAATTCCATCAGGGTTTTTTAGCCCTTTAGCTATTTCTATTTCTATAGTTGTTACAATTTCTTTTTTCTATTTTGCTCATAGCTACTGATTAGGCTAACCAGATCCCCGACTTGATCTCGCCCGACTATCTGGACAGCGTGGCATCATTGGATTCGTCTCATCAAACTGAGTTTAACTGTGGGTCATGGATTTCTGAGATTCTTGCCCGATTTTTTGATATTTGTGCCTAAAGCCACGAATAGAGGGTGAAACTAGAGTTCCCTGAACTTTCAGGTAATTTATAAATTTTCCTAGCATATAAATTTTTTTTACATTTTAGTCCCTAACTCCTTTATACTTAACTTCAAAGACTCTTTGGGACCTTCAACTCACTCTATTTAGGGGACTTCCTTTTATATCTAGTAATTTCGTACATTGACGGAGACACTGTATGTTACATTTCTCTCATTTTCTTACGTTTTCTTGCATTTGCAAGGGACAATATATTAAACTAGACACATCATATGGAAGCTAATTATACTCTTGAAATAAAGTCTAAGGCCACACGACTTGCTTAGATATTAGCTTGGCTTATTAGCCCCTTTATGTTTCTAAGAATGCACCTAATGAAGCAACATCCATCAAATAAATTATAGACTCCATTCTTTCCTTTCAAATATGATTCTTGACTCCTTTTAAGCCTCTTGGAGTCATCACATAATTAAAATAAAGAGTCTAACTATATGTTGCTTCTTTAGGTCATATTATGGAATATAAGGCACTAACTCACTTTCTATGGTTTCTAAATTTTTTCCAAGGCCTCCCCTCATCTTTATTCATCATATATGACTCAAAATTTGGCTTTAGCCCAAAGCTATAGAAGACTTTGGCTTCCATGGAGTTTGCTTTGTTTTGTTGATAGAGGAAGCACATGGGGAGACTTCTAAAGATCTTAGGAGCTCATTCAAACATTTGTTTAGGCATAGGAATTAAGAAATCAAATCATATTTTGGAAGGAACACTTGAAATCCTAGAAATTACATCTTGAATTTTCATGATTTTTTTATTAATTCTCTTTGCATATTTTTAATCTCCACACCCTTTTTCCTAAGAATCTCCCTTGGTTCTGCCTAAAAATCAAACTCTCCTAGGTTTTCTTGGATAGGGCAAAATGGTGGAGGAAGAAGAGCAAGGGTGGCAACCATAGAAGAAGAAATTACCTTATTTTTTTGTTTTTCTCACTTGAATCTTGTCTTCTTTGAGCTCCTCTCTTCAAATTTGAATTTTCCCCTTAAAAAATATTTATAAACTTCATTATAATTAAAGGAAACAAGGGAGAATAGAGGACAAGAGGTTTGGAAGAAAGAGAGCATGAAAAACTACTAAATTTCCTTACCTTTTAGCTTGAATTTCTCCTTCTTTTCTTCTTCCTCTTGTGTGCCTCATCCCTTAGGGTTTTCTCTGGTTTTTGGGCAGAGCTTGGTCAACCAAAATGAAGGCGGAGAAAGGGCGCATCATATATATAGGTGGGAGGAAGAAACACTTTTTCAAACATTTCTATTTTGCCCTTTGTTTTTAGCATTTTTGTTTTTACTTCATTTTAGCTCCTTTTTGAGAACCTTCTGTTTCATTATAAAATTTAGGTTCTTAATTTAGTAAAATTCCTTTGGAATCACTTAAATCGATACTAAAACTTTCTCAAACGAATCCGTCAAATTTTGGGTGCTTCGACATTGGAAAACGTCCATCGAAGGGGCTTTAGCTATCTCAAGCTTTCCTATAGTTTTCAGGGCCTCTAAGAACTTTAAAAAATTCAAAACTTTCATTTAAAAAGTCCTCCTGTGAAAATTCCAAAATTTGCCCAAAATTACAAAAATACCATTACATTTCTTAAGTTTTCTATAAGAAATTGTTTCTTCATTCTAGCTCCGCTTTTCTTTTTATCTGAGCCTGGGATTCTCATTTTTAGAAGTCTATAATTCTTTTCAAATTTTTTGAAACCTTAACTACATCATTTCAGAGGACTTCCTTTTGTATCCAGTGAGTTTTGTTCATTTATGGAGAAACCGTACGTTATGTTTCTCACATTTTCTCTTGTTTTCAGAGAACCAGATGTTACATATAGCATGTCATTTTTTTTAACATGTATCCAAAGATATTTGAGTTTATTCCTTTTACACTATGATAATACAATTAACTTTACCTATGCAGCTAATTTTTTCCTAATATCACAATGTGTAAAAATTGTATCTATTAAAATATGTAAAAGATATATATAGTTATTCCCTTCACACTTTCCATGGTTCTACTAACACAGTACAAAACCTATCATATGTACTCTTCTTTTTTTTTTTTAACAAAACAAAGAATAAAGACTGCAATATAATCTTTGACTTTGCTTTTTGACCTTGGAAAATAGGGGTCTCAAACCCCAAATGAGTAGTTGTTTTTTCTTTTTCTTTTTAAATTATTTTGTTATTAAAAAAAAAGGATATGTGGATTTGATTCTCATTTATAGAATGGAAGGTTGGCATTTCCACCAAGCGAAACCTTGGTATCATAACATGAGTGAAAGAGAAAAGAGTATTGCTATTAAGTATTTTGCATCATCACTTCTTTCTTTTTTAGTGGTTTTTCTCTAAAACACAATTGGTTATCATATTTTTCGTAAGTACTAGTACAAAATACTATTAAGCTCACAAATTTTAAATATCACTTTGAAAATATTTTTCTTTTCATCTAATTTCTATTTGATTTTTGTTAAATCTAATAATTATTAGTAATCGATATATAATAGGGTTTTCTCTAACTTGTTTAGCAGTCCAAAATAAAAAGTTCTTTCAATTAAATATATAAACTATGAGGCCTATTATTGCCAATTCATATGTTTACAACAATTTAAAAAATATATATTATTAAATAGTACTCTATCAATTCATTTTATTTTTAAAATTGACTTTTACAATAGTTTTATCCTTGTTTGATAAAGAACAACTTTTAAAAATTGAAGGTAAAATCCCCAAATGAATATCTAATATTAAAAGTATTCAAAGATTGGATTCAATTTGATTTTGAATCAAAACCGAATCGAACAAGTCAATTTTCTAAAGGTGACCTATTTGATTTTGTGTATAGGTGGTTTGATATGGTTTTAATTCAATTTGATTTGGGTTTGGTTTAATTTGGTACATGCTTACAATAAACATTTTCATGTAATCCTATATTATCAAATTTTGTTAAGCCTTCATATATTTTCACTACATTTAGAAGGCATAAAGCCATACACAAAGGTATCTTGAGAGGTTCCAAACTATGTTTATACTCAATCCCAAATTTCTAGTCAAGAATTTAACAATATATACTAACATTACCTTTAGGGTTAATGAAAGTTTTAAACAAAAATTATATAGGGCTTTGGTTTGATGTAGTTCGATTAGAACTAAACCGAACAATTGAAATCGAGAACCGAACTAATATACTTAGTTTTGACATGTTGAAAACCAATCCTAACCAATTTATTTGGGTTTTGTTTGGTTTTTAATTGATTTGATTTTGTTTGAGTTGGTTTACTTGATTTAGTTCAGTCTTAAACATCCTATTTAACAGTGAGAGATCTAATAATACTAGTGGTTTTAAGTTCAAATCCCTATTACCCTATAGCAAAATTAAAAAAGAAAAAAGAAACCAATAATTGCTTGTATGGGTTGGTCATAGTAAGTTGTATTAGAAGTCATTGTGCATATAGTGGTTGGTCAATGGGACCACACAGGTAAGGGACCATGTGAATTGGCCTCAAATAAGTGATAGAATGGGAATCAATTTCAAATTACCCAACCACTCGTCAAATAAATCAGATCTGGTTAATTCT
Organism: Erythrophleum ivorense; assembly: GCA_026724425.1. Classification (NCBI taxonomy): domain Eukaryota; kingdom Viridiplantae; phylum Streptophyta; class Magnoliopsida; order Fabales; family Fabaceae; genus Erythrophleum; species Erythrophleum ivorense. Next base: position 49,070,146 of record JAIUCV010000003.1, on the reverse strand, counting down.
TCTTGATTCGGTTTATGATAATATGATGAACTACTGAAGTAGTAATATAATCCATGCTAATTAAACAAATAGGAGTACTCCAATGTTCATCAAAACCTCTCAAGCCCATAGAGCTCCTGCTACAACCAAGTTCCTAAGTTTGGTTTTTCTTCTTTTTCTTCCAAAATAAGTTGTTCCATTTTTAAGATAGGACACACCTCAATATATATTGATGGATAATTACCAATAAACAAGGGCAAAATCTACATATGAAGATATCCGTTTACTTAATTAATTACATTTTTTTCCTTTGTTAAAATCTGATATTATCCAAGTGATAAAGATAAAAATGAAATCTTCGTCTATATATGTCTGCACGTCCTTTAGATATACAGTTGTTAGCAAATTGATAGCCCGGCATAACATTAATCTAAACCTCTCTATTATAAAGTAGTCCATAAAGAGTTAGGCCCTTGTCATCATCATATTTAAAATTTTTTTGGCACAAGATATTTTATTTAAAATAAATCTATTTTGATTTTATGTAACGTACCATTTGCAGCCTCCGGCTGTTCATAAAGACCTTGACCATAGGCTATATATTCTAGCTGGAATAGATTTCAAATGTACATATAACTTTTGGTTTTTTCGTAAACGAGGAAAAGGAACTTGGAAAGAAATTTTCGCAAATTATTCACACATGTCATCATTAAATTATATATCTAGTAATTTTTTTTAACAACAGAGTAAAACTTTAAAGTTTAAACGTAAAACTCTATGCTAAATACCGATGCACCAGAATATGTTGATTTTACTTGACCAGGGTTGCCTTTGAAATTTGAATTTAACCCCTTACATATAGTGTAAAAATAAATGCAGCTGTTCATGTTAAATGCATCTTTGAAAAATTATAAAGGAATAAAAGTACACCTTTACTAATAGTGTTTGCTTTTGGTGTGTAATGGTAAACACTTAACTCTACATGGCCAAACCTCATGACTTTTTCTAGTTATATACAACACAAATGAAACCCTGTTTTCTTTCAATATATAAAATCCTCATTATAATTAAAAAAAATCGATACGTTAAAAGGCTATAAACAAAAGTATTTCAAAGTTTCTCGATGAAATCACTGTGCAGAAAAACTTAGAGTAACTTGCACAATTTTTGTTTAATTTTGCTAAAATTACATAAATGTCTCATTTATTTTTAAAATATACATTCCTCTACTTTTTAAGTAAAATTTGTACTACACTTTAATCCAACTTTAATTTTTTTGACTAAAATATTTTTTCATTTAACTCAAATATTTTTTTTTAATTAAAATACTTTCTTTCAGATCCAACAACTCAAGAGAGTAGATCTAGTGATAAAGAAATATACTACATAGAGCCAAAATTATACTTAATATTAACCTTAGAAAACTAGTTCACCAATAAAATCCAATTTGAACAAGAATATTAAAAAGTTATATAAAGTTAGAAATTCTGACTTGTAACACTTATCTTTAAGCTAGTTGATTTGTATAAAAGTGAAAAGAGAAAAACATGAAAACTATCATCTTTTCACATGAAGGTATGTGCTACGATAAAAGTTGGTTGATAAATGATAATCAATTAAAGACTTTGCTAAATTTAATGAAAACAAAATCTACTAATTTTTATTTTTATTTCTGCAAATATAGATATATTTCAACAAAGTACAATGATGCAGGTAAGACTATTTAATAAGTTAATTACCAAACAATATGGCCCTTAACACTGAAAAAAAATTAGCCAATATGTATTTAGGTTAATATAGGATATTTTAATGAAAAAAGTTTAACGTTAAACAATTTTGGAAAGAGAAGAGAAATCCATGTAAAATTTAACGAAAGTCATAAGAAGTTAGTGTAATTTACTCAAAAACTTAATTTAAACATGCAAAAAGATGGACAGATGTAAAACCTTGCACACACATGCTACATGCTAATACTTTAAAATTTTGTATTTCTTCTTTCATTACATCTGATAAGTCATAACACAAACTTCTGATCTTCACCCAAATTTCATTATTTCTATTTTATTTTTCCCTTTATTATTGATTGATATTCTTAAGAGAAAAACAGAAGATCATCACTCTTATTTCATCAGTAAGGTCTTCGTCCAACGTAGTTGCCAGGAGGGTCATAGTTGCAGCCAATGAAAGTGCCTCCATTGTCGCACCTCACTTTAGCACACCCAAGGCGAATCGAGCTCTTCCAAACCACCTGAGTATAGTGATGGCACTCCCCACCAACGCACGAGTTGCTGTTGTAGTCGTACTTCGCCTTCTCGTTCACCCACAGCTTCACCGCATCCGCGCCACTCAGGTTTCCAGTGCTTCCTGCAAGGTTCTCACCGTACTTGCCACCGCCTCCCGAGTGCACCAGTTGGCAGTCGCCCTTGCGTTGGTTAGCATAGTTCTGTGCAAAAGCAGCGACGGTGTTGTCCCAAGCCAAATTTGGAACACCCACCTGTGATCTTGCTGCGTTATGGGCATTCACGTAGTCTTGAGGCGTATCTTGGGCATAAGCTATGGCTAAGAGAGAGAAGAAGAGATAAAATGGAAGCTTGAATGATAACCCCATTTTTGGTTATTGTGTGAGGTGTTTGATGAGAAAATGGGAGGTCTTGGGTGAAGAATTTATAAAGACTTTTCACGTGGAAAATTGTTAAGATATAAGGGTTTGGAAGCAAGAGTGGTAGAAATTTCAAAAAATTATAATGCGTGGAGGACTAAGGAACCACATAAATTTTGGAGGAAGTTAATTATTTAGTTTCTAAAAGAATTTTCTTCTTTTAATTTGGTATCCAAAAGATGAAGTCTTTTAATTTAGTTGATCTCTGAATTTTTTTTCCTCAATCAAAATGGTCTTTTGTATTAGATAAGGTTACAGTGATTTAACAGATTAGTTGACATGAAATAAACAGGAGTCCATATAACCGTTAATTGGTGATTTATAGGAACTCACCCAGGTGTTATCTTTCCTTAAACAACATTGTTTTGCCTAATTTCTCAAAATTTATCTGATCCAGCAAAATAATAAAAATTAAGCAAAATAATGCCATTTGGGAAGAAAATGACACCTGGATAAGTGTAGATTTCGAATTGAGGGCTTCTGTTTATACCGTGATAGCTAATCTCTTAAGTGGTCATAATTTTGCCTATCACGAAGGACTATCTTTATTTAAAAAAATATTGAAGGACTAAATTGAAAGGCTTTAGCTTTTAAAAAATCAAATTTTAAAAATTCAAAAAATAAATCTTAATTTATTCTAAATCTTGTTATTTGTTTATCAGTTTGAGCATTCTGTGTTTTTTTCCCGTTTTTTTTAACCAGAATAAAATTCATAGCTTGAACATCAAATTAACCGCCACTTGAACTGCTGAGATTAATTAATAAGACGTTTGGTTTTTCTTGCTTCGGTTTCTCAATTAGACTTTCTATCTACTTTACTATAGACATATCTATCCACAAATACGCGCAAATTAAAATCCAAGGACTTTAAAGATTTTTCTCAATTTTCAAATTGAGTAACTATAATATTGTTTTGAATTTACTTTTTTATTTGAAAATTAAATGGATATAATATATTACTTTGTGAAAAAAAAAACGTTGGTGAGTATCACTTATCTATATCTAGATTTAAGAGAAGGGAGAAGAAAAGAGTCCAACAGCTTTAGTTCAAATGGCACCTCCACTAAATTTAAGTTAGAGAGATTTAATGTACTTGGTTTCGATCCGTACTCTAACTCTGTCCCTTCTCCCAAAGCCTCACGTCTCCTTTATAACCAATATATATATATATATAAATAAATAAATAAAAGAAGCGGAAGAAAAACAAGATTTGATTGAAATACTTTCTTTCACTCAGAATTAAATGAAATATCCACTTTTCCTTATTCCTTTCCCTTCAGTGCAGATATACTGTTTTATACATGTCTCTCAGAGTTTTTAGTTACTTTTGGTGTCTTTGACTTACATGCCTTACACCGATTAAAAAAAAAAAAGAGTTTAATTATTGGTAGTTAATTTTTTTAATTATTTGAAAATTTAGAAGGTAATTACTTAGAATTTGAAAAGATCTATTATTTACATTCAAAAATAAAAGATTAATTAATAAAAAAATATTAAAATTACACAGTTATTTAAAATTTTAAACTAAAATAAAAATAAAAAAGCCGCTACCAGTAATTAATTAAATATGGAAGACACTACTTACTTTGTTTGATTAGTGCCCTGTTTGACGCGTTATGCAAAATTAAATAAGGTCGTATGAGCGGAAATGACTGCACAAGCAATTCATTACATAAGTCTATATGGTCTTCGTTTGCAATCCTAGAGTTTCTATCACTTTCTAAATACAAGTTAGATATACAAAAACTTCCGGTTTATCTTAGGATTATTCTTCTTCTGAGTTAGCAGCGAAGAACAAAGGTTTCGTACTTTGAAGAGAGTTCAGGGTATGAGAGACGAAAGAAAACAAAAGGGAAAGATGAAAGTTTTTTTGCATTTTACATAATTTCCCCTGTACATTAAGGTGCTAAATTCGAGGGCTAAGCTTTCAGTCCTTTTTAATTACGACGAAGAAGAAAGCAAAGCAACGAAGCATAATCCAATGTCTACGGAATAGGAGTCTAAGATGAAATTTCTTCATAGTTTGCAAGTTCACATTTACGGTGAAGCCAATTAATGGTTCGATCACTCCACGTCAACCATGTTATTGTTAAAGGCAATTTGATTTAGAAATTATTAAATAGGTCAAGCGGAGAATATCACCACATTAACAGTGAACCCAATTAATGGTTCGATCACTCCACGTCAACTATGTTATTATGAAAGGCAATTTGATTCAGGAATTATTAAAAAGATCAAGCAAGGAATATCATATCTCCTTTTTTTTTTTTTGGTGCTCAAAGATAAACTTCATTCAACAAGCCAATACAGCAGGGGGAAGAAAACAAAGAAAGCTAATTCACCCGTATTTTACAACTGTCAGCTAATACATAAAATAGAGAAAAAAAGGGGATGGAGGATGGAAATTTCAACCAATACGATGCATACCCTTCCACTGGAAAAGACTAGTATTATATGGACTTTAGCGATGGTTTTAACCGTTGCAAGTGGTTTGGCGACAATTCTAAGACCTCTAGTTGAAACGTCCATCATAAAGGCTTTAATTATAATTTTAAAAAATTGTTAGTAAATCCATGGTTAGAATATAGTCTAATCACGGTCAATTGAAAAAAAAAAAAAGGTCTAACCACAGTGTTCAAGTGGATAAAAATTTGAATTTTAAGGTGGCAGTTTTAAGTGCTGCTATGTATATATATATATATATATATATATTTTTAACATTTTAATGTATATTGTTCTATCCATACTTTTTAATCTAGCAAACTTATAACAACAATTTTTAGCTAACAACATACCAATTTCAAGTAACAACAACCATATAATATTAAAATAGCAAATAGATTCATATTGAATTAATTTACAAATAAGTTAGTACAAATACAATTACAAATCTATCCAAAAATGGATAATGACTATCACTAATAGGCAGTTTTCTCTATCTTGATCACTTAGTGCCTAAAACTCAAAATAGAATGCTATTAGTATCAAATTAAAACCAAAAATCAAAACATTCATTCGTATGATTCAACTAGAATAGAATGTTTATAAAACTATCCCTTGAGCTTGTATGGTTGCAAGTTTTGGTGGTGATGGACCTTGAAAACTTTATAGTGGGAAAGCTATAGTTACTTCAATTTGTTGTTATCGCTTATCTCTTATAGCACTTTTGACCTTTGCTTGTTGTTGTCACTCATCTCTTTTAGTCATTTGTACTTTAAGTTGAGTGATCTCAACCCAAATAATGAACTCCCACGAGCTTGACATCTAAACACTTGTGATGGGCAAGTATTAAATCCCATCCTTTAGACTTGATCAGAGTGCTCTTAGGTTCCCAAAGCCCTGGCCAATGAATCATCACTCAAAACTTCTTGAGAAAAGAAGTCTCTGGCTTGAAACATCATAATTTATTTCTTTAAATTCGAATAGAAAGAAATAAATCCTTTAAAGAACAAAGCATTTCAACAAAATCAGAAGTTAGTACCCATATAATTCAAACACTTATATAGACATCTCTAGCTTTATCGTTGACCTAAAATCCATTATTATGTCAATGGACTACAATCCACACATCTACCTGTGTGACTAGGCCCCCACCTTAGCTTTTTGTAAATTCGAAGACATATATGACATATCTTAAATTACATTTAAAATTCAAATGACTTGTTTACAAAAGTGAACTTATCATCTCAGCCTTCTTTTATGCAAGGCTTTTAGATCCACAGTACATGGCAAGAAAACTAATAAAAAAACTCTCTATAATCCTTCCTGTCTATCTTCAATGAAGATCGTATGCGACTTCTTAATCATCTCTTAGCATGTCTCTAAATTCCCTATATAATTTGCATAAAGTAATTAGATTGTTGCAATTCTACAAATGAACACCAAGTCTAATATATATAAAATTTACTCACTAAAGAAAAAGTCCACTTCTCTGTAGTTAGTCAACATGTGATAATATGCTTGTCATTTCTTTATAGAAGAAAGAGTAACATATTCAAAACCACTTACTAGTTTTCCAACAAGTGGAAACAAAGTGCCAACATTAGATGGCTCAATATCAAACTGATCACCTATGTGACATCCTATTATTTATCTAGTTTAGATTGCTAAGAAAAGGACCTAAGTAAGGGAATTAATGGATGGATAAAAATAAAGTAAATATAAATAAGGAGGATTAATATTTAATTGGTCAAATTAACCACCCAAATTTCATGAGAATCTAAATTAATAATATTTAGAATAATTCATTGGGTGCATTTTGTAACACCTTAAAATTAATTAAAGTGTTAAACATAGATTTGGGTTAATTAAGAATAATTAATATGGGATAATTGGGCAAGTTAAGTGAATGAAAATTTTAGAGAGATAAATTATTAATATAAGTTTAAAATTTAATTGAGTTATAAACTCCATCTAAGCCCAAATTAAATTAAGTAGGCCAAGGTTAAGGATTAATGGAGGCCTAATAACCCTTGTGCAGACCTAAATCAATTGAGTTCTTCAAACTTGGTCTAGCCCAACTAAATTTCTGCAGGCCAACACATTAAAGCTGGCCCAACAAGGCTTAAATCTGAACCCCACTTAGTACTGGATCTTTGGATCAGCCCATGACCCACATTAGACCCAACTTAAACCTAACTAAAACCCTAAACACTTTAGCCCTTCCACATTTTGCTAAAACACAAAGATAAGAGGATTTTCACACCTTGAGAGGGAGGTTATTGTTTGAGGCAAGAAATCCACCATTTCCCACTTCTAGAGCAAGATTCAACTAAGGTAATAGGTATATAAATTAATCCCCTTCTTTGTCTCTTCAATTTGACCCAATTGGCTTCTTATTCGAAGCATTTTCACCGTACCCAAATTCTGAAACGTGGTTGTTTGATATTTTTTTAAAGGATTTTTAGAGGTAAAGACTAGGAGGGATATTAGGTAAGTATAAACTCTCCATTCTAATGTATTTTTTGCTAGTTTAAGACCCCCATGGTTGATTTGTAGTATGGATATTAATTATGTATGAATTTGCTTAGGAATTAGGGTGATATATTGAAATTTCTGGTAGATGACATATTCAATCTGAATTTGGGGATTTGTAGTGGCTAGGTAAGTGTCCTCTGAGTGGCCATTAGTATTTTAATTTTTGGGTACTTATTGTTTCTGTACATGACGATTTAAGGTAGTAATCTTTTAATGTTATGGTTATAGGGAGATTTTGGCACTGCTGGTGGCTTTTCAATTGTCTACAGAGTGAGATAACTGGGGTTCATACTAATTCCATTCATATGTCTATTTAATTTTGTATCTCTGCATGATTATGATTTTGAATGCTAAATGAATTAGTTGGCTATCTATTATATGTGTTTGGACCTTGTGAGTCCATGGTGGAGTTATGATGCAGCTGTCACCCGTGCAGATGCTTCGATCGGGCACCGGGTTATGATCAGACCCCAGATGCACTGAGTCCTGGTTGTGCTCAATAGGGAGTAAGTGTCGTGGACGGGCCTCTCCCCGTGTTAATGGCCTTTAACATGTGGAATTGTGATTGCTAGTATGGGATAGTAATCATAGATAGCCTAATTGTTCATTTACTGATTTGACTAGTATGTTTTCTGATGCTTATATGGAATCAGGGATATATGTTGATTAAACTAGAGTATATAAATGGAATTTTCCTTGGTTACTGAGATTTGCATCTCACCGCGTTTGATGGGATCATACTTTCAAGTGAAGGCCCTTCGGGTAAGGATAAGGGGAAGCAAGTGGATAAAAATCCATGAGCTCTAGCCATGTGTGGAGGAAGCTACACTTGGGCTTATCTGAGTAGAGTAGATGCAATTTTGTTAATCTTTTATATAGCATCATCATGTAATCATATTGCTAAGTGTAGGCATTTATATTTTGATTAGTTGGAATGTATCTATTAAGGAGTTAAGTCTCATTATAGCTTGGTATTAGATGTATGAACTAATAGCATTTGATGTATGCATTTTGTTGAATTCATGATGTGGTCTACTATTGGAAATGTCATCATGGGATATATTAGATTGTTGATTTGAATCAGTGATATATAAAATCTTTAAGGGAATGTATATTTGAATGATGATTACTAGAAGCTTATGAAATTCTGCTGTTATTAATCTATGAACTTGTTAATATAGGATAGTTGCAGGAGTAGAAATTGACTCTTAAGTCTTGAACTAGTAATAATATATTAGCTAGGTAAATTAGGCTAGTGAAAGCTATTGGAGCCCCACAATTAAGGTAGAATGGCCCTAGGATGTCATTGGAGGGAGAGTGGAGAGTATGAGACAAGATTTTATGAGTTGTAAGATCAGAAGGCATTTCGTCGTAGCCAATAGAGGCAAAGTTGCCCAAGGAGAGTACCAGAGAATAATTCGCCGCAGCGAAAAGTGGAATTACCCATGGCAAAATGTGAGAGACAAAATTGAGAGTCGTCCAGAGGGTAATTTACTCGGCTAAATGAGAATTAGTCATGGTGAACTTTTGTGAAATTGTGTCAGGCATTCTAGAGAGGAATTCACTGCGGCGAAAGGGGGAATTAGCCGCGGCCAATAAGAAGAGGTGAGCGAGGTAGGCTCCAGGAAGATTCCTCGCCACAGTGCCATATAGGTTAGCCGAGGTGAAACTCTAACTTGCCATAGTGATCATATGAAGATAAAGAGTGAACCCAGGAGCAATTGGCCGGGCGCAAGTGCATTTAGCCACAGCTAACGGACCCAAACTCTCATTCTAGCCTAGAAACCTTGGTTTTTCTCATGGTAACCTTAAGGGATGACTTAGAAACATTGGTAGAAGATTCTTTGGAACTAATGGGTAATAGAATCAAAGGCTTATAAATGAGTGTTTTCTTCCCTTGTGTACATGAATGCTCGTAATTATTTGGTGGATGACTCTAATAGCATTAAGGTTCAAATTCCCTTGTATTTTCTGAATGTAATTAGTCATAATCCCTTGTAACCCTAATTCATGGTTATTAATAACGTATTTAACTTTAATTATAATGATTAGAAGTTAGGGTAGTCACACATTTTATTCTTACAATTAATTTATAATTAGTTGAGGGAATATCCTAACTATTCCAATTTAAGGGGTAGTAAAAACATACAAGATAGGTTTTTAAAATACCTAATTTAGGCCCAATGCAAAAAGATGAGAACACTCTACTAAAACCCATTTTTTCCTCTAGTCTACTTCTTTAAAGCCCACTACTATCCGTTACCTAACTTACCTCATTTCTTTTTTTCTTATTAGATGCACAAACAAAATACAAAAAGGGAGAGGGCTTGATGAGAGAGCACCATTGAGGCCAAAAAAACTAGGAGATCTTGCATGCAGTTGAAAATGTGATCTTTACCTAAGATGCCCTTCGCAAAAATTGTACCACTCTTCTCCCTTTACATTTGTACTTGATTAGATTTTCTTATAAATGAGACTTTGGTTGTTTGAATCTTGGGAAGATGTTTTCTTGAAGCCAAAAATAGGAAGGAGAAGGAGGATAAAAGGAACTATAATTGTGAGGTAAATTTTCCATCTATAGGCTTCATAAATTTTGGTTTAAAGATGAAGTGTTCATTTAATGGTATTGTTGTTCTTGACCAAAGGGGTGAAGTGAAGAAAAAGAGAGAAAGTGCTTTTATGAAGTTTGGGTATTATCTTATGGTGTTCGGGATTAAAGTTTGGAAGTTTAGTTAGTAAAGCCCCTCCTTCTAGCTCTTGATTTTACCACTTAAATTAAAATTGAAATTTTATTGTTTACTCTCTTGTATATGGCTAAAAATGTGAAGAAAATAAAGATGATGAAAAGTGAGTTGTGAAGCTTGAAACTTACTTATGAAGTGTTGGGAAACCAAGTCTCAATTGGTAAGAGAATTACCTTATGTTAGTTGTAATTTTGAAATTTCAACTAGAATTGAATTAAGTATTATGTTTCTTGTTTTGATTAAATTGAGGATGTAATATCCGATTGTTCTAGAAAAGGCCTAAAACTAAGTAGATTACAAAAGGAAGTTCCCTAAATTGAATGACTAGAGACCTAATAAAATTAAAGTGATAATCTAGAGATTTAAAAATGGGGATATAAGGGCAGAGATGCCCAGAAACTGAAACCAGAATAACTAAACAAAATTAGACAAAATGGAGTGACATTTTTGATAATTTTGGCTAACTTTTAGAAAACACAAAAGAGGGATCTTTAAATAGGAAAAATAAGTTTCAGAAGGCCTAAAAACCATGGGAACCCCTAGAGTGGCCAAAATCCGTTCAGTTTGCATTTTAGAGTGTCGATTGACCAAAATTTTGACCAACTCATTCGAGAAGGTTTTAAATCTAATTTGGGTGAAACCAAAGGCATTTTATGAATTAGAGAGCCTAAATTTCATGATGAAAAAGATCTTAAAAAGGAGTTAAAATGAGCCTAAATGGAAGAGACCAAGAAGAAGCACTAAATTGTAATTTCTAAAATGTGTTAAATGAGCCTCCTAGCTTCTTAAAACCACATCCCTCTCTCTTCCCTTATTCTAATTGACTTCCATTTGCTCCAAAACAAAACTTAAGGTAGTCTCAAGTGGCTCACAAGAAGGAGGGAAGAAGAAAGAGAGAAACATAGTAAAAAGGGTAAGAAATCCATGGTTTTTCATGTCTTCTCCTTCACCAATCTTCTTCTCCTCTTTCTTCTCTTTCCTCCCATGGTTTTGATGAATAAATTGGGATTGATTTATGGCTGGTTTAGTAGGAGGAAATTAGAATTGAAAGAAGAAACTAGAAGCAAGTGAAAGCTCCTTGAAAAAGCTTTAAAACAAGGTAAACTTCTATAGCCTTCTTGCATCTCTTGGCTTGTTCTTCTTGAGTCCTTGTTCTGTCAGACCTAGGCCCATTCAATAGAGAAGGAATTTGAGGTAAAACAAGGTAGAGACAAGGGTTATCAAGCATGAGGAATAAGAATATACAATTAGATTTAAAAGAAAAGCAATAGAAATCAAGTTATGTGACTTAGGGTTTTTGTCTCACCTAGCCATTTTTTAAGCTTTCTAAAGATATTCTAACCTATGTAAGAGTATGCATGAGTTCTTAAAACATCTAGAAAGCTTCACAAGTGCTATTTTCCTAAGAAAAACTAAGCAAACTCCATGGGCTCCAAGATAAGGCTATGTCTCAGCTTAAAGCTCCAAGAAGTACCCAGGGAGAGTTTTCTTTAATTTTAAGGATAGAAATAACCTAGATATGAATAATAAACACTAAAAAAATTATTAGTTTGAATTTAGAAGCCATGGTTTATAATATGGAAGTTATGGACATAAAGAAGCAACCTAGTATTTGGCTTCTTGAATTGAACTTATGATGACTCTAATAAGTTTAAATGGAATCATATAACCTAGATTGAATGAAAAAGTGGAGCCAAGATCATAAATCCTAGGGGTTGTTTCATTATGCCCTTATATGGAACCATATTAATGTCATAAGATAAAGTAAGCTTATGTTGAGTTTATGTGAGGCTAAAATTAGTTCCAATGATGAATTTGTGTCTTATTTGACATGTCTAGGCCAAGCAAATCAAGATCCCCCTAGGTGTAGGTGTGAGGTCGAGAAGGGAAAGAAATAACTAAGGACAAAAAGTTGTGTTCTTGGCACAAGATAGTTTTCTATCCTTTTTGTATGCATGTCTTAGATGTTTGATTGTCATTGGATACTTGTATGTATGTTTGAATCATGAGATGTGTTTATACATATTGATGAAATGATATGACACCATTATGTCTCTTGAAAATATATTTTGAATGTAAGATGGCTTGAATGAGTATGATTATACCAAAAGTCCCTTAAAATGGGTGAGGAGAAGCCAAAAGTCCCTTAGAATGGGTAAGATGAAGCCAAAAGTATCAAGAAAGAGTGAAGCTAAGTCAGAAGTCCCTAAAAATAGGCGAGACAAATCCAAAAATCCCAAAGAAATTGGGTGAGGCTAGACCAATATCCTTTAAAAGCTTATGTTTGATGTGCATGAGTTTATGTAACATGAAAATATGTTCATGTATATTTATTAGAAGCTTTTATCATATGCTTACATTCTTTAACATGAAAATGCACCATTTATGTATGTTTGAAAGGGTGAAAGAGCTATTGGGATTCTTTGAATCTCACTCTTCCCCATATTATGTCTAACCATGTCCAGGTGAGCCAAGTAGAGCAAGAAATGGAGGCCAAGCTCCTTGAGGAATGAAACTTTGACAATAGAATAGATATTTTTTGTATTTTGATGTTTATAGGATGTAACTAAATGATGTTTATGGGATGTAAACTATTGAGCATGTATAAGAGTATGTAAGTATCATGAATGAATGTAATTTGAAGCCAAGAGTATGCTTATATGAGTTTTTCCTATCCATGAGCCTTGATATATATGTGTATAAATTCAAGTGGAAAGATGAGAATAAGTTCTATGATGATTTGGACCATTTAAAAAGCTTTTATATGCTTCATTTTTGCTTTGAGATGTGCTCAAATGATTATAAAATGGCTAGAAGGCCATTTGATACCATTTGACCCATTATGGTTGCAAAATGTGACATAATCTTGAGATGAACCACAAACTAACCAAATGGACTATTTGATGTATGCAATTTGGCATAAATATAGGCCTCATCTAGAGCTTTTCACGAAACTAAAGAGCATAATTTTTGGAACTCTAAAGAATTTATTATGAATTTTTAAAATTGGCCAAATTATGCAGAATTGTCATTGTTACTTTTCATGTGATCAATTTTCTTCTCTATATCGCGTAGGGGCAAAATGAAGTCAAATACTCATGAAATTTTATAGCATATATTAGATATCATAAGCTTTCTATAGCCACCAAGAGCACCCCATTTGGAGCCCTGTAAAGGGAGAAATGAATTTTTGAAGTTTAGGTTCTGCTGTAGGATGTATCAATGACCAGTGTTATTATTCTATTAAATTTCATGAGGTAAAACTAGTTGTTTTGATTTGAAATTTTTATGGTAGTTATAGGACATCCATACTTTCCAGAATGATATAATTTTCATGATTTTGATTTTTTTAAAATTAATTATGAGTTTTCAAATTTCATATTTGATTATGGAAATCTTGGGAATTGCCAAATAAGATGCCATTTTGTGTTGCATAGCTTGGACCTGAATTTTGTGCTTCAATTTGTGATAATTTTGGTTGAACAAATGTGTTATGGATGAAAAATGAAAGTGGTAGGCTTACATGGTCCATTTAGCCAAGAATGAATAAATATAGCTTTCAATGACATAAATTTTTACAGCTAAAAATGCTATTTACATGAAAGTAAATGCCATAAGCCAAATGTGCCATAATTAAGTCCTATGTAGATATGGTATTTAGAGGAAATGGAGTAGAACTTGAGAAACCTTGGACATTCAAAGAATTGAGAGTAAGTTTTTAATCAAGTGACATATGTGTCGATAATTAGGAAATTGTGCCTTATGAGTTAAGAACAATGAAAGAGTACTTATTGATGTGTGTATGTGATTATTTATTTAAGAATAGGCCTTCTTGGAATTATTGACTTTTGAGGAATTGATATACAATTTGTTGCATAATGCAATAAGTAGCTGCTAACCTTTTTAATATATTTAGTCTAGAACTAGAATTGTTGCTTATGATTTTTATGGTATTTATACTTGCTTGATTGCTTACATTATATGTTTTTAGGTGAGATAATAGCTTCTCCCTAGAGTAGAAGCAAAGGTTGCTTTTCTCATAGCTATGATGATGAAAAGGGTTAAGACAAAAGGGTACTTTTCCCTTAGTTTATTGGTCAATAATCCATTTATATACGCAATCAATGAGTTTTAGCTTTTTATGAAATGATAAATAATGATGTTATGTACTCTTGTACTTTAGATATCATGTATGATATATATGTTAATATGTTTGGAAGGGTAAGAAAATGATTGGGATTTTATTTCTTGTCCCTTTTTAAGGACAACTACAATTTGTACAGGTGAAGGTTCCTCTAAGGTAAAGGAAAAGCTCATAGAAAACTGAGAATATGCTTTATAGCTCATGTGTGTAGCTGTGTTGCTTTGAGATCTTGCTTTTGTTTTTGTAAAAGGTTGTGCATCTATTGTTAATATTATAAATTTAACTTTTCATGCACTTCTTTGTTTTGTTATGTTTATGAACATGAATGCCAACTTAGAAGTGGATATGCATGATCTAGATGTATAAATGATGGATTAGCCTCTATAGGTACATATATAAGGCACTTTTGGGTTGATATTGATAATGTGAAACTAGTGTGCATGTTTAAATGACATAATTTAGGGTTGACACTTGATGATAATGAAAATGATATGTATATGTTAGTTCTTGATGGTGTCAAAAAGGTATTATTAAGTATGGTGAATGACTGATGTTAACCTGTGTTATTATGAAGAATAGAGTTTTGATATTAATTAGGTGTAATGGCATAATGAGAACATAAATCCTAGGTTTATATGCTAAATGGAATTAGGTATAATTAGGTTGTATCTTCCTTTTAGTAGCATGGTTCTCTATCTAAGTTTTTATAGTTCAAGGGTTTGTAACTTGATGAACATGAATTTGGTATTGTGTCTTGGTAATATGGGCATGGCATGGTCACTATGGGAATTTTATGGTTTTGTAAGGTTCTAATTGCTAGGAACATTACATTTAAGCATTGGTGACTTGTAGATATGTATTTTTTCTTGCAATGCATTTCTTGCTAAGGGTTTAGCTTGGTAATGGGAAATATGAATGTTAGTAAAGGTAAAGAAAGGTTTGACATAGTCATTTTGGGATTGCCATGCTCTAGCTAGGTCTTCATGGGTTGGAAAAGTATAACTAAGTATTTAAGACTTGCTCAAGGTGGTTTATTTTGAACTAGTAACATTTTGGCCATTTTGGGTTTGCCACACCTTATTAGAAGAAGGGATTTTGCTATTGTCAAAAATTAGAACTTTTGCTATAAATAAAGGAAGCTAGGGTTGTAACTTTCGCATGTTAGAATAGTAATTTTTAGCAGAAAATTCTATAATTTCCTTAGTATAGCAACTTTCAAGAAATGGTTAGTTCATGGGGCAAATCTCTTCGAAATGTTCAAAAATTTGAGTGTGTGGTAGAGAACATGTGAAAGCTTTAGCATAAAAAAGTAGAAAAATTGGAATATATTAGCATAGCCAAGGAGTGCCCCAAAGTTCCCAAAATTTTATAGATGTGCCCCTTTAGCCTATTTTAGAAAATGAGTAATTTAAAGGACCAAATGATATCCATTTAATCTAAAAATTTATAGGGTCCTTCTACCACCTAGAGGGAGCTTTAAGTAAAGTCTTGTGAATTATGGAGGTCTAGAGAAGAAGTAGAAAAATTTGCCCTTACACAAAATACATAGCATTACTATGCTAAGCTTAGTGCTCTTAAGAATCTAGTAGCTAGTGTAGAGAGTGTTGCAGTGCTCAAATAAGAGGCCACGGTGCGAAGTGTTGCACTTGAAGAAAATTTTCTTGATGTCTTAAAATGGAAAGTAGACTTAAAGGTAACTTGTGTAGCATGATTTTCTGGGTCTAAGGATGATTTAAAAAGCTAGTTTTTAATGGCTCATTTAGTACATAGAATATAAAAAGAACGTGATTGTGGATGGAATGAAAAGGTTATTTTAAAGATAAAAATGGCCCTTATAATATCCGATATTTCGTAAAAACACCGAAATAAGTTAATTTGAAAAGAAAGTCCCCTGGATTGAATGATTTAAGGTCAAATAAAAATAAGATAAAATTTTAAATAATGAAAAATGAGGATTTGAGCATTGAATTGCCCAAAAATCAGAGTCAAAATAGTTCAATAAAATTATCGAAAGTATAGTGGCATTTTCGTAATTATGTGCACTTTTTGGAAAACTTATAGGAGGGCTTTTTAAAATGAAATATTAGAGCTTTCGAGGTTCTCAGAGGCCTTAAAAATCATGAAAACCCTCGAGACAATTAAAATCCCTCCAGTGTATGGTTTTGAATGTCAGTTGACCCAAACTTTAACCTTTTCATTTAAGAAAGTTTAAAATCCAAATTGAATGATTCTAAAGCTATTTTATAAGTTTGAGGACTAAATTTAATGATGAGAAAGATGGCTCTAAAAAAGGAGCTAAAATAAACCAAAATAAAATAGTCAAATGAAGGGATGTGAATGGAATTTTTTTAGAACCATTTAAGCCATGTGCTTCTTAAGTGGGGCGTCCTCCCTCTCCTCTTTATCTAACCAACTTAAGCTCTATCCAGACCTAAAGAGAGACCAACTGAGAAGGGAATTTAAGGAGGAGGGGAAGAAGAGAAGAAAAACAAGGAAAAAGGGTAAAGGAAATGAAGGTTTTTCATGGTTCTTCCTTTAATAATTCTATTCTCCTCCTTCTCACCTTTCTTTCCATGGTTTTGACTATTGATATGGGTCTTTTTCTGGCCTTGATTCAAAGGGAGAAGGTTAGTCCTTAAAGGAGGAGGCTATAGCAAGGGGAAAGACTCTTGAAGAAGCTAAGAAATCAAGGTAAATCTTCTTATGTGTGTTGGTTCAGCCAAAGGGAGAGCTTGTAAGGGGAGGAATTTTTTATTAAAATCAAGCAAGAAACCTAGGTTTTAGGCTATAGGAACCAAGGAAATGCAAAGAAACTTGAAAAACTAGTGAAATTCAAGATAACAAAGTTAGAAATTCTTAAACATATTTTAAAATCTGACCTTGTCCAAGAATTCCCAAGCTTTTGTGAGGGTTTATTTGAGTCCCTATGACCTCTAGTAAGCCTCTTAAGTGCCTCTTTCTTCAAGGAAAAATTGCAAACTCTATAAGTCCATAACGCTAGCAATGTTTCGGCCAAGCACACTTTGAGGGGCTAGGGAGTGTTTTAATTGTTTTTAAGCTTAGTTTGGGACTTTATATGATAGGAGAAGATGAGAGGAAGCCATGAGAAAAATTTAGAAGTTATAAATTGAGAGTTGGAGGTATAGGTTCCATAATGTGACTTAAGGAAGCAACATATATCTAGGCTCTTGGAAATGCATGTGTGATGGCTCTAAGGAGTCTAAATGGAGTCTAGAGACCTAGATATAAGAAGAAAAGGGAGCCAAGATCTTAAAATATGGTAGTTGCTTCATTAGGCCTTTTATGAAACTAATATGTAACCATAGAACAATGTATGCTTCCTTAGTGTGTATGTAATGCTAGACCTTGTTTTAAGAATGTAATTGGATCCTATTTGTTGTGTCTAGGCAAAAGAAATCAAACTCCATCTATTTACAAGTGTGTGACCTTAAAGGGAGGAGATTAGTTAAGGAGAAAGACTTGTATTTTGTACCAAGGTAGCTCTCCACTCTTTCTTGTATGCATTCTTAGTTATATGAATGTCATTGAATGCTTGTGTGTATATTTGCATCATAAGACATGCCATTTAATGTTGTCTTTATGCTATGGTACCATTAAGTTTTCTTAAATTACTTTTATAATATGAATTATTCTCTAAGGGTAAGGTAATGCCAAAAGTCCTTTGAAATGAGTGAGGCAAAGCTAAATGTGTGTTTGGTTAGAGGTTTTTGGAGGGGAGGGGAGGGGAGAGAAGGGAGATAAGATATTTGGTTGGACAAAATTGAAGGGGAGGGGAGGGAAGTGGAGGCAAATTTCCCTTCCCTCTAAATTGGGAGGTTTTGAAGGGGAGGGGAAGGGAGTGGTATTTTTTAAATTGTAATTGACTTTATTACCTGTTAATATTTTAATATTTAATAAAAATTAAAATAATTTTTTTCATCAGAAATTAAAAAATGAAAAAAGATTAGAATTCATAATTTTTTTAAAAAATATTGATATAAATAAATTTTTTATAAAATACAAAATTAAAATAATATAAGGGTAAATTTGTCTAAATATAATTACCTCCCCTCCCCTCTTGAACTAAACAATAATCTCCTCTTCTCTCCCCTCCCCTTCCTTCCAATCAAACAGAACTCGTTAAACCCCCTTCCTTCCCCTCCCCTCCTTTCCATTAACCTCCCCTCCCCTCCCCTCCCCTCCCCTCCGTTGAACCAAATGGAGCCTAAAAGTCCCTATGAATGGGTGAGATAAAGCCAGAAGTCTCAAGAATAAGTAAGGTTAAGTCAAAAGCCCCTAGACCAAGGGTGAAGTTAATCCAAAAGTCCCAAAAAATGGGATGAGGCTAGACCAAAAGTTCCCAGAGTGTGTTCTTAGCTTTGCATGTTGCTATGGTATGGAAAATATGGAATGAATGATTCTTATTTATGTTGGATGCATACTTGTGTTCCTTAACATGATTATATGCCTTAGTTGTTTACTTGAATGGGTGTTTGAGCTATTGAGATTCTTTCAATCTCACCCCCTTCCCTCTCCCATCTCGCCATGTCTAAGTAGAGCTCAAGGAGACAAAAGTGGAAGCCAAAGAGCATGGTTAGCCATATTTTCATATTAGTGTAGCTTTTAATGTAATTAAATGTCAAAATATGTATGCATGAACTCTTTTGAGATGTAAAGCTTTAAGAAAATGTAAAAGCATGTAAATATAGTGTATGAACCAAAATGGGAACAATATGTATAGGAATGTATGATTTTGGTAGTTGGAAGCCCATTCTTGAACTTGTATATTTGCAACTAGGAAGGTCATTTTGAGATGCATGATGATTTAGGCCACTTGGATAGCTTATATATAATGTAATTATACTCCCAAATGTGTTCAAGTGGTTGTGGAAAGATGTATGGACCATATGGTGCTAGTTTATGCTATTTTGGACTTCAAATTTGCCATATTCTTGACCCGAACCAAAATCTAACCAATTGAGCTAGTCTTGACAAGAAATTTGGCATGCGATTAGGCCTCATCTAAAGATTTCTATAGAGCTAAAGAGCACCTAATTTATAGCTCTAGAGAATTTATTATAACTTTTCAAAGTTGGACAAAATGTACAAAATTGGCTAATGCACTGTTTATATGGTCAGCTTTGGTTCTAGGGCTCCTTGTGGACTAAATAAAATCTAATGGCTATGAAATTTTATAGACATCAACTAGACATGATAAGCTTTCTATAGCATTTGAGAGCACTACATTTAGATTTTTATTGAGAGAGAAATTAATTTTTCAATTTTTATATTAGTATTAGAGATGCAGCCAGACCTCTGTTATTATTCCATCAGTTTTCATAGGCTAAATGCTTCTATTTTGGTTTGGAGTTATTTTTACCTCATTTAATATCCATATCTTTTCATAATGGTATGGTTTTCTAGGTTTTGATTCTCCTAAAATTAGTTATGAATTTTTGAAGTTTATATCAGTAACTTGGGCAGCAAACCTGGACAGCAAACCAAAATTTTTGTTTCATACCACATGAGCAGCAAACCTGGTGCAATTGATGTTTTCTTGGCCTAAGATGATTTTTAACCTGTAGTTAACATTTATAACTTTCCAGAAAGCTATCATTTGCTTGATTTAGATTTTTTTAGAATTAATTATGATTTTCCCAAGTTGATGACAAAAATTTGGAGCTTGAACATGAGGCAAAACTCCCTTTTTCTGGTGTGTGACTTCTTACCCAAAATTAGTGTGATCTTTTATGATGTTTATGACTTGTATAGATGCATTATAAGTAGAGGATGATATGGATGGGTTCATATGGCCCATGTGGCATGAAACGAAAATTTTGGGTGTTATGTAATGCAAAAATATTACATTAAATATATTGTTTTCTTGCTATAATGAATGAAGCTACATACTAAAACACCTTGGGAGAGTAATGGAAAGCCTAAAGATGGTTAGGTATTATAACCCCTACTATAAAGGACCACTAGAAAATGGTGAGATACTATTAAGTAATGATTATAAAAATATAATAGGCATTGCATTGAAATTATGTAAAAAGGATTTCCAAATAGGCCAATAAGTGTTTTGTAACACCCCATAATCAATTAAGGTATTAATCATGGATTAGATTAATTAGAAATAATTAATATAGGTTGAGATTTAATTGAGATAGAGATCCTATCTAGGCTTAAACAAATAGATCATGATAAGAGGCTAATGGAGGCCCAATGGGTTAGGTGCAGACCCAACCTAAATTAGTGTGATGAAGGCCCAAAATCCACCTTGTATAGACTCTTATAATTAGCCCAATAACCCTTGTGCAGACCCAAATTCTTGAGCTCTTCAAACTTGGCCCAAACTTAATTAAACTTCAGCAACCCAATGCATAAAACTGACCCAGTAAAATTTTGTAGCCCAACAACTTAAAAATCTAAAGCCCAAATGGAGATGGACCTTGGAGCAGCCCATGACCCATTTTTGACCCAACTTAAACCCAACTAAAACCCTACTACACCAGCCTCTTCCTCACACTTGCTGAAACACAAAACACAAAGAGAAAATTCGGAACTTGGAGAGGAGGCTAGGGTTTGGGGCAATAATTCTGCATTTTCTCACATTTAGAGCAAGATTCAGCCAAGGTAATAGTTATACAACTTAATCCCCTCATCTTCCTCTTTAATTTGGTCTAATTAGTTTTTCATTTGGAGCATTTTCACTTTACCCAAATCTAAAACGTGGGAATTTGGGAATTTTCTTGGTAAAATTCGTAGGTTGAGGTTATGGCTGACCTTGGGTGAGTTTAAACCCTTTATTATGATGCTTCAATTGTTAATTTGAGACCCCCATAGCTGATTTATAAAATGGGTATTAATTATGTACGAATTTACTTAGGATTTTGGGTGGAATATTGAGTTTTTTGGTGGAGGACACTTTAATCCGAATTTGGAACTTATAGTGGTTAAGTAAGTGATTCTTAGGTAGTCATTAGCATCTTAAATTCTTTGAGTATTGATTGTAACTGTTAATGATGAATTAAAGTAGTAATTCTATGATGCTATGGTTATAGGAGGATTTCTGCACCATTGGTGACTGTTACAAGTGTCTACAAGTGAGGTAACTGGGTTTATATCAATTCCATGTATATATTTAATTTAATTTCATATGTTGCTATATATGAATGATTTGAAATGTTGAATGAATTGGTTGGCTATCTGTTGAATTGTGATTGGACCTTGTGAGTCCATAGTGGAGTTGTGGTGCGGCTGCCACCCGTGCATGTGCTTCGATCGAGCACCGGGTTATGATCAAACCCAGATGCACTGAGCCCCGGTTGTGCTCAATAGGGAGTAGGTGCCGTGGACGGGCCTCTCCCGGTGTTAATGGCCTTTAACATGTGATAATATGATTGCTAGTATGGGATAGTAATCATGATAGCCTAATTGTTTCATTTGCTGATATGATGGATATGTTTCTGATGTTGATTTTGATTCATGCATATATGCTAATTAAACTGGATATATGATGGAATTGCCTTAGTTACTGAGATTTATATCTCACCCCATTTCATGAGATTAACATTTCAGGTGAAGGTTCTTCGGGTAAGGATAAAGGGAAGCAAGTGGATGAAAATCCATGAGTTCCAATATATGAGAGAAGGCTACACTTAGGCAGGCTTATTTTGTAGAGATGCAATTTTTGTTATTAGTTCACATAGCATCCTCATGTATTCATATTGCCAAGTGTAGGCATTCATATTTTGTTTGATTGAAATGTAACCGTTAAGGATGTAAGTCTCATTATAGTCGAATATTAATGTATGGACTTATAGCATAATATATATAGTCTTGTTGAAATTGTGATATGGATTACCATATGGGAATTGTAGTCATATGATGCCTTAGATGTGGACATAAGCCATTATTAAATAGAATCTCTATGGAATGTGCATGGGATGTTAATTTGTGCTAATGCTTGTGTTCTTGCTGTCACATATTCATGAATTTGCTGATATGAGTTAGTTAGGCAAGTAGGAAGTAGCATTTAAGTTTTGCAATGGTAATGGACGGATTGATGGGTAAATAGGATAGATAAACACCATTAGACCCACATAAAACAAGGGTAGGTGGACCTGGAGTGTTTCTAAGATGGGAATTAGAGTGTAGGGGGAAAAATTTGGGTAATGTAGTCACAGGAGGGAGTCGCGCCACGGCTAAGAAGGCCTCGCCGCGGCCAAATGTGAGACAGAGCCAAATCCTACCACGGCATAACCAATCCCGCTGCGGCGCAAGGGAGGAAAACTGGCCCAAGGAGTGATAGTGGCGAGGAGTGCCGCAGCTTGATAAATCTCGCCACGGTGCAGAGCGAAAAAAATCGCCCAGGAGGGTAACAGAACCAAAACTTGCCGCGACGCATTATGTTCTGCCGCGGTGTGAGTCGAGGAAATAAAATAAGGGTTGGACAGAAGCAAAACTCGCTGCGGCGCGAATATATTGCGCCGAGGCACGAATTGTAGGAGTTGAGAATAGTAGTTCCAGGAAGGCTTTCTGCCGCGGCACCACATAGGTTGGCTGCGGCGAAGGTCCAACTCGCCGCGGCGATTTGTGAAACTGATGGACGGTTAAATCATAAGCCCTTATGGTAGTAGGATTTTTTTTATGCAAAATTTCATTTTGTGAGGTGGTATGGTGATGACCCTAACATCAAGGTTCAAATTTCCCTTATATTTTCACAATGCGATAAATTGTAACCACTCCAACCTTGATAATTAACTATTAATCGTATACTTAACCATAATTACAATGATAAGAAGGTAGGGTTGTCACATATTTTACCTTTGAAGTTATGCATAAGATAAAGTTAACTCCAAATAAATTTAGTCTTATTTAAAGTTATCTATAAGAAGCAACCTAGAGTCAAGCTCGTGGAGTTTTAAGCTAATCTAGCTTGCCAGTAATCAATTGCATATTACGATATCATTAACTTTATAAAAGAAAAAGGTTTTTGAGTGAAGATTAATTAAATGGAGGTTAGTAAAAATTTTAAATTAACATGTGTTTTTTTGTATTAATAATAAGAGTTGATTTACATGCTTTTGCATTCTTTTAGTTAAAATTAGACATTTAAAGGTTTAGCTCAACCCTATTAAAGGTAGATTTTATAGTTTACACATCTAGGCCAATTAAATCTTGTCTCAACTCTAACTAAATCTTTGAGCAAAAAGTTAAAAGCTCTTAAGTTATGTAACCTTTAGCTATTGAGCCTTTTAGCTATGCCCTATTTTATACATAAGATTTCAACTTCCCTAAACACATGTTAAACACATTTTGTTAGATGCCATGAATGAAATTAAAATGAATTGAAATAATTATGAAGAATTCAAGAAGTATTAACAACCTACTATAAGGTACATCTATTAATAATCAATAGAGCCTATAAATTTGGCTTCATGAATTAAGTGTGCAATCAAATGAACCATAATAATAAAAAATAAAGGCAAGAATAATATCTCTAGATGACATAGTGCAAGAATGTAATATCCTATATTTTCTAATTGGGTCTAGACCTCCTAATAAGTTAAAGGGACATGAGAAAGAAAGTAGAAAACCTAGTAAAGAAAGAAAACAGAGAAAAGCAGAAAAAAGAATGAGTTTAAGGGATATTTAAATAATGAAATGCTGAAAAAGTAAGAAAAATAAGGATTTTAATAAAAACTTAATTAGAGCAAGTTAATGTTATTTCCCACTATATATGAGTTAAATAAACTATAAAGAATGTCTAGGAAGCATAAAATAGGTCGAAACACTATTAGCACAAAAATTGAGAAAGTAAGTACCGTAATGCAGTTTTAAGCTATTTTACGCTGTTAAAGCCCCTGTACTTAAGAAAGTTGGTCTAATGATTTTAAGACCTTCTAAATAAGAATAAAAGCTTAAATCTATAGAAAAAATGAGCTAAAATGTAGAAAATTATTGAGTCAAAAAAGTAGGGCAAAATGGTCATAAAAGTCAAAAAGTCAACCATAAAAAGCCATTTTTTTAATATATATTTTAAAGGGGCTTAATCTCTTTCAACCTTTCCACCACCATTCATATCAAAATTTTAGCTTCTAAGTGTAGTCATGGCATCACTTTGAAAGAGAAGAGAGTGAAAAAGAAAACCAAGTAAAATAGGTAAGAAAAAACCCCTGTTTTGCATAGCTCTAGCTATGAAATTTATTCCTCTCCATAAGAGTTTTAATTTGATGGTTTCAAATCCTATTTTAGAGGTATTTTAACTACCATCAAGGGAAAAGAGAGTGCTCTTTTCTAAATTTCAATTGGGGGAAATCGAAGAGCACTAAATGAGCTTCATTTTAAGGTAAAACATGTTATGGTTTAAGCTAAGATTTCTTAAGTTGTTAGCTTTCTTCATCACTTTAGAGAGAGACAAATCTTTCTCTCTACATCCTCTTGCATGTAATTGATCATAAGAATAATGTAGAATTCATTTAAGTTGTGGAAATAAGGAGAATTTGCCAAAAGAAGCAAGAAAATTCCACATGGCACTATATATGCATAGTCTCGGGTGCCCCGTAGGAAATGGTACTAGATGAGCTTTTTTTTAGTTCTAATTAATTTAGAGTTCTTCTAAAGAATTATAAAGACTATAGAAAGTGTTGGTTTGAATTATAGATGCTAATTGTGAAAGCCAAAAATTTTAAGTTCTTAAGAAAACCTAATTCAAATAAATGGTTATGTTGATGTTTGGCATTGTATCTGAGCATTCTAGTGAGCTTAATGGAAGCATCAAGAGCTGTCTAGACTGTTGGAATGAGGTCTTGAGGTATAAAAGTGAGCTTAGCAAAAATGGCTTAAAACACCAAATATATCGAAGTGAAAAATGACTACAGGAATAATGCAATGACTAAATGAATAATAAAATGCCAATTTTAGGCTCAAAATAAGAATTTAGAGAGCTTGAGTTTTCTAGGAAAACTTATCCAAGAAAAACCCTATATCAAGGGCTAAGAAAAGGGAAAATGAGAAAGATGAATTAGATAAGCAAGTAAGATAAATTTTGAGCTCTATTTTGAGCTAAATGAAAAGTTATGTAAGCCTAAAAAATGGTCATTTAGCTAAAGGATAAAAGTACTAGAAAGAGATTCTTAAAGTTTCTGTAAAAGAGGATTGATGTGCATTAAAAGTAGCATAATGTTGCATATGACTAGCTTATAATGGCCTTGGCATTGATATGGTATTCTAGGGCACCGGTGTAGCAAAGGGTCGTAGTGTAAGTGCCTAGCTGGAAAAGGAAAGCTACCTTCATGCATACATGCATACCTATGTACCTAAGTGGCTATTATGTGTTAGAGTAGGACTATACTACTGAAATTCTCCCTAAAATCTCATTCCTTTATCCACTAATCCCCTTGCTAGGTGAAAGTAGCCGAGCAAACCAAGGAATATCCATAGCTCCATGAAAACTTATGTATTTGATATTGTATTTCTATAGATATCTTGTCAAATTGTATTCTAAGAGTAATATGTATGCAATATAATTATGTATATATCTTGGGCCTAGATAGGATAGTTTAAAGATGGATTAGAAAGTATATGATTAATTTCAATAATATAAATGTTATATGATGCACTTATGAGTATTTAATATCCTTAGCTATATAAGTAGTTTAAGGTGAAGGGCTAGCTGATAATTGAGTCCTAAGGCCTCTAGAATTGAGTACACTATATTTGTATTGTATGCAAGTAATTATTTCTAGTAGAAGAAAGGGCCAAAGTGCTTGGGTAGCACCCAATTTATAGCCGTTATGCTACTAAAATTTTAAGAAAAAGTTTTAGAGATTTTACATTTTTTTATGGTTTAAATGTTTGAACTGGTAACTATAGTTATCCTATTCACTTAAACCTAATCCAAGAATTAATAATAAGGACTAAGATAGTAACAAAAGGTAAAAAGGTTTGATAGAGAATAACTCAATTATCAAGTTGGTCAAGTTCATTCATGCTTAACACTTTATCATATAATTGCTTGGGAAGTATCTTTTTCATGGCTAAAGGTAGAAATTGCTCCATAAAAATATGAGAGTTATGACTTTTTAGTCCTGTAATCTTACATTGTCTTAAATCAATGCATATGGAAATGTTAGTTGAACAACCACTTGGCATGTTGATCTTCTTTAAAGTTCTACGAAAGACATCCTTGATTGCATTTGTCAAAGTGAACAAAGATATCACCCATTGTCATTAAGCCAAAGATCAAACTTAATGCCCATTCTTGTAAGTCTCCTTGTGCATTAAATGTTCATTCAACCATCTAGACTCATTCAACAACATGATTAGCATATCGTCACAAACATTTTCTACATCATGTCAAGATTGTGACTTATCAAATGGTTCACTTAATAGGGAAGTTTAAAAATATACTCTTCTTATGCGACTGTAAAGTGTCACTATCTATATCACCAGCTCCTTAAGGTCATCTTCCTCAACCTTCAACTTCCATCTCTTTTCTAAATGAATCTTTAATAAATTCAAGTTGTATTAACATTTTTGAGCTAGTTATTGTTATTGGAGGATTTCACTTAGATTCCTTTTCATCAAATTGACTTTAAGCCAATCTAAATTTATATTTGGTTTAAAAAGTGACAATGCCCTATAAAACATCATTTTCAAATATGATAAAATTGTGAAGGATTTGAATCAAAGTTGTAAGATGGACAAACTAACCCAATATGCATGTTCCGCTAAGATAATGTTCTATGCCTTAGAAAATCACTAACAATCCACATCACAACTACATACATATTAAAGACTTCATCAGTGTAAGAATCAAAGGTTTCAACTCCTACATTTCATAAATTTATTAACTTTTCTATTAGCATTTGTAGATAGACATTTATATCATTCCTGATGCTCGCCTTCCTAGAATTATAATTAAAAGAAGGAATGAGCTCTATTTCATACATATCCGGGGAAGAAGGTTGTAAGGGATTAGAACCACTATCATATGTTGTACATCATACTCAAACTACCAAATGGATTAAAGTCTTAAAGTCCCTTGAATGCCTCATCATGCCATCATGTGCTTATTATGACATGCCACCTCATGTGCTCTGTAGTCTTAAAGGGCATAAAAAGCTTTTGCAGGCTATTTCTTTCACTTTTCACCTTAAATCTTTGGTTTCCATTTAGAGCACTTCTTACACACGTCTTTATTTTCATCTTATTCTCAATATATCATGCAACCATTTAGACATATATAAATTTTTGCATAATTAAACCCTAATTTCTTGATGAGTTTCTTGGCTCTATAAAGAAGGTAGGATATTTACATGTTTAAGGCATTGGCCAACAACTCTAATATCATTAACATAGCATTGCACTTATTCCACATAAACACTTAATCTAATATAACTTCAACAAGAAAGACATTTTTTAATATTTCTTGCAACCTTTGTACAAATTTTGTTGCCAATCCCTAATTAACTCATAAAATTCTTTTACATTATTGTTCATCATTTGGTTTAATGGTCAAACTAGACCTTTAACCTCATCCACACTTTTGTATTCATAAATCCAAATGCATCACTGACCATGTCCTAGATAAGATCATCCCTACAAACTCATTCTTTTTTGACTAAGGTTCCATATAAGATTCATGTCCAAGTTTATCCCTATGCCTAACCCAAAAATATACCATTGAGGGCATGGTTTAAGAATCTAATGGTCACACATAACTCTAATATGCCATTTCTTTAATATACATTTAGGATATGGACATATCATTCTACCCTTGACACTCCTATTGGCAAATGAAAAGTTTAGGAATCCATTTAATCCATCTAAGTATTTATGGGTATTCTAGAGCTTAGTGATACAAGATTTATCTATTTCTAAAATTAAAAAAAGATCTGTGTTCACCTCACAAAAAAATATCACCCAACTTGACCAAGTAAATGATTTAATAAATGCACCTATACAACATACATATCAACAATAACACTAAGAAAGAAAATCTAAGTAATTCTATTTGTAACTAATTAAATTAATTTTGAATGAGTTATTGACTTATAAATAACTCCACATGCTATTTAATGATTTATATATCATTATTAATAGCACACATTATTCATTTTTTTTTTAATTTTAGGAGGAAAATATTAAAAATTTTAAATTTAGTGACGATTTTTAGGGTGTGAAAGATTAATTTAGGATTTTTCGTAGCTTATGATATTTTTTTTATGAATCTTATCTAATTTATATTGCTTTCATATCTAATAACTTGCATGATGAAAGGTGAACCTCATTGAAACTACAAAAACAATTACCCTTCCATCTTTAAAATTTAATTCAATGAAATGGAATTTCAATAATATTAAAATTTAACTGAATACAAACCATATTTTGTTAAATTAAGAATTTTACCCATCAAACCATCACATTGACAATCATCCTAACTTGAATTCTCACTAAGAACAAGATTTACATATATAGTAAAGTATAACACCTTAGACTTTTAGGAGTTAAAAATCATAGCTTCAATAATGCATAAAACATAAAAATTCAATAGATGGAGTAGATCAAATGAAAATAGAGTGGAAGATTCAACAATAACCTTTTGTTTAAGCTAGCCAAAGTGAGTAGGGAAGGCAGGAGCTTGGCAAAACAAGAGCAAAGGCATGGAAAAAGAGAAGAAGTGACAAAATTATTGCAAAATAGAAGGGATGCTATTGTTTGGTTTGCTTTCACTCTCATAACACTGAAAAATGAAAAAGGAATAGAGGCTTTCATTTGTGTGAATGACAAAGTGGACAAGTTAGATTTGCTCTCACTTTCATAATAATATAAAATCAAAGGAGATGGAGGCATTCATTTGTGTGAGGTACAAAGAGAAGGGGTTTGATTTGCTCTCAATCTTCACAATGCTATAGAATAAAGGGATAAGGGCATATGCCTACATGAAGGACTAAAGGGAAGAGTAATTAAGGTCAACTTTAAATGGCTTGACCATGGTTAAAGCTAAACCTTGGTCAAGACATGGTTAGAGCCAAACTGTGGTTAGATTTTATCCTAACTATGGTTAAACTCTAATTGTAGTTAGGCTATTTAAAGTCCAAACCACAGTTAGCCACTAATGGAGGTTAGGACAAGGCCTAACCATGGTTAGGCTCTAACTGTGGTTAGGCTATTTAAAGTCTTACCCACAATTAGCCATTAACGATGGTTAAGACAAAGTCATAACAATATTTAAAATAGTTATTGTTAAGATGTGTCTTAACTACAGTTCCTATAGCTATAGTTAAGGTACTATTACTAAAATTTTTTCTTTTTGTAGTGTTCTTAGTATGTTTAGTGAGCTAGTCAATAACCTTGTTCATAGGTTATGGGATCCAATTAAGAGAGAAAGTAGTGAATGACTTGCTCACTCATAATGAAACTAGTGTTTCATTATCAAATTCAAATGCCACTTCAAACATCCCAAGATCTAGTTCCATTTGAATACCTTTTCTCAATGCCAAAGATTCTAGCATAAAGGCTGAGGATAGGGATGGATCTAGAATTGAATTATTAAAGGTAGAAAATTAAAAGAATTAACATATTCAATGTTAATAAAAATTACAAGCTAAAATTATACTTGTTATATACATTTTGTTTTAATTTATTGAAGCTGAGCATGATATGCTTTCATGCCATAAATTTCATTGATAATTGAGTCTATATCAAACTTTTTGGCAATCTTTACCTCAATATAGGAAACCATGTAGTTTGCATGAAAATCATCTTTCATGTTAGTCCTAAACTTGTATTTTTAATGATATTTATTGTTGAAAATGACTTTTTACTTCTTGTAGTTAAAACTTGAAGAGTCAATAATAGGTAAAACAAATGATCAATCAAATAATAAGTATCAAATTTTCTTGATATCTTTAATACTTAGCATAATTAGGTTATTTTTGACAAATTTTTGAAATGGGAATGTTGGGGAACATCAAGCTCATAATGTTGTGCTTGTATTTTAAGATGTGATCTCTCTTGTTTAGTGAAATCAATAGCATAAAATCTTACCACCAAGTCACAAATATGACTAATGCTGAATACCTGTAGCCATTTCTTAAATCAAAATTTGAATTAAAAGTTAATAACTTCATTGTAATCATATTAAAATATGTTGTTGATCTCTTGTAACTGAGTATCTATGGTAGCAATAAACAAATTAAGCAATAATGGTGTTCAATTGAAACATATTCAACATTTGAACAACTATTATGCCTTCCAAGAATATAAAGAGCACTCATTTTAGGAACATCAATATCATGCTTTTTACAAAAAAGATGTATAACATCCGAGTTTTCATAGAAACGAGGGCTCAAGGATTTTGAATTTTTTTTAAGTCTCCTCACTATAATTAGGATACCTACTTGCTATAGCAAGGGTGTCAGTTTTTTACAGCAGGGATGCTAGTTTTCTATAGCTAGTTCGTGGCCATACAAAATCTAGGGAATTTCTCGCAATAGCGCCAATTGTGGCAAGAACGGCCAGGAAGCTTTTGCAATAGTAAGAGGTATCTCTCGCTATTGTTAAACCTAGTTAAGAAAACACTAAAAAGGAATTTTCAAATGAAAATTTTGAGTTTTCTAAGGTTCTCGAGGCCCTAAAAACCATGGGAACCCTTAAAATAGTTTACACCCCCTCTAGTGTACATTTTCTACCATCGATTAACCTGAACTTCGACCCTTTTGTTTAGGAATGTTTTAAATCCAAATTGAGTGATTCTAAAATTAGTTTATAAAATTAAGGACCTATGTTTTATGATGAAAAGACGGTTTTTGAAAAGGAGTAAAAATGAACCTCAAATGAATTAACCAAAAAAAGGGACATAAGTAGCATTTTTTAGAACAAATTCTTCTCAATTCTTCCACATAAGAGGCATCCCACTTGGAGCTTCTTCAAACTGACTTATTTTGCCCAAAACAAAGGGAACTCTTGCCTAAGAGAGAGACACTCAAGAGAAGGGGAAAAGGACGAGGAAGGAACCAAAGACAAGGTATGAAATTCTAAGGTTTCTCATGGCTTTCCTCTTAAAAACTTTGTTCTCCTCTCTTTGCTTTCTCTTTCCATGATTTTGATGGATGAGATGGGTCTATTTTGGCCTTGATTCAAAGGGAGAAAGGTAGTCCTTGAAAGAGAAGGCTAAGGCAAAGAAAGAAGCTCTTGAAGAAGCTAAGAGAGCAAGATAACTATCTATGCATCTTTACTTCTTCTTCTTTGCTCCT
This sequence comes from Erythrophleum ivorense, assembly GCA_026724425.1. Taxonomy (NCBI): domain Eukaryota; kingdom Viridiplantae; phylum Streptophyta; class Magnoliopsida; order Fabales; family Fabaceae; genus Erythrophleum; species Erythrophleum ivorense. Next base: position 49,038,376 of record JAIUCV010000003.1, on the reverse strand, counting down.
TGTGTATGTTAGTTCTGCCAAAGGGAGAGCTTGTAGGGGGGAGGAATTTTTTATTAAAAGCAAGTAAGAAACCTAAGGTTTAGGCTATGGCAAATAAGATGGTGCAAAGAAATCCTAGAAAGAACCATTGAAATTCAAGATACAATTTCTAGGGATTTTGTTGCACTATAGTTTGTGTGAAGCTTGCTAATGGTATTTCTAATTGTCTAAGAGTTGGTATGAGTTTCTAAGACATCAAGGAAGCCTCCCACATACATCTCCCATCAAATAAACAAAACAAAGCCCTTAGGTGCTTTATAAAACCATAATTGAAGAAGCAAATAAGAACCCAAGATTTTTTAGAGTATGTGTATTTGCATTCAAGGTAGCTCTCTAACCTTTATCTCATGTATGCTTAGTTGTTTTCTTATCTTTAGATGTGTGTATGTATGATTTTGCCATGAGAAATGGTTCTAGTGATTTTCTACATGCCATGGTACTATTATGTGCATAATATGTGTTTTATGAATGATGGTTGGCTTGAATAAACTTGATGGAGCCAAATGCCCCTTAGTAAAGGTGAGGATGAGCTAAAAGTCCCTAGGATTGGGTGAGACAAAGCCAAAAGTCTTAAGAGGGGTGAGACTTAGTCAAAATTCCTTTGAAAATAGGTGAGGTAAGTCTAAATTTCCTAAGAAAAAAGGGTAAGGCTAAACCAATGCTCTTGAAGGCCAACATATGATGTGTATCAGTTTCTTGCATATATAAATGATTCTATGTATGATTATTAGTAGCAAAATATTCATATATGCATCCTTTAGCTTGAAAGCATAGCTATTATGTATGATTGAAAGGGTTAAGAGCTATTGGGATTTCTAGAATCTCACTCTTCCCTCTCCATTACCTAAATATGTCTAGGTGGACTAAGTGAGCAAAAAGATGGAAGCCACCACACTTGAAGAGAAGAGATTGACAAAAGAATTATATATTTGGCCATTTTGTAACCATATTGTTGGCAAATGATGTAACTTTATGATATATATGATATATATCCACTTGAACATATGTAAATATATGGATATATGATGTATGTATGAGAATTGGAAGTATATGAATGATATTGTATGTTTTTGGACATTGAATGGCAAAGATGAGCATGTAAGACTATTGTGTGTGTCAACAAGTGGGAAAGTGATTTTTTAATGTATGGATATCTAGACCTTTTAGACATGTTTAGAGGTCTATTTTGAAGCCTTCCCACTTGCCCAAGTGGCCTTGGTTCAAGGGGAAGACCATTTGGCACATAAATGAACCACTTTAGAACAAAAAATGAGCAATTTTTTGAGTTAAACCCTAAGCTAACCAAATGAGCAATTGATGCTAAAATTTTTCACACATATAGATCCTATATAGAGCTTTTTGATGGTCTAAGAACTGCATTATTTAGAGGTCTACATAATTTCTTATGATTTTTCAACATTCATATTAGAAATTGGTTTTGGGTTGGGCATTGTTCACATGAGCAGATTTCATTTTCATGTCATCTATGAGACAAAAGAGGTCTAATGGCTCTAAAATTTTATATGGAGAAACTAGACATTCACAATGATCTATAACAACTAGAAGGACCTTATTTGGAGGTCTATAGAAAGAGAAATTAATTTTTGAAATTTTGCATTAAAACTAGTGATGCTAGTTGACCTTGTGTACTATTTCATTATAATTCAGTTCCTAAGTGAGCTTAACATGATCTGGACCTATTTTTTAGATAAATTTAACATCCATAGAGTTCTAGAATGGTATAGTTTTCTGGGTTTTGATTTTTCTAGAATTAGTTATGAATTTTTGAAGTTTATATCAATAACCTATGATAGCAAACCTGAGCAGCCAGACCTTTCATGCTTTTTTATTGTCAATCATGGTCCAGTTGAGTTTTCATGGCTTGGAATTATTTTTAAACTATATTAGACATCTAGAGCTTTTCATAAAGCTATTATTTTCTTGATTTTTATATTTTTTAGAATTAATTATAATTTTCTAAAGTAGGTGATAGAAACTTGAATTCTAAACTCGAGGTAAAAACTCTTTTTTTTTTATGTTTGGCTCCTAAACCGAAATGTATAGAATGTTATGCAGTGATTATAACTTGTTTAAATGGAATATGAGTAGAAGATGATATTGGGGAGTCCACAGGGTCTACGGAGTGAAATTCAAACTTTTAAAGTACTTTGCAATACACAAATGTGACATTATTTGATTGCTTTTCCTATGAATATCATATATGTGAAGCTTGTTTATGGAAAATATATCTTAGGGGTTTAAGGTATTACAAGATGTAGCTTCCTTTGTAATATTCTCGTATCCAAATTCTCTCATCTTTTCGAATTAACATTTTGGTAATAAACACCAAAGTCAAAACAGTTAAAATATCTTTATCCCTATGTTGTAATGCATGATACAAATCATGACTAATTAGAAAAATATCACTCACAAGATGCAAAATGAAAATGAAGTCAAATAACTTTACGGCATCAAAAGAAACTTTAGCTTCACCACAAACAAAATAGTTAAATTCTTTTGCCTTTTTCTTTTTTGTGAAGAACTTCACAAGCAAGCATAAACTTGACAAATAAACTTTAAATAGAATTTAAATGTAAACCCCATCTAGTATCTCTAATTCATTGCAAAATACTTATTTGATTGTGTCCATTGCCTATTTCAGCCTCATTATTAGTAATTTGACTTGCAAAGTAAGTGGATTGAGCAACTTTTATCTAGTCATGGTGTAACACCTTACTCTTATGCTCATACCCGTCATGCCTTACGTACTCATATGCATATGGGAAGCATGAAAGGGAGATCATTTTCTCTAGGTTCATATTCTTTTTCTATAGCTTCATGCAAGGGTAGATATTCACTTTAATGTCACATGGACCGGGTGAAATCTTTCTATGCATCCTCATGTTTATTTGCACCATTACGACTTATTTCAATCCCCAAAACATGCTTCAAATTCATGGAAAGCAAAAAGGGATATGAGACATGCAATTTCGTTCTTGACAGATTTGCCTCATTTCTGGGCAGAGTTTGAAATTTCAGAACTAAATACAGAAAAATCAAAAGCCCATTATCTTGGTCATTCTAGAAAGATTAAGACGTCTAATTCATGTTAAAAATATGTAGAAGTCTTAAAATCTCATGTACAAAGCTTTTGACATCCGAAATCATCCACTGATCAGAGGGGTTCTGTTACTGTCACAGTTTACTGATATGGACTTTGAAATTGTCTAACTAATTCCACAAAAATCCAATGCTTGTAAACGATATCATTATGGAAATATATGTATGTTAGCTAGAGACAAAAAATATTTCCAGATCAATTCATCGAACCAAACTCCCGGAAACCGATGAAACAGTACCTCGGGTCTGGTAGGATGACTGATTCTGGGCTGGAACTTCGAAATTGCATATCTTCCTCTCTAGACCTCTAAATGAGGTGCTTCCAGTTCCTATAAGTCACTATGACTATCTAGTTTCTTTTTATAAAATTTCGTAGCCATTGGACTACGTTTGCTCCTTGGATGACACAATTTCTAAACTGACCAAATGAACAGTATTTTCTGAAATCCGAATTTCTGATGCCAACTTTAAAAAATCATAGAAAATGCTATAGACCTCCAAATGACTTGATCTTTAGCTTCACAAAAAGCTCTAAACAAGATCTAGCCACATGTCAAATTTCAAAGCAAGAAGAGGTCATTGGGTCAACTCTTGACATCAAGTGCAAAAAGTCACTTTCTTGGCTAAAAATGGGGCTCATGGGGTCCAATCTTAGTTCTTCTACCTCTATGACTCTTTGAGCACATGAGAAAGCATCTATAGGGACCATCAATCATGGCTCAAGTGTCTAACAACCTAGATTGGAGAAACTCACTACCCCATGCCCACTTAATCATTCATGTGGCCTATACTAGAATCATACTTTTCTTAATCAAAACTTACTTCTTCATTCATCATGGTCTCATTCTCATATATACATCATACATACATTAATTTACAAACATTCTTAGATGCTACATCATATACATCATTTATTTACATCCCTTGTCTTATGTACAAAATAGTAACAAAAGAGGCTCTTTACAAATCTTCATTAATCTCCCTAGTTTCAAGCTTGGTGGCTCCCATCTCTAGTCTCACTTGGTCCACCTAGCATGTTTGGATGGTGGAGAGGGAGGGTGAGATTCAAAGAATCTCAATAGCTCATCTCTCATTCAATCATACATATATAGCATGCAAACAAGTCTCATCATGCATGTATGGCATGTTAGCATATAAAACCACAATGAAAGCATTTGCAACATGTGAATTGGCCATGCATAAAGGAAAAACATTCTCAACATGTGAGTAAGCCATACATAACGTTTAGAAGCTTGCCAAGTACATGGATTAGCCTCACCCACTCACTTGTGGATTTTGGACTTGACTCACCCATTCTTAAGAGGTTTTTGGACTCAACCCTTACTCTTTAGGAGTCAACCTCACTTTTGGGAGACCCTTTACTTTGTCTCAACCAACTTAAGGGTTTGGCTCATCCTCACCATGGCTAAAGGGTTATTGGCTTTTCCATTCCTTAAGCAAACCAAAACAATCATATAAATCATCATTTCAATTCATAATGTATCATCATGCTAACACACTTCTCATAACTCATATCATACATACATACAAGTAAGACAATGTAACCACACAATTATGCATGAAAGAAGGTGGAGAGAGCTACCTTATTAGCTATTGACAACTTTCTCTTTCAACTTGTCTCCTCCCTTGTGGGTCTCACAACCACTTCTAGATGGGGGAACTTCCCTTGAGCCTAACCACACAAGAAGCATGAAATTATTTCCTTAATACTTGATTCATAAGCTAGGGATCTCTTCTTATCAACCATACTGAGCATGTCGAACTAGGTCTCTTTCTCTCACTAGAATCCATGAACTATCTTCTCTCTTTTCTCAAACTCTCAAGCTCTTAAGAAGGGAAAGCAAGAAAGAGAAGACTACATAACTTCTAACCTCCCTCAAGAGTTGTTTCCCACTCTCCCTCTTCTGAACCAAGCTCAAGACCTAACTATTTTGACAACCAAAACTGTGGAAAGAGAGGGTAAGGGGAGAAGAGTAACATACTAAGAGAAAAGCCATGGAAATCCTTACCTTTCTTGTTCTTCCTTCCTCTCCTAAGCTTCTCTCTCTCTCCTCCGCCCTTTTCTCTCTCTTAAAGTGAGCTTGAGTTGGTTAGAAGAAGAAAGAAGAGATTTGGAGGCTTTTAAAAGATCAAATTCTCTTTTTCTCGCTTTTCCGGACTAACCCTCACTATAGCGAGCCATAACCCTCGCTACGGCGAGCTCGAATCAGTCCCAGACCTCTGCCTTGCTACAGCGTACGCTACGGTGAGCAACTCCCTGATTTTTGTATGGGGTGCCCGAACTCGCTATAGCTAGAAGCATTCTCGCTATAGCTAGACCATTTCTCGCTATAGCGAACAGGTACATTCGCTATAGCCGGGCTGTAGCTAGCAGACTTAGAAAATTTTCAGCTTCCAAAAATTTTCAGCTTTTCTTTTCTTTCTCTTTTCTTTTCTCTTTTCTTTTCTTCTTCTTCCTTTTTCCTGGTTGTTACACATGGCACCAAGGTGAAATTGTTATATAATTAACAATCAATGATTGCTTCATAAAAAAATGATGAAAAATATTAACTTCTCTAGCTATAGCAATTAATGCTATTTGTAAATGATGAGCAAGGCAATGAATATAATTTTCATAAGGACAATCTTTTTATACTCTTGACCATGAAGACCATATAGACTAAGATTATGACAAAATATATGTTATTTCATTTTCCAATGTTAATGATGAAGTATCTAAAACATGAACAAAAAAAAACCTTTATTTAACATACCTATTTTTATCCACAAATATTAAAACTATAGCCATTTGTTCTCTTCTTAATTCATTCCTTGCTACATCAATAATAAGACAAAATTTAGAATTACCAATCTTTTCATGAATTACTACATGTACGCTTCAAACGAAGATACATAAGATTTCTATTTTAATGCTAAGTAAAACATTTTGAGCATTTTCCAAGACAACATTTGTAGCATTTGGATTGTGAGATGTTAAAAGCTTTGTCAACTCAATAAAGTTTCCCTTATTCAATGAGCCAATATATTCATCATTACCTCTAAATTCATATGCTTGGAAAGTATGCCATTGAATTGTATAAATAGAAGCCTTTAGTCTCAAATAATTGTTTACAATAGCTTTAAAATTTTTCCTATAAAAGATTTTCTTTATATGTTGGGATTGAGCTATCAAATTATCATAACATTGTACACAACTAATATGTAATGAATCAAGAGTAGTTCCAATATGGCAAATAAATGTATAATTAACTCCATTGATTTTCTTCTAAGATTGAAATCTCTGACGTGTATATATAATATCCGGTCCCTAAAAAATTCAAGAAAATGTAAGAAAAAGCAAGAAACGTAACATACAGTTTCTTTGTCAACAAACAAAATTCACTAGATACAAAAGGGAGTTCCCCAAATAGAGTAAATCGAGATACAATAAAATTAGAATAATATTCTAGACCGTAAATAATGATAAATCAAAGTCAAAGGTGCCCTAAAATTGGGGCCAAAATAGAATAAAAAAAAGAAGATAAGAAAAAGGTCCTAAAGAGTCTCCAAGGTTAAGTATGAAAGAGCCAGGGACTAAAATGCAAAAAAAAATTGTGCTGGCCAAAATGTATAGATTGCCCAAAAGTTCAAGGAACCTTAGTTTCACCCTCTATTTGTGGCTTTAGGCATGAATATCAAAAAATTAGACAGAAATCTTAGAAATCTGTGACCCACAATTAAATTACATTTAATGAGACAGGTCCGATGAGCAAAATATAAAGAAAAAGTTGTAACAACCATGGAAATAGAAATAGCTAAAGGGCTAAGAAACCCTGAAGGAGTTTTAGGGACTAAATTGCAATAAATAAAAATTTTAGAGTATAATCATAATACAAAATGGTGAAAATTACACCTAAAGACCTGGATGTCTGATTGACACCGAAATTTATGAAGATCGAGGTTAAGGGCCCCTGATCCATATTTGAGGCTCAATATGGCCAGAAAGTAGAGGAAATAATATATATACATTTTAGAAAGCTTAAAGGTGTGTATTGTACCGTAAAACCTTAATAGAGCCTGGACACTAATTTTTAGACTATTGTAAGGCCTAATAGCCAATTCTAAATGCCTAATAAGGGAAAAGAAGATATAATTAGGGTTTTAGAGAAGATGAAACCCAAATATAAATAAAAAATAAAAAATAAAAGAAAGAAAAGATTTTAGTTAGTTTAAAGAATTAACCATGGTTAGGTTAGAAATTAAATATGGTTGAGTTAAAAATTGACCATGGTTGAGTTAAAAAAATTAACCATGGTTACTAACTATCAAATCACCATAACTTAAGGGCTAAGAATAAGCATCCAAGTATATGGCCAAGGAATTTTAGGAAGAAGATATTTAGTCATGAAATTAGAAAATCAAAAGGAAAAAGGAATGGAAGGCTTATATTTGATCTTGAAAAGGTTGATCAAAGGGTCCAAATTTGGTATGACTATTTAATTTCATTTAATTTCATTTTCTTCACCTATATTCCACCATTTTCAAGCCACCCATAAGGGAGAGGGAGAGAAAAATGTGAAGAGAGAGAGAGGGAGGAAAAGTGGAAGAAGAAGTGAAATCAAACAAAACTACCACCATTCTTCATCTTCTTCATCCTCCAATCATTTTCTCCAAAGGGCAGCTGCATCTTCATCCTTTCTTCAAGGTGGCATGTTGCTCTAAGTGGGAAAAGAAGGGATTTTAGTGTAAGAAAAGCAAAGGAAGCAAGGATTAAACTTAAAGAGTAAGTTTTCTCCACCTTGCACTTGAAAATCACATGGTTTAAGTTAGTTTTGTTAAACCCTAGTCATGGGTCACTTTTGGACAGCATATGTAACAACCAGGAAAAAGAAAGAAGAAAAGAAAAGGGAAAGAAAAGAAAAGCTGAAAATTTTTGGAAGCTGAAAATTTTCTAAGTCTGCTAGCTACAGCCCGGCTGTAGCGAATGTACTTGTTCGCTATAGCGAGAAATGGTCTAGCTATAGCGAGACTGCCTTCTAGCTATAGCGAGAACGCTTCTAGCTATAGCGAGTTCGGGCACCCCATACAAAAACTAGGGAGTTGCTCGCCGTAGCGCACGCTGTAGCGAAGGCAGAGGCCTGAGACTTATTCGAGCTCGCCGTAGCGAGGGTTATGGCTCGCTATAGCGAGGTTAGTCCGAAAAAGCGTGAAAATAGAGAATTTAACTTTTTAAAGTGTCCCAACTCCTTCTTTCACTCTGTAACCGACTTAAGCTCACTCTAAGAGAGAGAAAAGGGCGGAGGAGAGAGAGAGAAGCCTAGGGGAGGAAGGAAGAACAAGAAAGGTAAGGATTTCCATGGCTTTTCTCTTAGTATGTTGTTCTTCTCTCCTTATCCTCTCTTTCTATGGTTTTAGTAGTAAAAGTAGCCATGTTTTGAGCTTGGTTCAAAGGAGGGAGAGTGGAAAACCACTCTTGAGGGAGGTTAGAAGTCATGTAGCCCTTTCTTCCTTGCTTTCCTTCTTAAGAGTTGAGAGCTTAACAGAAGAGAAAGAATAGTTAATGAATTCTAGTGAGAGAAAGAACCCTAGCTTGATATGCTTAGTAGAGTTGTTAGAAAGAGATCCCTAGCTTATGAATCAAGTATTAAGGAAATAATTCCATGCTTCTTGTGTGGTTAGGCTCAAGGGAAGCTCTCCCATCTAGAAGTGGTAGTGAAATCCACAAGGGAGGAGACAAGTGAAAGAGGAAGTTGTGACTAGCTAATAAGGTAGCTCTCTCCACCTTCTTTCATGCATAATTGTGTGTTTACATTGTCTTACTTGTATGTATGTATGATATGAGTTATGAGAAGTGTGTTAGCATGATGATACATTATGAATTGAAATGATGTTTTATGTGATTATTTTGGTTTGCTTGAGGAATGGAAAGGCCAATAACCCTTTAGCCATGGTGAGGATGAGCCAAACTCTCAAGTTGGTTGAGACAAAAGTAAAGAGTCTCCCAAAAGCGAGGTTGACTCCCAAAGAGTAAGGGTTGAGTCCAAGAACCTCTTAAGAATGGGTGAGGCAAGTCCAAAATCCACAAGTGAGTGGGTGAGGTTGATCCATGTACTTGGCAAGCTTTTGAATGTTATGTATGGCCTACTCACATGTTGAGAATGTTTTTCTTTTATGCATGGCCAATTCACATGTTGCAAATGCTTTCATTGTGGTTTTATATGCTAACATGCCATACATGCATGATGAGACTTGTTTGCATGCTATATATGTATGATTGAATGAGAGATGAGCTATTGAGATTCTTTGAATCTCACCCTCCCTCTCCACCATCCAAACATGCTAGGTGGACCAAGTGAGACTAGAGATGGGAGCCACCAAGCATGAAGCTAGGGAGACTAATGAAGACTTGCAAAGAGCTTTTTGTAAATATGTTGTATATGAGACAAAGGATGTAAATTAATGACGTACATGATGTAGTACCTACAAATTCTTGTAAATCAATGTATTCATGATGTATGTATGAGAATTAGAATGATTTTGAACGAAGAAGCAAGTTTGATTATGAAATGCATAATGTTAGTATAAGCCACATGTGTGTATAAGTGGGTGTGGGATAGTGAGTTTCTCCAATCTAGGTTGTTAGACACTTGAGCCATGATTGATGGTCTTTATAGATGCTTTCTCATGTGCTCAAAGAGTCATAGAGGTAGAAGAACTAAGATTGGACCCCATGAGCCCCATTTTTAGCAAAGAAAGTGGCTTTTGCATTTGATGTCAAAAGTTGACCTACTGACCTCTTCTTGCTTTGAAATTTGATATGTGACTAGATCTTGTTTAGAGCTTTTTGGGAAGCTAAAGATCAAGTCATTTGAAGGTCTATATCATTTTCTATGATTTTTCAAAGTTGGCATCAGAAATTCGGATTTTAGAAAACACTGTTCATTTGGTCAGTTTAGAAACCGTGTCATCCGAGGGGCAAACGTAGTCCAATGGCTACGAAAATTTATACACAGAAACTAGATAGTCACAGTGACTTGTAGGAACTGGAAGAACCTCATTTGGAGGTCTAGAGAGGAAGATATGAAATTTCGAAGTTCCAGCCCAGAATCAGTCATCCTACCAGACCCGAGGTACTGTTTCATCAGTTTCCGGGAGTTTGTCTTGATGAACTGATCTGGAAATATTTTTCCTCTCTAGCTAACACCCACATCTTTCCATAGTAATCTCGTTTGTAAGCATTGTATTTTTGTGGAATTAGTTAGACATTTCCAAAGTCCATATCAGTAAACTGTGACAGTAACAGAACGCCCTCTGACCAGTGGACGATATCGGATGTCAAACGCATGATATGTGAGATATTGAGACTCCTACATATTTTTAGCATGACTTAGACGTCTTAAGCTTTCTATAATGACTGAGATCATGTGTTTACGATTTTTTTGTATTTAGTTATGAATTTTCAAACTCAGCCCAAAAATGAAGCAAAATCTGCCAAGAACGAAATTGCATGTCTCATATCCCTTTTTGCTTTCCATGAGTTTAAAGCATATTTCTGGGATTGAAATAAGTCTTAATAGTGCAACTAAGCATGAGGATGCATAGAAAGAGCTCACCCGGTCCATGTGACACTAAAGTGGACATCTACCCATGCATAATGCCATGTCAAATGAACACAAGGTAGAGTAAATGATCTTCCTTGTATGCTTAGTATGTGTATGTGAGTATAAGATGTGTACATGATGGGTATGAGCCAGAGAGTAAGGTGTTACAGCATATGGATGATTAGAAAAGGAATTTATATGTTGAATATGAAGGCCTAGGAATGGAGTTTATATATTGACTTTGGAGGCCATATGAGCTTATCCATTGTTGTTATGTGCTAGAACTTTAAAAAACACAAAGATTGTAATTTTTGGGAAAATAGAAATGTTAGGGAGATGCTGTCCGAATTTTCTAAAACAATTTTATGGTGTTTTCTTAATGTCATAAAGTCATTTATACCAAATTTCATGTCCTAAAACATAAAGGAAGAGGCTATGGAATTTTTAGAACCAAAGAAACTCACTTTTGGGCCTAAAACGGAGCTAGGTTATGTTATGACCAAAACTTGTTGTTGGGGTTAGAATTTGATAATTTTAACCATTCTAATGGATTCAAAAGGGTGTTTTTAGCTAGGAATATCTATGGCAAAGCCCTCAAAACTCATGGAATAAAATTTCTAAATTTTGGCCAAGAAATGCACATTATTTGACCACAGTGGATTGGAAAGGAAGGAGTTAGATTTTTCCAATTCCAATGGTTCCAATGAGTTTAAAAGAGTCATACTACTTTAGAAGTTAATGTTTATGTATTGATTGTAATGAATTGTGATTATGATTATAGGTTTTGATATTTGTTTGGGAACTCTAAAAGCAAGTAAACCAAATTTCAAGGCTTGTGGAGCAAAGTTTGCTAAGGTAGTAGTTTTTCTTTCTCTTTCTTTAAGCTTGTATGTTTGTATAATGATGAGTGCTATGCTATATCAAGTTGTCATTTATACTATAAGAAGTGACATGTATGCTTAGATTATGCTTGGCCTTGTATGAAATTCCTTGTATTACTATGTGGTATATGGCACCTTGATTGGCATTATGTTATGTACTTACATATTTGCTTGTGAATGAGACTGGTTTACTAGTATTGAGATTTCATAATCTCACCCTAAATATAACCCATGCTAGGTTGTGACGACCTTAACTTCTAATTATTGTAATTAAGGTTAAATACATTATTAATAATCATAAATTGGGGTTATAAGACATTACGACTAATTACATTCAGAAAATATAGGGAAATTTGAACCTTAATGTTATTAGAGTCATCAACCATATAATTACAAGCACTCATGTACATCAGGGAAACAAACATTCATTTATAAGCCTTTGATTCTATTACCCATTAATTCCAACTCACAAGAATCTTCTACCAATGTTTCTAAGTCATCCCTTGGGTTACCATATGAAAAACCAAGATTTCTAGGTTAGAATAAAGGTTTGGTACCATTAGCCACGGCTAAATGTCCTTGCACTGCGGCTAATTGCCCTCAGGTTTACTCTTTATCTTCACAGATTTTGCTACAGCGAGTTGGACCTTCTCTACGGCTAACCTACATGGCATCGTGACGAGGAAGTCTTTTGGAACCTACCTCACTCGCCTTTCACTATTGGCCGCAACCAATTCCCCCTTTCATCACGGCTAATTCCTCTCTAGAACACCTAACAAATCCTCACAAAAGTTCACCGCAGCCAATTCCCATTTAGTAGCGGCAAATTACCCTCTAGACGACTCCCAGTTTTTCCTCTCACATTTCATCGCGATTAATTCCACTTTTTGCCGCAGTGAATTTCTTTCTAGTACTCTCCCTAAGCAACTTCGGATAATTCATGCATCGCTAGCTCAAATGTTTTCATCAGATAATTCATGCATCGCTAGCTCAAGTCCACAATCAATATATCACATGATTTTATTACTTAAATAGTCAGTCAAAACATAGGTGTACAAGCCATAATAAGTGTCATAAACTCATACATCCATCAACAACTAATATGAAGCCTATTTCTTATTGGTTACATTCTATGTTATCAAAATACAAACTTCTACACTTGGCAATACAAATACATGATGCTGCTATACAAAGGTTAACAAAATTAGCATCTACTCTATTCCACTCAGACCAAGTATAGCTCCCACACTAGGCCTCAGCTCATGGATGTTCATCCACTTGCTTGCTCTTATCCTTACCCGAAAAACTTTTACCTGAAATATTAGCCTATAAAAGGGGTGAGATGCAAATCTCAATAACCAAGGCAAATTCTATTCATATATTCCAGTTTAATTAACATATATGCATGATTTCATATAAGTATAAAAAAACATACCAGTCATATCAGTAAATGAAATAATTAGGCTATCTATGATTACTATCCCATATAAACAATCACAATTCCACATGTTAAAGGCTAATAACACCAAGAGAGGCCCGTCCATAGCACCTACTCCCCAATGAGCACAACCAGTGCTCAGTGCATCTGGAGTCTGATCATAACCCAGTACCCGATCGAAGCACATGCACAGGTGGTAGCCGCACTATAACTCCACCATAGACTCATAAGGTCCAATCACATGTAATAGATAGCCAACTAATTTATTTAGTATCAAAATCATAATCATGCAACAAGTACACAATTAAATCAGATATATTCATAGAATTAATATGAAACCCCAGTTACCTCACTTGTAGACAAATTTACAAAAGCCACTAGTGGTACAAAAATCTCCTTAGCCACTACTAATTCCCAAAATTTAGAATAGAGGTGTCCTCTACCAGAAACTTCATTATATCACCCTAAATCCTAAGAAATTCGTGAAAAATTAATACCCATACTATAATCCAATCATTGGGGTCTTAAACTAGCAGAAATACCTAAAAAAGAAGAGTTTATACTTACCTAATGTCAGCTTTAGCCTCAACCTACGAAATTTCACCATGGAAACATCAAATGGCAAGTTTTAGATTTTAGATGTAGGTGAAAGTGCTCCAATTAGAACATTAATTGGGTCAAATTAAAGAGAAAGATGAGAGAATTAAGTTATATAACTATTACCTTGGCTAAATCTTGCTCTAGAAATGGAAAATGGTGGAAATATGCCAAGAACCCTAGCCTCTCCTTTGGATCTTTGAATTTTGTGTGTGTTCCTTGTGGTTCTACAGAATGGGGGGTGACTAGGTTAGTTTTTAGGGTTTAAGTTGGATTTTTTATGGGTTATGGGCTGCTCCAAAGATCTAACTCCAAATGGGCTTCAGATTTAAGCTTTGTTGGGCCAGCTTTCATGCATTGGGCTACTAGGTTTTAATTGGGTTAGGCCAAGTTTTAAGAGCTCAAAGGATTTGGGTCTGCACAAGGTTGTTGGCCCAATTATAAGAGCCTATAAAAGGTGGATCTTGGGCCTTTATTAGGTCTGATCCTAACTTATTGGATCTCCATTAGCCTCTTATCATGATCTCCTACATTAATTTGGGCCTAGATGAAGTTTCTATCCCAATTAAATCTCAAACTCATTAATAATTTATCACTCCAAAATTTTCATTCACTTAACTTACCCGATTATTCCATATTAATTATTCCTAATTAAATCCAAATCCATGATGCGTTAATAATTTTTAGGGTGTTACATCCGAGTTCAAGCAAAGAAAGGGCAAAGGATGTGAAGGCATAAATTGAGGACCTTACTTTTATGCATCATATTTTGTCATGTAATTAAATATCTTTGGATTATGGTATGTATAAGTTGTGTTATAATGTTGTATGATAATGGGGCATGTAATAGAAAGCCATGTATATGCCCAACCTTGAAGTGAAAAGAAAATTTTAATCAGTTTAGGTTTCCATTGACTCCTCTAAGTTCTATATGAGGTATTTGTAGTAGGAAAAATGTTATATAGTAAGGTATGACAGTATATGCATCTTTTCCATCATTTTGAAGACCATCACTAAATAAGTAACATGATAAACAAAAAAGTTACATCTAATATAGGTGAGTATTCTAGCTTGTTTGGAAATTTCTTAAACCAAGAAGCTTGACAACAAGGATGTCATCCACTAAAAGCTAGAAATTTAGTAAAAAGAGGCTAATATGGTGCTAGTTTAATATAAACACAACAAATTTTATCACATTGATCAATTGGATGCTCCCAAATTGAAATACACTTCACTGGATCTTTTTCTAATAAATAGATATCAATTTCTTTCTTTTATCACCCATGATACTTTGACTTCATGTTTCTCATTATTGGTTAACTTAGTGGGAAGCACATCAGGATGAGATGGTTCACCAACTTCAAGACTTTTAGAGCGTTTCTTTTTAAAAAATTTATCAATAGTTGTATACTTCCCTATAGTAATTAAACTTTTAAAAAATTTAAAATTTTCTTATATTATTATAAAAATATAACACAAGTAATTAAATAATCAAGTAATAAAATATATTGAATATATTGTGTCAAAACCATCTAAAACAACTAACTACATCAAAATTATCTAAAAGCAAAGATTTGACCTAAAAAAAAGAAAAGAAAAAAAATATAAACACAAAAAACTATAAATAAAACTCAAAATGCAAGATTAAAAGAAAATAAGAAAGGAAATTTATTTAGGTTTTTTTGTCAAGAATAAATCACTAAACTTGTATATATATGAAATTGGGCTTTACTGCTCTTGCCTCTCCTCCCTTCCTATTTGGTGTTTTCCCTTCCTTCAAAATTGGAACTTTGCTCATGCATCTACTTTAGTTTCACAGCATTAGGCAAATTATGCAAATGAAGATTGGGTGACCACTTTTTTTCTTTATATATATATATATATATATGTATGTATACATCAAAACATTTGTTTCATGTCAGAAGGCATAAAACTATGCCAAAGAGTGAGTTAGGCATGGGTCATTCCACTTTGTATCTTATTCTTAAATAAGTTGGGCCACTTCCTACTTTGTAAATTATGTCCTATATATTTGATACAACAAGCATCCTCCTATAAAACATTACACATAATATATACATCCATATATATATATATATAACTAAAAAATAAAACATTGAGGGGCAAGCACCACCCAAAGGGTCCCTAGATCCTTCTCTGGCTGAGGCAACCTTGCACAATGAGCTATAACATTCTATTACTACTCTAACATGATTTCTAAAAATGATCACTAAACCAAGTAAAGCATTAAAACAACCATTAACATTAACCTTAACTTGGCCATGACTAGATGGCTTTTATCCCTTCACCAAAATATTTGAATCAACATCATAACAACTGGCATCCAACAACAAACAATTACCATACCAAAAATCTCTAATAGCATCAAAGGCTTTTGCATGAGTAACAATAGTGTCCAACTCAAGAATATTTGCACATTTGGACTTCCGAATATACCAATAAGTCATTGCAATTAGTGCTGTATCAAAATCATCTAACTTTAAATCTAGAAAAATCTAACATAACCAAGCATCAATTCTACAAACATGAGTATTGTCTAAATTGAAAGCAATTCTACTTCTAAACCATACCTTTCTTGACCATTCACAAAGTAGAATTATATGTTCAATAATTTCCACCTCTAATAAGTAGCATGGGCATATAAGAGATGGGTAACACTTTCTTTTCTAAAGATTCTCCTTAGATGGAATAAAACCAGTGTGAATTCTCTAAAGAAGTATCTTACCTTTGGAGGAGGTTTCAACTTCCATAGTTCTTTCTATAGAGCAAAATGGGTAGTATAAGAAGAGTTAGATTTATCTAGTTCAACTTGATTATATAAATATCTAGCAACATGATACCTAATCCTCACAAAAATTTGCCCATTCTTCCCTTTTGACCAAATCAACTTCTCCTCTTTATTACAATTCAAAATAGGAATGTTGGAAATTACCATCACTTGTGAGGAAGACAATCAAGCATCAATGTTTGATAAATCCCACCTTCCATTGACTATAAATTTAACCACTCTATTGTCCTTAAATATTTCATTAGGCACCTTAGATTCAACTATGGAATTTTCTAATCTTAGTATCTAAGGGTCTTTTTGAAAAGAAATACTTCTATCATTACCTACAATCCAACAAAAGTCTTTAACCAGTAGCTTCTTTTCTTCTAAGATACTAGACCATGCCTATGAAGCTCTAGTATGTTAACGTAACCATTAGCTTCTTTTTTTAACTAAACTGGGACCAATATGTTAATGGAAGAGAACCCTAAAGTAAATTAAATTAAGGCTAAACAAGGGTAAAATATTAATCAACACATCAAGAAATGGGAATAACAAATTATACATATAAAGAAAAATAAAGCTAAAATAGCAAAATGAAGAAAAAGGGCTTATCAATGGCAAATTTGTAGTTTTGAGAAAATTTCAGAAAACTCAAGAAAAAAAAGAATTTTAAAGCCTAGAATTAAGGTCATCAGGACTTCTAGAGGTCTTGAAAACCATATAACAATCAGAATTAGCTAATGCCCTTCCAAGATGTTGAAAGGGCCAGACAGTGCTGAAACTTTAAGTGGAGCTATTTTCACCATTTTAAGCCATTCAAAGCCCAAAATTAATGTTTTTATAAAAAGGCACCCACAAATTTGTAAGGAGCAGTTAGATCCTAAAAAACTTGAAAAATGAGCCTAAACGGAACAAACAGGTGTGTAGGGCAAAATGGTCATTTTGAAAAATTATAAAGAAGTTTCTTAAGTAAGATTACACCTCATCATCTTTTCCAAGCTTCCATTTTCAACATTTTAGAGTAGCCATGGCATGACATTAAGGGAAAAGAAAGAGAAGAAATTTAAGCTCTTATTTAGGTAAGTAAACAGCTCTGTTTCATTCTGCACTAGTTAGAAAAGTTATTTCTCTCTCTAAGAACTCTCTAATAGTAGTTTTATTTTCTTAAAAACTTGAATATTCAGGTCTCACTCAAGCCAAAAAGGAACTCTTTTCGAGAAACTAATCGATGGAGAATAATCTACACGAAGAGAACTTCATTTTAAGATAAGACTTGACTTGAAACACTTATAAAATCTTGTGTTCCCAAGCCATTTAAGCTTTGGCCTAGAGAGAGAAAGTGAGGAGGAGAGTTTTTCTTCATGTGTTCTTGATAGAACCAAGGGTTTTAACATGCAAGGATTCCATATCTAACATTGGTTTTCCTTGAATCATGAAAAAATGCAATCTAGGCCATGATTGTCTAATGGTTTGGCCTAGGCTTCTTTAATGGCTAACCATGTTATTTTTCATTCCCAATTGGTATATTTAGATATTATTTGATGCAAGGAACAATAATCTAAGCTTAAAATTGATTGAAACTCTAGAATGTTCAAGTTAGAGTTTTATGGTTTTATATTCAACCAAGAGTAATTTTCAGGGGTTAGGAAGTTATTCAATGGATTCTTGGACTATGAATACTCTTAAAATGATATTAGAACAATAATGAAAGCATTAAATTGAATTTAGAAACCATTGTTTGAAGGATGAAAGTTTGTATTTCTTTTTAGGCATAAAGAAGCAACTTGGTGTTTGCCTCTTTGAATTGAGTTTGTGATGACTTTAATGATTTTAAATGGAGTCAAGAGACTTAGATTTAATGAGAAATTGTAGCCAAGATCATGAATTCTAGAGGTTGCTTCATTAAGCACTTATATGGAATCACAACCATGCTATACGATAAAGTAAGCTTGCATAGAGTTTGTGTAAAGTTAGAACTTGTTCCAATGATGGAATTATGTCTCATTTGATGTGTCTAGTCCAAGTGAATCAAGCTTCTCCTAATTGTGGCTGTGTGGTTGAAAAGTGGAAGAAATATCCAAGGGAGAAAAGTTTGTGTTCTTGTTTCAAGGTAGCTTTCTAATCTTTCTTACATGCATGTATTGAATGTTTAATTGTTATTGGATGCTTGTGTGTATGTTTGAACCATGAGATATATTTATAGGTTTTGATGAAATGCTATGGTACCATCATGCTTCTTGAAAATTGTAACATCTGATCTCTTCATAAACGTGAGAAACACAATATTCGGTTCTCCGTAAACGTAAAAAATGGGCCAGATACAAAAGGAAGTCCCTAAAATAGAAGGAATTGGGGCCAAATAAAATTATGATAAAATTTTAAATAATAGAAAATGAGGATTTGAGCCTTGAGTTGCCCAGAAATTAAGGCCAGAGTGATTCAATAAATTTGCCGAAAGGCCAGTGACATTTTCGTAAATATGGGCACTTTTTGAAAAACTCACAGGAGGGCTTTTTAAATGGAAATTTTGAGTTGCCTAGGGTTCTCAGAGGCCCCAAAAACCATAGGAAGCCCCGGGACCGGTAAAACCCCTCCGGTGTACTTTTTCAGATGTCGGTTGACCTAAACTTTGATCGATTCGTTCGGGAAGGTTTTAGCTCCGATTTGAGTGATTTCAAAGGCATTTTATTAAATTGGGAACCTATTTGTTATGATGGAAAAGATAGTTCTCAAAAAGGAGCTAAAACAAAGGAGAAACGAAAATGCTAAGAACGAAGGGCAAAATTTGGCATTAAAGTGTTAAAGGAAGCTTCTTTATATGCCACATTATTTCTCTCCTCTCTAAGACCGACTTGCTTCTGCCCAATTTCAGAGGAAAACTCCAGCTTCTTAGGCGCACAAGAGGAGGAGGATTTTCGAGGAAGAAATTCAAGAAAAGGTAAGAAACTTTAAGAAATTCTATATCCTTCCTTCTTGAACCTTGCTCCTCTCCTCTCAAGCTTTCTTTCTATGATTTTAATGGAGAGTTTGGTGCTGTTTTTGGGGCAGAATAGAGAGGGAAATTTCAAAAATTGAGGGAGTAAGCCAACCAAGTGGAAGAACAAGACAAAGGAAGCAAGAAAACAAGGTAAAACTTCCATTCTTTGGTAGTTTCTCCCTCCCCCTTCCTCTTGCACGAATTTGACCACCATGAGCCCAAGTCTTATGGGCTGATTTCTATCCAATTTATGGAGGGATTAGAGGTTTTAGATGGCAAAGATTAAGAAGGAACCAATAAAATCAAGAAAGGAGCATTAGGAGACAAGATAGAACCATTAGGGATTCAAATGCTCCATTGCAAATATGATTTTATATGAATGTTCTTAGACTTAATTGAATATTTAAACATGCTCCTAAGACCCCTAGAGAGCTTCCCACATGCACCTCCCATCCAAGAAAGCGAAGAAATTGCAAGAAAAATTAATGAACTCTAAGTAGAAAAAGTATAGTGCATTTGAAGGGATTGTAAAAATTGATTTGATTCATACATTCCCTAGCATATATGAGTGTTTGATTGAGCTCCTAAGACCTCTAAGAAGTCTCCCAAGTGTGTCTCCCATCAAGGAAACATCAAAAAGGCCATGAACTCTTCTTCCCCCCATAATCTCAGCCTAGGCAAGTTCCTATAGCTAGGGAGAGTTTTAAATTTTTCTAAGGCTATTCTTGAGTCATATGTGATGAGTGAAGATGAGTAGAGGCCTTAGAAAAAAATTAGAACTCAAAGAAAGTGAATTGGTGCCATAGGTTCCATATTAGGACCTAAAGAAGTAACATGATGCTAGGCCCTTTGTTTTAATGATGTGATGACTCCAAGAGGTTTAAAAGGAGTCAAGAATCATAATTGAAAAGAAAGAATGAGGCCTAGAAGTCATTTGATGGGTGTTACTTCATTAGGTGTGATTATAGACCATAATAGAGCCTATAGAGCAATCTAGTGTTTTATCAAGTGATGTAGCCTTAGAATATGTTTCATAGACTTAATTGGCTCCCATAAATTGTATCTAGGCCAAGAGAAACTATCTCCACTAAATTGTAGGTGTGTGGCCGAAAGAGAAGGCTTGAAAGATAAGGAAAAAGTGTGTGAAATTATGCAAGGTAGCTCTCTCCATCTTCTCTCATGCATGGATGTGTGTTTAGCTTGTTTTAGAATGTGTGTATGAGTATTTTCAAGCTAAGAAAAGTATGCTAGCATGCCTTTATATTCCATGATCCTTGATGCCATGTTATGTTTCAAATGAGCACATGATATTTGTCTGAGTTTGCTTGAGTGTGGAGAGGCCAAGAACTCTTCCCTTTGGTGAGGATGAGCTAAGAACCCTTGAGCTTGGTTGAGACAAAGTGAAGAGTCTCCCAAAAGCCAAGTAGGCTCCCAAGAGTATGGTTGAGTCCAAAGTGCTCAAAGAATGGGTGAGGCAAGTCCAAAATCCATGAAGAGAAGTGTGAGGCCAATCCAAGCACTTGGTGCACTCTTGGATGTCTTGTATAAATTGTTCATATGCCAAGTTTTCTTTTAAAATGTCCATAGCTTCTATTTTTCCATACATGCATTTGAAAAGCTAGCTTTGTACATATTATGTATGATTGAATGGGAGATGAGCTATTGGGATTCTTTGAATCTCATCCCCTCCTCTCCAATGCTCTAAAATGCTAGGTGAACTAAGTGGATATGCTAATGGGAGCCAACAACATTGAAGAAGAGAGATTGACATTCATATGTCTAGCTTTTACCCTTTTTGAATCATAATGATGTTCAATGATGTATATGATTATTGTAAATGACACATGACCCTTGAGACACATGTAAATATGATATTATGTGATGTATACATGTATGGATATGATGTATGAACTTTAGAAATGAATTTGGGTATGTAATGCCAAGTTATGCAAATTGGAAGTCTGATGCAAATGTGTATAAGTGAGGATGAAAAGGCCAAAATGAGATGCATAAGGTTTGGGACCATTTGGATAGCTCACACAAGTCTTAAAAATGCTTTTAGACTTGCTCAAAAGGTGCCAACACTAAGGGAAGACCATTTGGCAAGTTTGGTACCTCATATGGAGCCAAATTTGACCATTATGGAATCTTATATCACTTTTTGGTTAAATGAGTTAGTCTTGGTCTGGAATTTCACATGTAATTAGGTCTCATTAAGATCTTTTTGGGAAGCTAAAGATCATAATTTTTAGAGACCTCGAGAATATTTGATGAATTTTCAAAGTTGGGATTTTTCATGGATTCTGGTATGGGTACTGTTTATACTGGCAGTTTTGAATTTGTGTCACCCGATGCCCAAATGGTGTCCAATGCTTATGAAATTTTAATGCATAAACTAGAGGTCATAACCTTTCTGTGGCCGCTGAGATCACCTCATTTGGAGGTCTGAGCAGTGAGTTATGCATGTTTGAACTTAATTGTCAGCATCAGTAGCGCCCCATGAGTCCAGTTACTGTTCCATAGGATCTAGCTAACTAAACGTATCTGTTTCATTCTGGAATTATTTTTAGTATCAATTTAACATTTGTAGATTTCTAGAATGATCGAATGTGTGTGATTTCGATTTTTATATAATTAGTTATGAATTTCAGAAATTTGTATCAATAAACTGAACAACAGCCCAGGTAGCCACAGCGACTCTATAGCTTTTTAGATGTCAAACATCCTGTGTGATGAATTTTATGACCTGAGCATATTTTTAGTGTGAAGTAGACATCCTAAGGTTTCCATAATGATGAAGATTGCATGATTTCAAATTTTGTAGATTTAGTTATAATTTTTCAAAATTGGGTCAGAAAATGGAGCAAATCTGGCCGAAAATGTGCTTGTTTATTTTGAGCTCCATTTCGGTTTCCATGGATTGTAGGCATGTTTTTGTGATACAAATGAGTTGTAATAATGAAATTAAATATGAGGAAGTATAGTATGAGCTCACACAATCCACGTGACATCAAATTGAATTTTTTGACATAACGCAACGCGGAAAAAGTTTATTATTTTCATCCCCTTTTCATATGATCTTGTGGGATTGATAATACAAAGCTTATATATGGCATCAAATGAGCTAGAAGTTATGGTGTTACAAAAACATGTTTTAAACGCAAGATGGCTTAAATAGGTGAGGTTATGTCAAAATTTTCTTTGAATGGGTGAAGAGATGCCAAAAGTCCCTAAGAATGGGTAAGAAAAGTCTTAAAAAAGACTGAGACTAAGTCAAAAGTCCCTTAAAGTAGGTGAGACAAATCCAAAAGTCCTAAGTAAATTGGGTGAGGCTAAACCAACATCCTTTAGAGCCTATGTTTAACTTGTATGAGTTTATGAGATATAGAAATATGTTTATGTATGTACATTAGAAGCTTTTATGGCATGCATGCATTCGATGACATAAAAATATATCCTATATGTATGTTTGAAAGGGTAAATAGCTATTGAAATTCTTTGAATCTCACTCTTCTCCCACATATGTCTAACCATGTCTAGGTAAGCCAAATAGAGCAATAAATGGAGGCCAAGTACGTTGAAGAATGAAACTTTGACAATAGAATAGAGAATTGATGTATTTTGATGGCAAAGTTTGTATATATATGATGTTTATGAGATGTAAATCATTAAGCACAAGCAAATATATGCAAATATGATGTATGAACCAATGTTGAAGTCAAATGAATGAGTATGTGCATGTTTGACATCTTGAAGCCTTGGTATACATGTGTATAAGAGCAACTAGGAAGGTGATTTTGAGATGTATAATGTTATGGACCATTTAAGAAGCTATTATATATTGCATTTATGCTTTGGGACATGTTCATGTGGTTATAGAATGGCTAGAAGGTTAATTGATACCATTTGACCCCATTATGGTTGCAAAATATGACATAATCTTGAGTTGAGCCACAAACTGACCAAATGAATGATTTGATGCATAAAATTTCGCATGACTATAGATCTTATATAAAGCTTTTTATAAAGCTAAAGAGTATTATTTTTGGAGCTATAGAGAATTTATTATGAATTTTCAAAGTTGGCTAAATTATATAAAATTGCCTTAGTTACTGTTCATATAGTCAATTTGCATTTCTATGTTATTCAAGAGCCAAATGAAATCCAATACTCATAAAATTTTACAAATATATAGCTAACACTATAAGCTTTCTAGGACCAATATGTTTGCATGAAAACCAATTGTATAAAGAGAGTTATGAATTTTTGAATTTAGAGGTTTAGTGGTGCCTGAATACTATAGCAGCTTCTGATATGCAATGGATTTTTATGGCCCAAATGAACTCATATGCCCTTGAAAGTTTTATAGCAATTAGGTTTCATCTTGCCATAGCCACTGAGTGCACCCCATTTGGAGCTCTATAAAGAAAGATATGAATTTTTGAAGTTTAGGTTCAGCTACAAGATGTGTTAGTGACTAGTGGTATTGTTCCATTGAATTTTGTAGGGCAAACCTAGTTGTTTTGATATGAAATTTTTATAGTAGTTAGATGACATCTTGATCTTTCCATAATAGTATAATTTACAAGATTTATATTTTTTTAGAATTAATTGTGATTTTCCAAAATTTGTAATAGATTATAAATTTAAGGAAAGTTCAAGTATGGTCTTGAATTTGTGTTGCTTACTCCAAACCTAAAATGGAGGCTTTGAATTGTGATGTTTCTAGTCCACTAAGTATATTATGGATGGAAGAAAATGTTGGTAAGGAGAAATGGTCCATATAATTAAAATTGAATTATTTTGGCTTATAATATCGGTTATTTCCGCTATCTAAAGTGTGAATTTCTTGAAAATGAATTTAAATTGATACTTTTAACTAGTGTTGGTATAAAATTGATGCTAGATAAATATGGTGCTACACCTAGGACTCTAATTTAGAATTACCTATAAGCATACCCTAACTATTCCATCATTACTCATGCAACCTATTTAGAAGCTCAATCAAGAATAAGTCCTAATGTAGTTATACAAAACTGGTAGGTATATTCATATTCTACAAGTGAATCAATCCATTCTACATTGCAAATTTCATGAATCTATACTATCAAATCCGTAGTCTAGTCCTAAAATCTCTTGTTTAAGTTCATTTAGGTTTTCTAGGTCATTTAATGATTTTCATACACTTAGAAGTGTAATACCCAATTTTCCTAAAATTGAATTGAAACCAATGAAGACCCCAAAATAAAATGAAATAAGGTTAAATAAAGTTAGAATAATGCTCTAGGCATCTAAAAATGAGGGTACAAGGTTAAAGATGGTTTGGAATCAGAGCTAGAATGACTAAATAAATTTAATCGAAAAGGCAGTGGCAAAATCACAATTTCAGGCAACTTTTTAGAAATTCAAAGGAAAAAACTTTAAATGATAAAATTGAGTTTTCCAAAACTCTCAAAAGTCCTAAAAAATATAAGAATCCTCAAAATGGCCAAAACCCTTTCAGTGTGCATTTTAGGCCATTGGTTGACCCAAACTTTGACCAGATAATTCATGATAGTTTAAAATTAAAAGTAAATGTTTTTAATAAGCTAGAAGACCTAATTTTTATATGAAAATGACAATTATAAAAAAAGGAGTTAAAATGAACATAAATAGAGGAATTGAAGTGGAAAGGTATAATGAAAATTTTTAAAAAGTTTATAATTCACCTCTTTTCTTCCATATTTAGGTCACGCCATCTCTCACAAGGCCAGAATAAACTTTGAGGCTTCTGAACCAACACCTAGAGTTCCCATATGTGTGCATTGAATTAGTTGGGATTAACTATTAAAATTCTCCTAAAATCTTACTACCATGCTTCCACTAACCATTTTCAGGGTCCCTAAATCAAAGCAAGGATGTTGAGAAGACCTAAATACTAAAAATGTTGTATTACTGATGTTACATGTATTAACTTTTAATGTATGTAGTATTGTGACATTCTTTTGTATCCTTAATGGTGTATGATGTCAAACAATGTATATCTTCCATGTTTGATGATGAGACCATATGTATAAGCTAGAATACTCTGCTGTATAGCAAATTATGGTAATACATTAGCATGAATGTAGTAAAGGACATATATGGTGCTATTATGGATATGTGTAAACTTGGATGTCAATGGGTCAAATTTTGATCCAAGCTTTCTAGCATGCAATGGAATGGTTAGAAATGTCATTTAGGATGAATGAAATGTGCTCAAAGTAGAAGAAAAATCAATTGGATACCAAATGGTCCAATTTGATTCTAAACTTTGTTCTAAAAGAGGCTTAAACAACTCCAATGTCAAAAATGGTCAAAATAACCTAGTTTAAGTATGAGATTTAGCATGCAATTAGACCCTTAGTAGAGCTTTATGCCAAGCAAGAACCATAATTTTTAGAGTTATACAAAATATTTCATAAATTTCCAAAATTCTGTAGAATTTTTATTTAGGCCATGTACTGTTCATATGGTTAGTTATGATATTCTATATATTTGAGAGTCTAAATGAACTACAATACTTAAGAAATTTTATAGGCATATAGTTGGCATTATAAGCTTTTCATGGCCACTGAGTTTACATAAATCAGAGTTGTATAGTTAAAAATATGCATTTTTGAAATTACGGTTTGCTATATGAGTCTAGAATTGCATTGGTTACTATTCCATTAGAATTTCATAGATCAAATGAACTTTTTTTCATTAATCTTTTGTATTTATATCCTGATCTTTCCATAGACATCTAATTTGTGCAAATCAGAGTTTTGTAGCCCAAGTTATGAATTTTCAAAATTAGAGCAAAATTATGGTGTGTATGTAATTTCAGGTTTATCACATTCCTAAGGTATTCCACATGATATTCATGATAAAATGGACCTAAACAAGTTTGTTTGTGATAAATAGGAACTAGGGAAAAGAAAGAACTAAATTTGAATCCCTATAGCTTTGTATGACATATAAACGAGCCATTTTTTATGTTAAAAATTCAAAAAATGGTTGCAAACTTTGCCTCTAATTCCATAGATGGCATGAGTGAGCTATATAAAACTAGGTATGACATTTTAGTTGTATCAGAGCAATGGTTTAAGTATTCTTATGTTAGGTATGGCTTGAGAATGTGAATTTCGATCATATATGACATATATAGGATGTCTTGAGTGTTGAGTTGTGGCATATATACATGTTTCATGTGGAATTTTGTTTGAATTGTTCCAGATAAGATGGTTACACTAGGAGAGGTAGGCCTTCCAAAGCTTTTAAAGAAGAGCCCATTGATCCTACGGCTATAGCCCTGTAGGCTATTATGGCTTACTTAGATCAACAACAAGCTATAATGCAATAACAACAGGAAGTAATTATATAGCTACAAGAGAGGCTCACTCAGAAAGAGAATGAAAGGCCTAATCCTCCCCAACCATAGCACTTAGATCATCCTTAGAATTTAGAAGCAAATCCTTCTAGCCAGGTCCCTCAAAATTAACAAACTCTCAGACTCCACTAGCTCATATGCCTTCTACCCAACCACAGCCTACTATTTTGCAGATTATAGCATAGTTCAAGAAATATAGGCCTCCCTCATTTGATTGTGAATTGAATATAGAGAAAGTTGAGGTCTGGATAATGCATTTAGTAAAGATTTTCAAAGTCATAGAGTGTACATCTGAGTAGAAGGCTATGATGGCCATTTTTCAGCTAGAAAAGGAAGATGATTATTGGTGGAGGAGCACTAAACTAATCTTGAAGTGAAAGAACCTCTCAATTAACTAGGAAACATTTTTATGAGCATTTTATGAGAAGTACTTCCCTAACTCCATTTAGGATGAGAAGGAATTAGAGTTTATATTATTGAAATAGACCAAGAACATGTCTATGGACTAGTATGTTGCCAAGTTCTTAAAGCTCTGTAGATATTCATCTTACTTTCAGTAGCATGGTGATGAGCAATAAAGAGCTGACAGGCTAGAGAAAGGGTTGTTGCTAGAGATTAGAGATAGAGTAATACTCTAGAGGATCAAGGTGATGTGAGACCCATTAGATGACCTGCTATGGGAACCCCAACCAACGTAAGTTACCCGAGGACCGATAAGAAAATAAAAAGATGATAGAGATAGAACCTTAAGGGAACTTGTCCTTTAAAACTCTAACCACAAAATGCTACAAAGGTAAATCACTCCTTTGATAAAGTCAAGTGTATTTATGTAGGTCAAGAGGTAAGACTCTAAAAGAACACATCTCTTATAACCTTAACCTTGGAACGTAACAAAGGATGACCACTCCTTTGCTAAGTCAAGTATTCTCTTAAAAATACAAGGAATGTAACTCTTATTCCTCCTATTTCTAAGTATATATGAGGCTTTTATATAGGCAATGGGAGATTTAAAACTTTCTAAAATAATTCCCTAAAGGTAGCACCATCTATTACATGAATTTGGAAGGTTAAGAATGGCACCATAAAAAGGAAAAGAAAGAAACTAACTTATTCTTCAAGCATAAGTTTTGACCATATAGCCTTATTCAAACAACTAAAATAGAAAATTTCTACATGGTCTTTAAATTGATGATCACATGTTAGTTGCATAAGGCTTCATGTGAGCTCTGCCAATTGGACTCCTTTTGGGCCTTCAACTTTAGCAAAATCTTGGACTATTTAGGAGCATATTAACATGCCATTTAAAGGTCTTTTGGTAGCCATCAAATTCTCATAAATTGACTATAAGTCTTTCAATTCATGGATCAAACAATTAGGAGCTCCTTTCATTACTTTGGATCTTGCTCCTATCATTAGGCCTCCAACACCTTGTAATGGATCTTTAGGCGCATTGGACCTGAATTCTTAGACTTTAATAAATGAGTTTTATTCAGCTCCTTGGCTTTCATGTTTAGGCTTTATTTTAGCTCAACATCATGCTCTACATGTCCCAAATCATGTCTCACACATTCAGTGTAACATCTAGTTCTCTGAAAACAAGAGAAAATGTGAGAAACGTAACCTATAGTTTCTCTGTAAATAAACAAAATTCGCCAGATATAAAAGGAAGTCCCTCGAGATGATATAGTTAAGGTCCCAAAAAATTTGGAAAGCATTCTAGACTCTTAAAAATGAGAATCCTAAGCTCAGACAGAAAGAAAAATGGAGCTAGAATGAAGAAATAATTTCTTATGAAAAGCTTACGAGACGTAATAGCATTTTTGTAATTTTAAGCAAATTTTGGAATTCACACAGGAGGGCTTTTAAATGAAATTTTTGAGTTCCCCAGGGTTCTCAGAGGCCCTGAAAATCATGGGAAGTCCTGGGACAGTTAAATCCCCTCCGGTGGTTGTTTTCCAATGTCGGTGTGCTCGAACTTTGATGAATTCGTGCAGGAAGGTTTTAGCTCCGATTTGAGTGATTCCAATGGCATTTTATTTAATTGGGAACCTAAATTTCATAATGGAAAAGACAGTTCTAAAAAAAGAGCTAAAATAAAGGAGAAACGAAAATGCTAAGAATGAAGGGCAAAATGGGAATTTTTGAAAAAGTGCTTCTTCCTCTCTTATAAATAGATGGCCCCTCACACTCTCCCTCACTTAGCTTCAGATTATTCTGCCCTAAATCAAAAGAAAAACCCTAAGAGAGTGGCACACCAAAGGGAGAGGAAAAGGAGGAGAAAATCCATGTTTAAGGTATGTTTCCATGGTAGTTTTTCATGCTTTTCTTCATCCACACCTCCTCTCCTCCTTTCTTCTTTATTTCCTTTGATTAAAATGGAGTTTATAAATCTGATTCAAGGGAGAAATTCAAGAAAAAAATTGGATTTGAAGAGAGGAGCTCAAAAAACACCAGATTCAAGTGAGGAAAAGCAAGAAAACAAGGTAATTTCTCTTCCTATTGTTGTCATCTTTAGTTCCCTTCTCCACCATTTTGCCCCACTTGAGAAACCCTAGGAGGAGATGATTTTTAGGTAGAACCAAGCATGAATCTAAGGAAAAAGGGTGTAGAGATTAAGAATATGCAAAGGGAATTATCAAAAAATCATTAGATTTCAAGATGCAAATTCTAGGGTTTTAAGTATTCCTTCCAAATTCTAATTTTTTGTGATGATTCCTAAGTCTAATTAAGAGTTTAAATGGGTTCCTAAGATGCTCCCCACATGCTTCCTCCTTCAAGAAAACAAAGAGAATTCCAAGGAGGCCAAGGAAGCCCTATGTCTCGACCAAACAAGGTTGAGGTAGCTAGGGAGAGTTTTAAAATTTTCTAAGGCCATTCTTGAGTCATGCATGATGAATGAAAATGAGAGGAGACCTTGGAAAAAATTTAGAACTCATAGAAAGTGATTTGGTGCTTTAGGTTCTATATTATGACCTAAAGAAGCAACATGATGATAGGCCCTTTGTTTTAATTGTGTGATGACTCCAAGAGGTTTAAAAGGAGTCAAAAATCATATTTGAAAGGAAAGAATAGAGCCTAGAAATTATTTGGGGGGTGTTGCTTCATTAGGTGCATTTATGGACCATAATTGGGATTTATAGAATAACCTAGTGTCTAAGCAAGTTATGTGGCCTTAGAGATTGTTTCATGAACTTAATTGGTTTCCATAAATTGTATCTAGGCCAAGAGAAACCATCTCTACAAGTTTGTGGGTGTGTGGCCGAAACAAGGGAGGGGGTTTCAAGAGAAAAAGTATGTGATTGTGTGCAAGGTAGCTCTCTCCACCTTCTCTCATGCATGAATGTGTGTTTAGCTTGTCTTAGAATGTGTATATGTGTATTTCCAAGCCATGAAAAGTATGCTAGCATGATCTTATATGTCATGATTTCATTATGACATATTATGTTTTCAAATGAATGTATGATGTTTGTTTGAGCTTGCTTGAGTGTGGTGAGGCTAAGAACTCTTAACCATGGTGAGGATGAGCCAAGAACCCTTGAGATTAGTTGAGACAAAGTAAAAAGTCTCCCAAAGGCAAAGTGGGCTTCCAAGAGTATAGTTGAGTCCAAGAATCTCTTAAAGAATGGGTGAGCCAAGTCTAAAATCCATGAGGAAAAGTGTGAGGCCAATCCATCCACTTGGTGAGCTCTTGAATGTCTTGTATGACATGTTCACATGCCAAACTTGCTTCTTGAATGTTCATGACTTCCATGATATCCATGCATGCATTTTTAAGGCTTGCTTTGCATATATTATGTATGATTGAATGGGAGATGAGCTATTGAGATTCTTTAAATCTCATTCCCTCCTCTCCAATGTCCTAATATGCTAAGTAGACTAAATGGACAAGGTAATGGAAGCCAACCACCTTGAAGGAAAGTGTTTGACAATCAAGTGCTTGAGTTTTACTACTTTAAGGCCATATTTGTATCAATTGATGTAACCCTTTGATGTATATGGTTTATGACCCCTTAGACATGTGTAATTATGATATTATGTGATGTATAAATGTATGAATATGATGTATGAACCCTAGAATAGAATTTGGGTATATGATGCCAAGGTATGCATGTTAGAAGTTTGATGTAAACTTGTATAAGTGTGGATGAAAAGGCCAAAATGAGATGCATGAGGTTTGAGACTATTTGGGCAGCTCACACAAGTCCTACATGTGCTTTTAGACTTGCCCAAAAGGTGTCAAAACCAAAGGAAATCCATTTGGCAATTTTGGTACCCTATATAAAGCCAAAATTGATCATAATAGAACCCTATGTTGCTTTTTGGCCATATGAGCTTTTCTTGATCTAAAATTTGGTAGACATTTAGAGCCTGTTGAAAGATTTTTGGAAAGCTAAAGACTATAATTTTTGAAGGTTTATAAAATATTTGATAAATTTTCAAAGTTGGCAATTTTTTTGATTTTGGTCTGCTGCACTATTCATTTGATTCGAAAATAAAATCTGTCACACAGGGCTCAAATGATGTCTAATTTCCATAAAATTTTATACAAAGAAACTAGACATTCACAATGACTCATACCAACTAGAAGCATCTCATTTGGAGGTCTAGATAGGGAGATATGAAGTACCAGTATCAAGAGTTTTATCCGACCTAAGTTACTGTTCTATTGAATTCGAAGGTCTGAGCTTCCTGAGCGGGTGTGGAAATATTTTTTCCCTCTATCTAACATCTACATATTTCCATATTGGTATCATTTTCATGGATTGGATTTTTGTGAAATTAATTGGACTTTTTCAAAGTTTGCTACAGAATCCTGTGATAGCATCAGGAAGTAGTCTGACCTCTGGACCATTTTGGATGTCAAACATCCTCTATGATAGATATTATGGTATAGAAATATTTTTACTATGAAGTAGACATTCGTAGATTTCTAGAATGACCAAGAATGTATGATTTTAATTTGTCTAGAATTAGTTATGAATTTCCAAAATTTGGTCAGAAAAAGGGTCAAATCTATTCGAAATTTAATATGCCTATTTTAAGTTTTCCTTTGAGTTCCATGAGTTGTGGGCCACATTTTATGATCCAAATGAGTGGTATTTATGTAATTAAATACGAAAATGTATGATATGAGTTCGCACAATCCACATGACACCGAATGGATTTTTTATACAAGACGCAATGTAAGAAAATGCATTATTTTAATTTCCCTTTCTTGCTCTTTCATGGAAATTATGAATGTGAAGCATGTGAATGTTGTGAAATGAGCTAGAAATATATGGTGTTACATTTAGCAACTTTCCCAAGCTTTCTTTGATTGGTCACACCATGTATTGTCTCCTTTAAGGTGGTCATAAAAGCTCTTTGTTACTCTATCATAGAGGCTTCAATGCTTTGGTAAAGGTATGCAGAGTGACTAAAAGTAATTTAAAAACAATGCAAGGCATTTTGAGTGCAAAGCCTTCTCTTCCTAAGAATAAGAGGCCACAAGAAGAACTACCAGCCACCAGTAGTAGCAAGAAAGGTGGCAAAAGACCATGGAATAGGAAGGGAACAAAGTATAAGAAGACTAGCTCAGTCTAATAGAGACAGTGCCCTAGTAGCTTGCAACTAGTGTGGCAAGAACCAAGTAGGCAAATTGTGCTACATAGGCTAGAATATTTATTTCAAGTGTGGCAAGTCAGGGTATATGGCCAGAAACTATACCCAGTAGAAGAAGGTAGCTCTTACATCCAAACCATAGACCTAGGATAGAGTTTTTGCCCTAACATAGTCAGAACTTAACAAATCCTTGAGTCTGATCTAAGGCACTATTAAGATTAATAATTGTACTATAAATGCATTATTCGATTTGAGTACTAGTTAGTCTTTCATATCCTTTGACTATGCTAAGAGGTTGGGTTTGAGTATATGTGCTTTACCTTATAACTTACATGTGTCTACCCCCATAGGAAATAGAGCTATTACCTTTTATGCATATTTAAATTGTATAGTTCAATTTAACCATTGCTATACCACACTGGACTTGAGTTGTATACTCTTGATTGATATTAATTTAACCATTGGTATGAACTGGATGCCTGCAAATAATGTGATACTTGATTGTCATAATAAATACATTACTTTACCTGAATGTGGAATTATGTCTAGTACCAGGAGCAAACTAGTCTTTAGGATAATCACCCAAGCAAAGAGATCTCTAATGCAAGGTTGCTAAGGGTTCCTAGTTTTCTTTTCTGTACAGGTAAAAGTAGAAGAAGGTACAGATAAAATTTCTATAGCAAGAGAGTTCCCAGAGGTATTTCCTAAGGAAATTAGTGGACTACCCCTTGATAGAGAAGTGGAATTTACTATAAACATTATGCTTAAGGTAGGTCTAATGTTTAAGGCTTTGTATAGGATGGCTTTTACCAAGCTAACAGAATTGAAGAAATAGATAGAGGAACTATTAAAGAAAAATAATTCAATAAGATTATAGTTAAGAACAAGTACCCCTTTCTCAAAATAGATGACCTCCTAGATTAGTTGGTAAGAGCGTCAATATTTTCCAAGATTGACCTTAAGTTAGGATACCATCAACTTAGAATCAAGGTTAATGATATTCCTAAGATAGCTTTTAGGACTAGATATGTGCATTATAAATTCTTAGTGATGCCCTTTAGGTTAAAAAATGCACCTGCTGTATTCATAGAGTACATGAATAGAGTGTTTAGGCCATACTTAGATAAATTTGTAGTGGTTTTCATAGATGACATCCTTATTTATTCTAAGAGTAAATAAGAGCATGACTAGGCTTTTCTGAAATAGCTATGCCACTAACTAGACTCACTAGAAATAATGTACTATATTTGTGGGATGAGAAATATGAATAGAGTTTCCAGCAATTAAAGCATAACTTAACCACAACCTTAGTTTTAGTGATCCCTGATGTTAGAGAGACTTTTGTAGTCTATAGTAATCTTTCTAAGAAAAGGTTAAGATATATACTTATGGAAAAGGGAAGAGTGGTAGCCTATGCTTCTAGGTAGTTGAAACAATAGGAAGAAAATTATCCCACCCATAGCATAAAGCTAGCAATAGTGGTGTTTGCTTTTAAGATATAGAGACACTACCTATATAGTGTAACCATAGAGATATACAATGATTATAAGAGCCTTAAATATTTGTTTGAGCAAAAAGAATTAAACCTAAGATAGAGAAAATGGTTAGAGTTCTTAAAGGATTATGATTATACTTTGAAATACTATCCAAGCAAGGCTATTGTGGTTGCAGATGCACTGAGAAGAAAATCCATACATATGGCCTACATAATGTTGAGAGAGCAAAAACTTCTTGAGAGATTTAGAAATATGAATCTCTTATACCAAGTGCATTCTAGTAAGCTATTGATGAGTGAAACCTAAAAATAGAAAGTGACCTAAAATATCAAATAAAAGAATCTCAGCAAGAAAATGAGCATATAAGGAAAGTTAGAAATTAAGTATCCTAAGGTAGAACCTTACAATTTAACTTGTCTAAAAATGGGATAGTGAGGTACAGGGATAAGCTGTGTGTGCTTAGAAAGTTAGAATTGAGATAAAGAATATTAGAAGAGGCATATAAGAGCAGATACACCATTCATCCAAGCAGTAATAAAATGTAACACGATTTAAAGAAAATGTTCTGGTGGATTGGAATAAAAATAGACATAGATGAATACGTCTCTAGATGTTGAATATGCCAAAGAGTCAAAATTGGACATCAGAAATCAACTAGATTATTTTAGCCCCTAGATATCCCTAAATGGAAATATGATAGTATAACTATGGATTTTGTCATAGGATTATTTAGGACATCATTAGGGCATGATATTATATGGGTGATAGTTGACAGATTAACTAAGTTTGCTAATTTCTTAGCAATTAGAGCCACATGCACCCTAGATAAATTAGCTTAGCTATACATAAAAGAAATAGTAAGACTACATGGTATACCTAGGAACATAGTATCAAATAGAGATCCCAAATTTTTCTCAAATTTATGGAGATCATTACAAAATTCCCTAGGAACGAGATTAAGATTTAGCACAACCTACTACCCTTAATCAAATGGCTAAACAAAAAGAACCATCTAAATCCTAGAAGACATGTTGAGGGCTTGTATATTAGAGATGAAAGGAAACTGGGATACCTATTTGCCTCAAGCAAAATTTGCTCATAATACTAGTTACTCGTCCGGTATTGAAATGACACCATATGAAGAATTATATAGAAGGAAGTGTAGGTCCCCAATATGTTAGGTTGAGCTTGAAGAAAGGAGCCTTATAGGCCCAGAACTAGTGGACCAAAACTTTAAATGGATAGAAATAATTAGAAAGAAACTTCTAATGGCTCAACACAAACAAAAGAGTTATACAAATAAAAGAAGAAGGCCATTAGAGTTTGAGATTGGGAACCATGTATTCATTAGAGTATCTCCAGTTACAAGGATAGTAGGTCTATAAAGAGAAAGAAGCTTGGTCCAAAGTGCATAAGTCCATTCTAGATTTCTGATAAAATCAGACATATAGCCTACAAACTTGCTCTTTCCTCGAACCTAGCCCAAGTACATGATGTCTTTCATGTATCCCAACTAAAAAAGTACCAACTTGACCCTTCACATGTCATAGAGTATGAAAATGTGCATTTACAAGACAATCTATCTTATATAGTATCATTAGATCAAATCATGGATGTTAAGCTTTAGTAGTTAAGGAATAAAAGCATACCATTAGTGAAAGTGGTTTGGAAGGGACTATCTCTAAAATAAGCCACTTGGGAACTGGAAGAAGAGATGAGAAAGAATAATCCTGAGTTATTTCAATAAGGTATGTATCTAAATTTTGAGGACAAAATTTTATTTGTGGGGAATGTAATACCTAATCTTCTTAAAACTGAATTGAAATCGATAAAATACAAAAGAAAGACCCCAAAATAAAATGAAATAAAGTTAAACAAGATTAGAATAATGATCTAGGCATTTGGAAATAAGGATATAAGGTTAAAGATAGCCCGAAACCAAAGCCAGAATGGCTAAGTGAATTTAACAAAAAAGGTAGTAGCAAAATCTTAGTTTTAGATAACTTTTTAGAAACTTAAAGAAGAAAGCTTTAAGGGGTAAATTTAAGATTTTTAGGGTTCTTAGAGGCCTTAAAAATCATAAGAACACTTAGACTGACCAAAACCTTTATGGTGCACATTTTAGGCTGTTGGTTGACCCAACCTTTGACCAAATAATTGGGGATAGTTTCAAACCCTATAAAATTGAAAGCAAATATTTTTAATAAACTAGAGGACCTAAATTGTCATATGGAAAAGGTGATTCTCAAAATGGAGCTAAAACGAGCATAAACAGAGAAATTGAAGATAATGGAAATTTTTGAAAAGTTTATAATTCACTTCCTTTCTTCCATATTTAGGTCACACCATCTCCCACAAGGCCAAAACTGACTTTTAAACTTCTGAACTAGCACCTAGAGTTGCCTAAAAGAAGGAGAAGGAGGAGGAAAGAAAGTTAAAGAAAGGTACGAAAAGCCCCTTTTTAATACTCTTGCCTTCACTAACTTGGCTCTCCTCCTTAAACTCTTTCTTTTGATGGTTTTAGCCTCTTGAAAGGAGTATTTTTGCAGTTGATTTCTTAGAGGAAGGAGAGATTTTGAAGAAAAAAAGAAAAGAACCAAGTTCCTCTCTTGAAATGCTTTAAGACAAGGTATATTTCACGATTAGAAAACTTGCTCCATCTTGCCTCCTCTTCCTCTCTAGTTTCTGCTAAGTATAAAACTAGGTATAGGAAGATGAATTTTAGCCATAGGAAGGTAGAACTAAGGGTTTCGAGATATGACAAATAATATTATACAATTAGAATGCACAAAGAAGCTTTAGAATTCAAGGTAAGGAAATTAGAGTTTTAATTGAACTTAAGGAGATATAGAACTCTAAGAACCTAGTTTGAGCCATATGAAAGTATAATTAGATAAAAGAGAAGCCAAGGGATGTTACTATGAATCAAAACCTAAGGAAGAATCAATAAAACTCCATATGGTTTCTCCTTGGGTAGTGTCTTGGCCAAGATTTGAATGGAGTACCTAGGGAGTGATTTTTTGAGTTCTAATGAATTTAAAGACTTAGATATGATGAAAAAATAATCATAAAACCATTGGATTGAATTTAGAAGTCATAAAATGAAAGTTGAATTTTTAAGGCCTAAATTGGGTTAATAAAGTAATTTGATTCTAAATTCCTCTAATCAAGCAAGTAATGATCCAAATAAGTTTCTTGCGAGTTATAAAACTTGTAACTGATAAGAGTTTAGGGTTTGTAAAGCAAAATCTAAAGATAACTTCATAATGAACCTCAATTAGTCTTATTTATCACTTTAGGCTTTAATGAGATTAAATAGAGATGATGAGACCTAGAATGAGTTTAATTAGGTTAATTTACCTTGTAATTGCTATGTGTAGGCCCATCTAGCTCAAACCCACTTAAGTGTGAGTGCCAAGTGAAAGAAAGCTAAGAGAAAAAGCAAGACTAAGTGGGTTAATGGCATTTTAACTTTCCACAAGCTTCAAGGTAGCTTTATCTCCCTTTCTTGCATGCATATGAATGCTTGAATAAGTTGAAATGCTTGTATGTATTGTTGCTTGATGCACTCATGAAATATGTTATGTTATAATTTCAAAATGGGTTATATGCACATGAAAATCTTATGCTATGTCTTCTAACTCCCTAAGGATAGAATTGAGTATAGTAGCTCTTCTTTGGCCCCAAGTTGAGATTAGTTGAGCCTAGCTAGTTTATAATGATGTCATGACTTGAGAATGAATAAGTTTTTATGCTATATGGTGCATTTGACTTACATGATGCATATGCATAGCATTCTTGCTCCACATGCATTACATTTACTCATGGTATTCATGTGGATATTGAATTAGTTGAGATTAGCTACTGAAATTCTCCAAGAATCTCACCCCCATGCTCCTACTAACCATTTTCAAGGTCCCTAAATCAAAGCAAGGATGTTGAAATGATCTAAATACCAAAAATGTTGTATTAGAGATGTTACATGTATCAAATTTTGATGCATGTAGTATTGTGATTTTTTTGTATCCTGTAACACCATATAATTCTAGCCTTTCTCAATCATCTATGGACATACATGTGCTTAATTTTATTAGAGAACAAAAAAAATTCATTTAAAATAATGTCATTTCTTACGTTATGTAAAGTTCAATACTTTTGTCCCGCATCCCGTGGCCCATATGAGCTCACTCATATCAATCTTCAATTAAAATACATTCATACACTTTAAAACTATCACAAAATAGCACAAGAATCTTGAGCCTATGGCATTCATACACAAAATTACAAAGTTCAGTCTCGGGTTGGTGTGCCAAGTTTCTAATGCAAACTTTGAAAAATCATAATTAAATTTAAAAAAATAAAAATCAAGTAAATGATAGCTTCCTAAAAAGATCTAAATTTCAAATATAGTTTAAAAATCATTCTAAGCCATGAAAATATCATATGGACTATGATTGACAATAGAAAAACACCAAAAGGTCTGGTTGTCTAAGTTTGTTGTCATAAATTACTGATATAAATTTCAACAATTCATAACTAATTTTAGAAAAACAAAAACCAAGAAAACCATGCCATTTTGTAAAGCTATGGGTGTTAAAGTTATGGGAAAAATAATTTTAGACCATGTTAAGCCTGTTTAGGAACTGAATTATAATGAAACAATAAACAAGGTTGGCTGGCATTACTAATTTTGATGCAAATTTCAAAAATTCATTTCTCTCTCTACAGACCTCCAAATGAGTTACTTCTAGTTGCTACATATCACTATGAATATCTAGTTTCTCCATGTAAAATTTCAAAACCATTGGACCTCATTTGGCCCTTAGATGACATGAAAACAAAATTTGCTCAAGTGAATAGTGCATAGACAAAAACCAACTTCTGAGCTAAACTTTGAAAAATTATAAGAAATTCTATAGACCTCCAAGTAATGTGGTTCTTAGACCACAAAAAAGCTCTATAAGAGATCTATATGCATGCAAAATTGCAACCCTAAAATGGCTCATTTGGTTACTTTGTGATGTAGGGTTGCAAAATGGCATTTTTATGCCTCCTTGAGGGTAAAAAATGAATCAATTTAGCTTCTAGGTTTTCTAGGACTACTTGAGCACGTGAGAAAATATGAAAATAGCCTACTAAACATGTCCCAAAGGTCTAAAAACCCAAATCTCACAAACGCACTCTCCCACTTGATGATATACTTAAAGAGCATACATGTGCACTCTTGCTATACAATTCAAGAACATACCATATCATTTATTTGCTTTCAATTCCTATATATACATCACATATTCATATAATTATACATGTTTAAAAGCTTATAAATTATATACATCATGGAAATATATGATTTGACAATGCTATGTTTACAAAATGAACAAATATCAACTGCATTGTCAATCTCCCTACTTTCAAGTGTGGTGGCTCCCATTTCCTTGCTCACTTGATCCACCTAGGCATGTTATGCAATAGGGAGGGAAGAGTAAGATTCTAGAAATCCCAATAGCCCTTCTCCCTTTCAACCACACATAATGGATTCAATTTTAAGTCTAAAAATTCATGTATAGCTATCTTGAAATTTATAAACATACATAGAACATTTCCTTCATTCAAGAAGTCACATATATCGTACATAGGCTTGCTAAGCCAATGGTTTATCCTCACTTATTCTTTTTAGGACTTTTGGTCTTGCCTTACCCACTTTCAAGGGACTTTTGAATAATCCTCACTCTTTTAGAGACTTTTGGCTTTGTCTCATCCATTCGTAAGGACTCTTGACTCATCCTCACCCTAGTGAAGGGACTTTTGACTTCACCAAACTCATACATGTCAAAACATGTTCATAAAACATCATGCAAGCACATAAATCAAACATCATGGTACCATGGCATATACATATTTGCTAAAAACATTTTTCATGGCTTAAACATACACACACATATTCAAAGACAATACAACACCCAAGCATGTATGAGAGAAAAGAGAGAGAGCTACCTTAGAGCCAATGCCACACACTTTTCTCTTAGTTTCTTCCTCCTTCTTTTCAGCCAAACCATGATACTTGGAAGCACTAGCTTCTCTTGGCCTAAACATATAAAAAGAGATCTAAATCACTCGTGGGAATAAGCCTTGGTATCACACATACATTATATGAAGCTACTTTGTTTCATGGCTCCGTTATACTTCCATACAAGCCCTTATGAAGCAACTATGATAATTTATGATCTTAGCTCCCATTGCTCATTCATTCTAGGTCTTTTGACTCTTTTTAAACTCCTTGGAGTCATCACACATTCATTTTAAGGAGCCAAACTATAAGTTGCTTTGTAATGCCTCATTATGGAGCCTACACTTCCATCTCACAATCCATGGCTTTTAAATTTTTCTCAAGCTTCCTTTTATACTATACCATCATATATGATGCAAAACTAGGCTTAGAAGAAATTAAAACACTCCCTAGGTCTATGAGCTCTCCTTGGCCGAACCTATGCTCCTTACTTGCACCCATGGAGTTTTCAATTTTTCCTTGAAGAAGGAGACACTTAGGAGGCTCCCTAGGGGTCATAAGAACTCAAAAAAAAACATTTGCATAGGCTAGGAAGTTCTTGGATTAATACAGATTTTAGGTTATGTTCACAAATCTCTAGCTTTTCTATATTGCAAATTCATAGTTCTTTCTTTGTTATCTTTGCATATTCTTGTTTCCTACACTCTAAAACCTATGATTCTTCCTTGGTTAGATCAAAATTTTGTCTCCCTTGGTTGGGCTCTAAGTGGGACAAAACTCACACTAAAGGATACAAGAAGAAGCAAGCATGGAAGACAACAATTTACCTCAGTTTCTTACTTTTCTCAAGTGCTCTTCCAAGTGGTGAACTCCTCTTCTTAAAAGTCTAATCATTCTCCTATTAACCAGACCCAAAACATGTCCATATTAATTGAAAAAACCATAGGAGAAGGGAGGAGAAAGAGGGGAAGAGGTTTAGTGAAGGAAAAAGCATGAAAAATCATGGAAATCTTACACTTTTCAAGCTTCCTCTTTTTTCCTTGACTCCCCCACTTGGTGCACCTCTTGGAGCTCTCTTAGAATATGTTTGGACTAGATGCAAGTCAATGGAGAGAACTGAAGGGGACGTGATTTATAAGCCTAGGGTCCATTTAAGTAACTTTTAAAATTTGCTATTTAGTCTCTCTTCTTGGTTTTGTCCAATGGGGCTCATAAAATTTAGCTTCTCTAACTTATAAAATATCTTTGGAATTACTCAAATTGGATCTAAAACCTTCTTAAACAAACTAGCCAAAGTTTGGGTAAACTGATATTATAAAACATCAACCAAAGGGGTTTTAACTGTTCTAAGAATTCCTATGGTTCTTAAGGCTTTTGAGAACTCTGAAAAACTCATTTTTCCCATTTAAAAATCCCACCTTTGAGTTTTCTAAAATGTGCTCGAAATTATAAAAATGCCATTGCATTTTCATCGATTTTTATCTGATTATTCTGGCTCCATTTTTAGGGCACCTCTGGCCTTAAATCCTTATTATTTGAGGTCTAAAATATTTTTATAATTTTATTGGATCTCAAATAATTCTATTTGGGGGACTTTTTTTTTATATCTGGCATATTTTATACATTTATGGAGAAATCAGACATTACATTTCTCATGTTTTTGGAGAAGCCGGATGTTACATATCCTTAATGGTGTATGTTTCTTTTTTTAAAGCATACATGCAAGTATACATATCGCAATAGTAATAAAGTGATTAATAGAGTATCGTTCCCACGAGAATTTATTACTAAGATAATTGCTAAGTACTAAAATTGTGCACCTTAATCTAAATCAAGCCAACAATAAAAGGTAATATGAAATTAAACTAAACTAAAGACATAAAAACAATGAGAGACACCATTCTAGATGAAATTGGAAAGCAAAATGATTTGGGATTATGATTCCCTCTAATATTTCATATGAACTAATTATCTCTCTTCATTTTGCTCTTAATGTCATTGATAGCCTAAGACTCTAATTTATCTATAAGCATCTTCTGAATTACATATAGGCATTCTCCTAACCAATCCATAATTCCTTATGCAATTAATTTAAAGGATTAATCAAGAATAGGTCTTAATATGACTATGTGAGGCCGATAGGTATATTTCTATCCCACAAGCGAATCAATCCACTTAATTGTAAGTTTCATGAACTCACACTACCTAATCCATGGTCAAATCCTAAAATCCCTTTTCCAAGTTCATTTAGGCTACCCAAATCATCTAATGGTTTCCACACACTTAGAAGCATGAAACACAAGGATTAAGTAATTAAATCATACCATTAATTGTAAATAAAAAGAGTAATTGCAACATATTACAAGTTAGAGTTTATCATAATCCCAAATCAACAAGTTTAGCTCATAACTATAAGAAATAGCAACATAAAAAACAAAGCATAAACTCAATAAGTAAAGGAATACAAAGAAAATCAAGGGAAGAAGAGAAAAATGAATTTAATCAATGAATCTTCCTTAAACCCAAGCTTCTTTTGTAACAACTAGAAGAAAAGAGAGAAAAAAAGAAGAGAAAAAGAAAAAGCTGAAAAATTTTTGAAAGGCTAAAAATTTTCTAAGTCTACTAGCTATAGTGAGAAATGACCTAGGTATAGCGAATGTACCTGTTCGTTATAGCGAGAAATGGTCTAGCTATAGCGAGAGTGCCTTCTAGCTATAGTGAGTGCAGGCATCCCATACAAAAATTAGGACGTTGCTCACCGTAGCATGCCATAGCAAAAACAGGGGTTTAGGACTGATACATGCTCGCCGTAACGAGGGTTATTCTTCGCTATAGTGAGGGTAAGTCCGGAAAAGCGTGAAAAAAGAGAATTTGACTTCTTAAAATGCCCCAATTCATTCTTTCTCCTTTAACCAACTTAAGCTTCGTCCAAGCACAGAAAAAAGCTTGAGAGAGAAAGGGAAATTAGGAGAAACTAAGAGAGAAAGAATGGAAGCTAAA
Organism: Erythrophleum ivorense; assembly: GCA_026724425.1. NCBI lineage: Eukaryota > Viridiplantae > Streptophyta > Magnoliopsida > Fabales > Fabaceae > Erythrophleum > Erythrophleum ivorense. Next base: position 48,995,438 of record JAIUCV010000003.1, on the reverse strand, counting down.
GAAGAAAGGTAAGAACCTTTAAAACTCTTTATGCTTCTTCTTCTTGATTTTATTCTTCTCCTTCTAAACTCCCTTTCCATGGGTTGATGAGTAAGAAAGCTTTGTTTTGACCTAGAGGGAGTAAGAAACCCTTAAAAGAGAGTGTGATAAGTTGAGAAATGCAAAGAAAAGAAAAGAAAAGTTGGTGAAACTCTAGAGAGAGAGAGAGAGAGACCCCTAGTTGCTTATGCTTGTTAGGGTTTACTATGAAGAAACCCCTAGCTTTGTGAATAATTATTGAGTTATGGGAGAGTAATTTCATGCTCTTTGTGTGCCTAGGCTCAAAAGAAGCACTTCCATCTAGTTGTGATTGTGAAATCAACAAGGGAGGAGACAAATTGAAAGGGAAAGCTTGTATTAGCCGATAAGGTAGCTCTCTCCACCTTCTCTCATGCATAGATGTGTGCTTACATTATCTTGCATGTATGTATGTATGTTTTAAACCATGAAAAGTAGGCTAGCATGATGATGCCTTATGTATTTCAATGATATTTTATGTGATTGCTTTGGTTTGCTTGAGTATGAAAAAGCCAACAACCCTTTAGCCATGGTGAGGATGAGTCAAGAACCCTAAAGTTGGTTGAGATAAAGTAAAGAGTCTCTTAAAAGTGAGGTTGACTCCCAAGAGTAAGGTTGAGTCTAAGAACCTCTTAAAGAATGGGTGAGGCAAGTCCAAAATCTACAAGTGAATGGGTGAGGCTAATCCACTTGCTTGGTAAGACTTTGTATGTTATGTATGGCCTACTCAAATGTTGAAAATGCTTTTCTTATGATTTCACATGCTAATATGCCCACGTATACATGTGTGAGACTAGTAATGTATGCTTTATGTATAATTGAATGAGAGATGAGCTATTGAGATTCTTTGAATCTCACTCCCCCTCTCCACTATCCTAACATGCTAGGCGGACCAAGTAAGACAAGAGATGGGAGCCACCAAGCTTGAAGCTAGGAAATTGGCAAAGGAGTTATGAAATAATCATGTTGTCACTATTTTGTAGTTAATTTAAGAGATATAATCTAATTATGTACATGATGTAGCACATATGAATACTTATAAATGGATGTATTTATCATATATGTATAAGAATACAACCATCTTGAATGATGTGGCAAGTTTTGGTATAAATAGCAAGATCTTGGCATTATGTACATGGAGTATGTTTTGGTGTGGAAGAGTGAGTTTTGCAAATCTGGGTTGTTATACATTTGAACCATGTTTAATAGCCTATGTTAATACTTTTTTACATGCTCATAGAGCCTTAGGGGTAGGAGAAGCAAAGTTGAACCCTTATAGCCCTCTTGTAACACAAAAACTGGTCACTTTGCCCCCTTATGTCAAATTCTGACCAAATGACCTCTTCTTGCCTTGAAATTTGGCATTGACTAGATCTTGCCTAGAGATTTTTGGGAAGCCAAAGATCAGGTCATTTGGAAGTCTGTGGAATTTTCTATGATTTTTCAAAGTTGGTATCAGAATTTCGGATTTGCACCAGCACTGTTCATTTGGTCAATTGTGTAATTGAGTCATCCGAGGGGTAAACATGGTCCAATGGCTATGAAATTTTATAGGAAGAAAATAAACAGTCACAGCGACTTGTAGCAACTAGAAACACCTCATTTGGAGGTATATAGAGGAAGATATGAATTTTCAAAGTTTTTACCCAGTATCAGTCATCTTACCCGACCAGAAGTACTATTCCATCAATTTCTGGTGGGAGTTGGGCTTGATGAACTGATCTAGAGATATTTTTTCTCTCTAGTTAACATCTAGATCTTTCCATATTGGTATCATTTTCATGCATTGGATTTTTGTGGAATTAGTTAGACATTTTTGAAATTCATATCAGTAAACTGTGACAACTTCAGGACCCACTCCGACCTCCAGATGATTTCATGTGTCAAACGCTTTTTGTGTGGGATGTTATGACTTATACATATTTTTAACATGAAGTAGACATCCCAAAATTTCTAGAATGACTAAGAGTGCATGTTTTTTATTTTTCTAGATTTAGTTATGAATTTTCCAATTTTGCCCAGAAATGGGGCCAAGTCTGGCCGAGAAGAAATATGCATGTCCCATGTATTCTTTCAGTTTCCATGAGTTGTGAGCTAGTTTTTATGATACAACTAAGTTGTAACAATGAAATTAAATATGAGGAGGCATAGTATGAACTCACACAGGACACATGACACCAAAATGAATTTTTAACCATGACGCTATGTAAGAAAGTGTATGAATCCAATGGAAGTTCTCACCTTATTCTTACTCTATCTCACATGAGCATGTTCATGGATGATGGGCATGAGTAGAAATGATGGTGTTACATCTTCCATGGCATTTGAAGCTCCAAACCCTTCATTCTCCTCCCCAAAACCTTCAGAATGGCAGCCTCCCCATGAAGAAGTGTTGGAAGCCCTTTAAAACCTTAAAAAATGTGGCAAAAAATGGTGCGTTTTGCATTTTTTATGAACTGCGCCGCATTGGCGCTTAAATGAGCCATGACGCAGATAAATTTCTTTCAACAGTGGTGAAAAGCGCCGCAGTGCAAAATTTTATGCCTCGGCCAAGTAAGCTTCTATTTCTCCATGAGCCGTGGCACTTAATTTTGTCACCGCGGTGTTGAATTATCTTCAATAGTAGTTTTGAGCGCCATCTTTTGCTCTTTTGTCTTTTCTTCTTTGTTTCTTTCTTTTTCTTTTTCTTTTTGATCATTTTCCAACAAATCTCAATACTTGTTCTTTACATCTCAAAACTTCTAAACTTGTTTCTTTATAATTGTAACCCTACAAAAATATAAAATTTATCTAATTAATATTTATAATCTACCAATAAAGATTAAATAATTTAGCATCATAAAAATATAAATAAAAACACAAAATACAACTTAACTAAAATGAAAAACAAAGATCAAAAGTGAAGAAATAAAGCCAAAACTTACTAAATACTAACTTAACTAACATTTATTAATTTTATCAATAAAAAACATAAAATAAGTTCAATATTTATATGATAAATCCTTTAAAATATTAAAAAAATCATGACAATTTAGGACTTGTCAGTGTATGATGTCAAAAAATGTATATATTCCATTTTGATGATGAGATCATATGTACAAGCTAGAATTCTTTATTGTATAGCAAATTATGGTAATATATTAGCATGAATGTAGCATAGGACATATATGGCGCTATTATGGATTTGTGTAAACTTGGATGTCAAGGGGTCAAATTTTGATCCAAGCTTTTTGGTATGCAATGGAATGGTTAGAAATGTCATTTAGGATAAATGAAATGTGCTCAAAGTGGAAGAAACTCAATTGGATACCAAATGTTCCAATTTGATTCCAAACTTTTTTCTAGAAGAGGCTTAAACAACTCTAATGTCAAAAGTGGTCTAAATGACCTAGTTTGAGTCTAAAATTTGGCATGCAATTAGACCCTTAGTAGATCTTTCTAACAATATAGGAACTAGAATTTTTGGAGTTGTATAGAATATTTCATAAATTTCCAAAATTTTATAGAATTTTCATTTAGGCCCTTAGTACTGTTTATATATAGTCAATTTTGATTTTTTGTATATTTTAGGAGACAAATGAATTTTGATGCTCATAAAATTTTACAAGCATATAGTTGGCATTATAAGCTTTCCATGGTAATAGAGTTTGCATAAATTAGACTTGTGTGGCCAAAGATATGCATTTTTGAAGTTGAGGTATGCTATATGAGTCTATTACTACATCAATTACTGTTCCATTGAAATTTTGTAGGCCAAACAAAATTTTTTCACTTGAAAATTTTATAGCATATAGTTTACATCCTAAACTTACCATAGATAGCCAATTTGCATGATTCAAAGTTTTTTAGCCCAAGTTATGAATTTTCAAAGTTACTACAGAATTATGGTGTCTATGTAATTTTGGGTTTATGACATTCCTAAGGTATTCCACATGCTATTCATGATAAAATGAACATAAACAAGTTTGTTTATAATAAATAGGAACTAAGAAAAAGAAAGAATCAAATTTAGATCCCTATAACTTCATATGACATATAAATAGAGTGTTTTCGGTGTTGAAAATTCTAAAAATGGTTGCAAACTTTGACATTAATTCCGTAAATGGCATGAATCAACTATATAAAGCTAGGTATGACAAGAAGAATGAAGCACAAGGATTGAGTAAATAAATCACACCATAAATTGCAAATAGATAGAGTAATTACAACATATTACAAGCTAGAATTCATCACAATCCTAAACTAACAAGTTTAATACATAACTACAGGAAATAACAACATTAATAATATATCATAAAATAAATGGGCAAAAAAATACAAGGAAAAGCAAAGTATGAAGAGAAAAACATATTTAATTGGTAAATCTTCTTCAAGCCCAAGCTTCTTCCATGGTAAATAGAGCTCTAAGCCTTTCGTTTTCCTCCCCAAAAACTTTAGAGTGGTGGCATTTATGGGGAAATGGTATAACCTTTCTTAAATCACTAAAAAAATGTAACAAAGAATGATGCATTTTGCATTTTCCACAAGAGGCACCATGGCACTGATTAAAAGCACTACAGCACATGCCAAATTTTTTTCTATAACAGTAAAAAACACCGCAACGTGGAATTTTTTTTATCACAATGTGTTTTGTTTAGTGATTAGGTGCCATAATGCTTCAATGTGTCATTGCAACACTAATATATTTTATAGCAATGCGTTTGAGCAACATCTTGTTCCCTTTTTTCTTCTTTTTCATTTTTTTTAACATTTTTTCAGCAAATCTTTTTAGCTTTTGTTACTTTGTATTCCAAACCTTCTAAACTTGTTTTTTTTGTATTTCCTACTTTATGAAAACATAAAATTATAATTTATTAATAAAGATTAAACAATTTAACATGTAAAAATCTAAATAGAAGCACAAAACACAACTTATACTGAACTAATATAAAAATTAACTGAAAACTAAAGATAAAAATTCAAAACTTACTAAATGTTAACTTAATTAAAATTTATTAATTTTATATACTAAAAACAAAAAAACAACCTCACTATTCATATGATAAGCCCCTTAAAATAATTAAATAATAATAATAATTTAGGGACTTATCATACCTCATGTAAAGCTATATTAAATAACAAAATTCCTACCTACTCAAGCATTTATAACTACTAATGATAGATACTTTCAACACTTGCATTAAGAAGTATAATTAACAAGAAAAGAAACTAATGCTTACAAGCTTTAAAGTTCAAGAATTAATGACAAATTTTCTAAACCGATAAAATGTGTGTGTGAAAAACCATGCTAAAGTCTTGTTGGAAGCCCTAGCATAATTTATATGAATCAAATAATGCAATAGACCTCTCCCTTAAGAGCTTCATATGCTTGCTCTTTTGCCCTCGTTCCACTAATATAAGCTATTGCATAAATTGTAATAGGGCTTATGGTTATAACTATTATAAGAAAAAGGGTATATGGAAAATAATGAGTAGGATTCAAGAAAATAACTATTAAGCTCAACAATAAAAGATAAAATTCTCTGTCTTTCTCTTATTTTCCTTTCCTTTTTTTATTCCACTTCATTTTCTTTTCTTCTTTCTTTCTTTTCACTTTTACATTCCCAAACATAGTTCATTTTAATCTATCAAAATTTTCTTTCTTAGGGTTAATTCTTTGTCACTTTTTTTTCTTTTTGGTTCCCTTTTCGAATCATCATATTTTTCATGTCTCTCAAGAAACAAGTAACCCTACAATTATTGTTTGCACTCTTCTAATTTGCATGTCTCATATAAGGGAATAACAATTATTCACATCAAACTCACACTATACCTTATTTCACCCTAAAACTTCCTTTTCACACAACTAAAGATCATTGTTTTTTAGACTAAAGATCATTAAAGTAGTTAAAAAGAAGAAATTTTACACAGTCATATGCATATTTCACTAAATTAGGTTTAAAGCCTCAAGCATAACTAATAAATACCTAAATAACTTTAATAGATCATACAAAGCCTAATATTTTACCTCAAAAGACTAGAAAGCAAGTTCTCAAGCCTAAGGTTTAAGATCATAGTCTAACTTACATACATTACTTAAAACTAACAATTATCCTAAGCATGGTGAAGGTGCACTACCAAAAAAAAAATCTCAATAAGTGAGGAAAACATCATCATTAACAATAAATCTCATCTACAAATTGTATTAGCATAAATGTTCTCTCATTTAGACACTATCTAGGAATTAAGTTCCTCAATGGCATCCAACCTCAACCAATATAAGATAGGGGGAGAAAACTTAAGCTTAAAAATTTTGAAAAATAGCGAATTTTTCAATAAAATTCTACATAAAAATATAAACAATTAAGAATAATAGAATTTACATTTCTAATTTTGATTCCCCACCCCCAAACCTAAAATGAACATTATTCTCAATGTTCGATGTAACATCCCAAAATTAATCAAGAATAATTATGACTAATTAGGAATTAATATGAGTTTAATTAATAAAATTAATTAAGAGAGGTGGACATTAATTTGAGCCTTATAATTAATTTAATTATGCTTTGGGCTAAGTGTAGAAGCTTAATCTTTACCTTAGGGAGATCTAATTTCTTTTTCTTCAAAGCTCAATATTTTTTTTGTGCAGGCCTAACTCACATTTTACCCATTTAGCACCTAAACCATGGCCCAACTAGCACCAACTTCTAAACTCACTTGGACTTGGGTCTTTGGTTCAACCCACAATCCACCTAAACCTTAAAACCTAAAGTTCCTTCAGCCCTTTCTCCTTTATTCTGTAGAAACACTAGAGGCACAAAGCATTTTCAAAGGTTTAAGGTGGAGGTTAGGATTTTTAGCAAAAATCCATCTTCTCCCATTCCTAGAATCAAAATTAGCGAAGGTAACTATTATATAACTTAATATTCTCCCCTTCCTCTTCAATTTGACCTGATTGGTTTTTTAGTTAGAGCATTTTCACCCACACCTCAAATCTGATATGAGTTATTTGGTATTTTCTTGGAGGATTTTTGAAAGTTGAGGCTAGGAGGGATATTGGGTAAGTATAAACTTCTCATTTTTGATGCATTTTCTATTAGTTTATGACCCCTATAGTTGATTTATGATATGAGTGGTGATTTTGTGTGAATTTGCCTAGAATTTAGAGTGTTGCTCTGAGGTTACTGGAGTAGGCACGACCAAATCCAAATTTGGTTTTTATAGTGGCTAGGTAATGTTCTCTAGGTAGTTCTTTATGGTTTAATTCTTTGAGTAATGGGTTTGCTACTACAAATAATGATTAGGAATAGTAATGGTTTGGTTTTGTGTCCATAGGTTGAAAAAGCATTGTTGTTGGCTTTCAAAAAATTACCTATAAGTGAGCTAACTGTGGTTAATATTAAATTTCATGCATATGTCTACTTTAATTTTATATCTACTACACAATTATAATTTTGAATGTATAATAAATGGTTGGCTATTTAATATGTTATGGTTAGACCTTATGAATCCATGGTAGAGCTGTGGTGCAGCTGCCACCCATGCATCGTTCTTTGATCAAGCATTGGGTTATGATCAAACCCTTGTATGCACTAAGCCTACGTTGTGCTCATTGGAGAATTGGTGTCGTGAACGGGCCCTTCCCAGTGTTAATGGCCTTTAACATGTGGAATGTAATTACTAGTATGAGATAGTAGTTACTGATAGCCTAATTATTTCATTTATTGATATAACTGATATTTTTTATGCTTATTTGATTAAATGCACATATGTTAATTAAATTAGAATATATGAATAGAATTTACCTCTAATTACTGAGATTTGCATCTTATTCCGTTTCATGGGCTAACTATTTCAGGTGAAGGTTTTTAAAGTAAAGATAAGGCAAAGCAAGTGAATGAACATCCATGAGCTAAGGCCTTGTGTGGGAAGCTACACTTATGCTGAGTTAACTTAGGATAGATGCTAAATTTTGGTTATTCTTTTGTATAGCATCATCATGCAATCATGTTGCCAAGTGTAGAAGTGTTATGTTTTGATAACCCAGAGTGTATCTCTTGAGGAGTTAGGCCTCACACTAACTTATTATCTGATATATGCACTTATAATATCTAATATAAAACCTTGTTGATCCTAAGTTGTGATTTATTCTTTATCAATATAATCATGTGTTACCCTAAAAGTTGACTTAGACTAGAATGCACAGAACCTCTATTGGAATTTATATTGGAATGATCATGTTTGTAGTTTATGAATCTTTTTACTATTAATGCTTCATGAAATTGCTTACATATGATAGTAGACGAGTAGGAATCAACACCTAGGATTTAATTTGGCAATGAGAGACATGCTGAGTATATTAGGTAGATGAATACCATTAAAGCCCTATGAATCAAGGTAGAGTGGCCCTAGAGTGTTGCTAGAGGGAGAGCTGGAGTGTATGGTGTAATATCTGGTTCTCTGAAAATGAAAGAAAATATGAGAAACGTAACATACGGTTTCTCCATAAATAAATAAAATTTACTGGATATAAAAGCAAGTCCCTCGAAATGACTTAGTTAAGGTCCCAAAAAATTTGGGAAGCATTCAAGACACCTAAGAATGAGAATTCCAGGCTCAAATGAAAAGAAAATTGGAGTTAGAATGAAGAAACGAATTATGACGAAAGATTAACAAAAATGTAAGGGCATTTTTGTCATTTTGAGCAAATTTTGGAATTCATATAGGAGGGCTTTTTATATGAAAATTTTGAGTTCTCTAGGGTTTTTTGTAACACCATGAATTCTAGCTCATCTCATGCCTTTAAATGACTTAATATCATGAAGGATGTAAGTTGCTCATAAAAAGGAAAGGAAAATAATGAATATTTTTACGTTGCATCATATCTAAAAATTCATTTCAGGCTCACGTAGACCGTGTGAGCTCATACTTTGACTTTGGTTGTCGTAAAAAAAAAGGCGGAGTCAATCATGATCAATCAGGAAAAAAATATCGAGTCTTCCAAATCTTCTTCGAAGTTAAATCGATGATTCATCTTCTAATGCATACTTGTCGTTCTTCTCTCTTAGCGTAAATGTGAGTACTTTCGTGTTACCCAACTTCATTGCCCCAAGCTGCCAGAATAGACGAAAAAAAAAAGAAAAGAAATGATATCTAGTTAGAGCAAGCAAAGACACAAGATCTGAAATAGAAGATTAATAATATCACATCACAATCCAGGGAACAAAATCAATTGTAGGGTCCTGCAACAAATTCCAATACTTGTCAATAAAACAAACACAATTTTAAATGAGTTTGGTGGTAAACAAATATCATTTGGCGGGATGCCCACTTGCCAACAAAATCAAATCAATTGTGATAGAAAGCATGCAATATTGTTGAGTAACAATAGAGAGTGGCTGAATGAAGATGTGATCTCCACCTCTTGAATTTAAAAATTTAGTCGAGGAGGTTTTTGTGACAACATGTGATCTCCATGGGAGAGAATAATTTTCTTAGGACAAAATACACAGTTATATATGCCCACATTGATATGAGGCTTTCTTGACAGATTTAATTAGGAAGGACTCTAAAGTGGATTAGCCTAATAAACTTGTTGATTCTCCTTGAGAATTGAAGCTCACCATCCTGGTTAAACCTCAAATCATCCACAATCAAAGTGCATATATATATTTATATTCATTTCTATTAATTCTAGCCTCTTATTTGTACTTGTAACTTGGTGCAAGTTATTTATGTTTCAACGTAATGGAAGAACCTACTTTATTTATCTATAAAAGTGCGCATGTGTATTGTGTAGTGTTTGTTTCTGGTGAACTACAATAAAGAGTCTGTTTAATCTTACTTTTGGAAAGAAGAAATTCTTATTTTTCTGAGAAGGTACTTATTTTAGTTTTGAGAGTGTTTGAGGGAGAATAATAATAATAATAATAATATAGTAGGAGGCATGCTTGTAGCTAAGTAGATCCCCACCAGCTGTATTATTACCAAGTTTGGTTTCCACCAAATTTTAATCATTTTAAGTGAGGAGACGGATTACACAAATTTACTTAAATAATAACTCCTTCCTAAATTGTGGACTTAAGAGCACCTGGCTTTGCCCATTTATAAGGATTCGATTCAATTGTTTTCGTGTATTAAACTTAGGAATATGTTTATTTAGATTAATGATAGTCAAGAATGGCAAATATTCAAATGATGGTCCAGAATGTGTAGACCCCACACACTGATAAAATGTCTTTTTACATGATAGTCATGTAAATTGTATGAGAGGATTTAGATCCAATATCCACTCTAACCACTCCAAAGTCATGTGTCCTTAATTTCATGTTCTCTGTTGATGCCTCCTAACATATTCCTAAGAATAAATTATCATTTTAATTTGGTTATTGAAAGACACTATTGACATCAATTTATTTCTTAAAAATTTATTGACATTAATTTAGTTCTATTATTTTAAGAAATACATATATTTAATATTGATCTAGGATTAAATTAATGTCATTAAAATCATTTAAAGATTAATTTAATGATAATAAATTTTTTTTATTCAAGACTAAATTGGTGTCCCTCATTTCACATTTTCTGTCCATGCCTTCTAACATATTCCTATTAATATATTATATATCCAAAACCAACTCATGTACGTCTTCTTTCCTCCTTTCTCGTTTCTCTTTCTTAACAAAAGGCAATTAAATTATTTCCCAGCAACACTCTCTCTCTCATGCACCCTCTGCCGTTCACCTTCTACTTCTAGAGTAACAGCCACACTCCATTATATATATATATAAGGAATTAATTGCTTGCTTCTTCTTCATCCAAGGGATAACTGTTCCTTTCAGTTAAGTGTATGGACTATATGGATCTCAGATTTTGTTTATTCTCGGTCTGTTTTGTCTGTTCTTTTATTCTGCTCTTGGTTTTGTTGCTTTGTTCAAGTAGCCTTTCCCATTTTTGGAGTTACAAGAGAAACTCTTCCCAATATGACAATTTTGAAAAGGAGAGAAGGAGGAGAAAGAAGCTCAATGACAACTTGTATATCCTTCGGACTCTGGTTCCCTTCAGAAGTTCTAAGCTATCCAGGGCGTCGATTCTTGAGGACACAATTGAGTTCGTGAAAGATTTGCAGAAGCAAGTGAAAGAGCTGCAAGATGAGCTTGAACAACCGGACGATATGGTTGGGATTGATGTTGGACCAACATCTGAACAAATTAAGACCCAATATGGGTTTCAAGTGGGTACGTCAGGAAATGGCTATACCTTGAAGCAAAAAAAGGAATTGGATGCTCCCAACGATAGGCAGACACAACAAATGGAGGTATCATATGTATAGAACCCCTCTTGTCGTTTTGGTCTCTACGTTGTTATTGTCTTTGCTCAAGTAATTTCTCGAGTTAATTAATAATATATCGGATTGCAGCCGCAAGTGGAGGTGGGAGTGGTAGAAGGAAATGAGTTGTCTGTGAAGGTGTTCTGGGAGCACCGACCTGGTGGGTTTGTGAAACTGATGGAGGCATTCAACGCTCTCCGCTTCGAAGTCATACATGCAACCGTCACCACCCGCAAAGGCTTCGTCTCTCATGTTTTTAGAGTTTTGGTAAGAATTATCAGATATTAATATCGTAATACAAGTTTAAAGTTATTTACTGAATTGTTGGGCATTAATTAATTTTTGTTTCTTAATCATAATAATTTGGTTTTGGTATTTGACGGTGGCTTTACTAATTCGGTTGGCAGAATCTGCAACTAATGCTAAGGGGAGCGGAACTTGCTTTACGCCTTTAATGTTTAAATTAGTATGATTCTAAGAGCAATTTGGGTTAAGGATTTAAATGAACATATTTTGGAATTTGGACTAAGGGGATGGCCCCTTATTTAGACTCGAAGATAATGGTTACTATAGTTGGTCAGATGAACAATGTACGCAAAATGCGGTGCCTTGTGCGTATAATCGCGGGGCCTCACGTTTGTTGGACTTGAAGTGGGCTGATTGATAATTGTGCCAAGTCCAAAAATATGAGTTTCAAATCTTTTACTCATGGAAACTGAAAAGAGCTATGGAAAATGAGTGTTTATTCTCGGCCAGAATTGGCCTCATTTCTGGGCAAATTTTGAAAATTCATAACTAAATCTAAAAAAATCAAAATCATGCAATTTTGGTCATTCTGAAAATTTTGTGATGTATGATTCATGATAAAAATATGTACAAGTCATAATATCCCACACACAGAGCATTTGACATGCAAAATAGTCTAGAGGTCAGACTGGGTCCTGATGCTATCACAGTTTACCGATATGAATTTCAAAAATATCCAATTAATTCCAAAAAAATCCAATCCATACAAATGATACCAATCTAAAAATCTATGGATCTTAACTAGAGGGAAAAAATATCTCTAGATCAATTCATTAAGCCCTGATCTCATAAATTGATGAAACAGTATTTCTGGTTAGGCTAGGTTACTAATACTGGGTAGAAATTTCAAAAATTCATATCTCTCTCTCCAGAACTCCAAATGAGGTGCTTCTAGTTGGTACAAGTCATTGTGATTATCTAGTTTCTCTGTACAAAATTTTGTGGGAATTGGACATCATTTGAATCTCGGGTGATAGAAAACAATTTCGGACCAAATGAATAGTGCAGCAAACCAGAAACATAAATTTTTCCAACTTTGACAAATCATCAAATATTCTGTAGACCTTCAAAAATTATGATCTTTAGCTTCCTAGAAAGCTCTCAATGACACCTAATTGCATGCCAAATTTCATATCAAAACTAACTCATTTGACTAAAAAGTGATATAGGGTTCCATTATGGTTAAATTTGGCTCCATATGAGGTACCAAATTTGCCAAATGGCCTTCCCTTGGTTGTGGCACCTTTTGGGCAAGCCTAAAAGTACATTTGAGACTTATGTAAGCTGCCCAAATGGTCCCAAATCTCATGCATCTTAGTTTGGCCATTCAACGCACACTTATGCATACATTCATTAAAATTCCATATTGCACACTTTAGCCTTACATACTCAAAATAAGTGTTATAGGTCATATATCATTTTCATACATCTAAACATCACATAATAGTATATTTACACATGTCTCAAGGTTCATGGTACATATACAACATCATATACACTATGAACCATCATTATGGTTTAAAAATGAGCAAAATACTACATAAGCTTGTCAATCCTTGCTCTTCATAGTTGTTGGCTCCCTTCATCATAATTACTTGGTCCATCTAGCATGTTAGATCATTGGAAAGGAGGGGATGAGATTAAAAGAATCCCAATAACTCATCTCTCATTCAATCATACATAATATGTGCAAGCAAGCTTTACAAATGCATGCATGGAGAAAATAAAAGCCATAAACATTTTAAAAGCAAACTTGGCATGTGAACAACTCATACAAACCATTCAAGAGCTCACCAAGTGTTTGGATTGGCCTTACCCATTCTTTGAGCACTTTGGACTCAACCATACTCTTGGGAGCCCATTTTCCTTTTAGGAGACTCTTTACTTTGTCTCAACCAAGCTCAAGGGTTCTTAGCTCATCCTCACCAAAGGGAAGAGTTCTTGGCCTCTCCACACTTAAGCAAACTCATATAAACATCATGGATTCATTTAAAACATAATATGGCATCAAGGATCATGACATGTAAAGGCATGCTAGCATACTTTCCATAGCTTGAAAATACACATACACACATTCTAAAATAAGCTAAACACATATTCATGCATGAGAGAAGGTGGAGAGAGCTACCTTGCATAATTTCACACACTTTTTCCTTAGCTTTCAAGCCTCCTCTTTTAGCCACACACCCACAATTTGGTGGAGATAGTTTCTTTTGGCCTAGATACAATTTATGGGAGCCCATTAGGTTCATGAAACATATTCTAAGACTACATAACTTAATGAGCCACTAGATTACTCTATAGACTTCATCATGGTCCATAATTACACCTAATGAAGAAACACCCCTCAAATGACTTTTAGGCCTTATTCTTTCTTTTCAAATATGATTCTTGACTCCTTTTAAGCCTCTTGGAGCTATCACATCATTAAGACAAAAGGCCTAACACCATGTTGCTTCTTTAGGTCACATTATGGAACCTAAGGCACCAAATCACTTTCTATGAGTTCTAAAATTTTTCCAAGGCCTCCTTTCATTTTCATTTATCAAATATGACTCAAGAATGGCTTTAGAAAAATTTAAAACTCCCCCCACCTACACAAACTACCCTAGGCCGAGACTATGCCTAGGTTTAGGGCTTCTTGGATTATCTTTATTTTCTTGAAGGAAGAAGCTTGTGAGGAGCATCTTAGGTGTCTCAAGAACTCATTTAAACTCTTACTTAGACCTAGAAAGCATCATACAAATTTAGAAATTGGAAGGTGCACTTAAAACCCTAGGTTTTGCATCTTGAATCCTAATGCCTATTTCATAGTTTTCTTTGTATATTCTTATTCCTCTCCATCAAATACCTAAGAATAACCCTTGGTTTGGCTAAAAATCTAACTCCTTAGGGCAGAACACATGTAGGTTGAAATGGAGGAGAAGTGGGATGAAAGGTATCAACCATAGGATGCATGTTTATCTTGTTTCCTTACTTAGTTTGGCTTAAATCTTGATTTCTCCAAGCTTCTCTCTTCAAATCCGAACTTTCCCTTGAATATATCCCTTGAATCAGGTTTATAAACATCATTTTAATCCAAGGAAAGAAAGGAGAAGGAAGTAGAGGTGGTGGAGATGAAGAAAAGCAAGAAAAAACACCATGAAAGCATACCTTAAAATTGGATTTCTTCCTCCTTCTTCTTCCTCTCTTGGGTGCCTCTCCCTTAGGGTTTTGCTTCTGGTTTGGGGCTGAATTTTCTAAAGTTAAATAAGGGCAAGTGTGAGGCGCCACTTATATATAGGTAGGGAAAAGTAACTTTTTCAAAAATTCTAATTTTGCCCTTTGTACTTTGCATTTTCGTTTCTCCTTTGTTTTAGCTCTTTTTTTAGAACTGTCTTTTCCATTATAAAATTTAGGTCCTCAATTAAAAAAAACGGATTTGGAATCACTCAAATTGGAGCTGAAATCTTTTCGAATGAATTTGTCAAAATTCGAGCACACTGACAATAGAAAACATCCACCGAAGGGGATTTAACTATCCTGGGGCTTCCCATAGTTTTCAGGACCTCTGAAGACCCTAGAGAACTCAAAAATTTGGTTTAAAAAGCCCTCCTATGTGAATTCCAAAAATTGCCCAAAATTACAAAAATGCCATTACGTTTCATAAGGTTTTCGTCAAAATTTGTTTCTTCATTCTAGCTCTATTTTTCCTTCCGTCTAAGGCTACAATTCTCATTTTTATAAGGCTAGAATGTTACTCAAATTTTTTAGGACCTTAACTAATTTGTTTTGAGGGACTTGCTTTGAAAATGTGTTTGTTTCTATCGTTTAACAAAAACTGGACATTACATTCTTAGGGCCACTAAAAAACCATGGAAAGCTTTGGGACAGCTAAAACCCCTTTGGTGGATGTTTTCTGATAGCAATGAGCCTGGACTTTAACAGATCCGTTCGGTAAGGTTTTAGTTCTAATTTGAGTGATTCCAAAGGCATTTTACTAAATTAGGAACCTAGATTTCATAATGGAAAATAAGGTTTTCAAAAAAGAGCAAAAATGAGTTAGAAACAAATATGCCAAGAATGAAAGGTAAAATAGAAATTTTTAAGAAAGTGGAAGCTTCTTGAACACTCTTTAAGTTTCTTATTTCTTCTCCCCCTTCATTTGCATGACCTATTCTGCCCAAATACCAGAGAAAATACTAGCTCTCTTAGGCGCACCATGGAGGAGAAGAAAGGAGGAGAAAAAGTAAGAAAATAGTAAGGAATTTCATGGATTTTTATGTTCCTTCTTCCAAACTTGTTCCTCTCCCCTTAAGCTTTCTTTCCTATGGATTTATTGAAGTTTATGGATCTATTTTAAAGGAAGAAAAAAGCGAAAAATTCGGATTTGAAGAGAAGAGACTAAGGAAAGTGAGAAACAAGCAAGAAAAGCCATGGAAACAAGGTAAAATCTTCATCTCATGGTAACTACTCCTTCCCCGTCCTTCTTCCTATTTTGCCCCATAAATGTAGCTACAAGAGGGCTGGAATTTTAAGGAGAACCAAGGGTGAATTCTCAGAATTTAAAGGAGGAGAGTAAGAATATGTAAAGAAATTTAAGTAAAAGCCATGAATTTGCAAGATAGGGAGGTTAGGGTGTTGATTGCACCTTGAACTCTATTATGAATCCTAGCCATATTTTATGTTGTTTAAGAGTTCATATAGGCTCTTAAGACACTGAGATAGCTTCCTACATGATTTTCCTATCAAAGGAAGCAAAGAAACTCCATTAGTGCCATATGGAAGCATAGCTTCAGCCAAGGAGAGTTCATGCACTTAAGGAGTGTTTTAATTCCTTCGAAGCTTAGTTTTGCATCATGTGTGATGGGAGAGCATGAGAGGAAGCCTTGGAAAAATTTTAAAAATCATAGAAAGTGAGATAGCCTTATATGTTCCATAATATGGCTTAAAGAAGCAACACCTAGCTAAGCTCATTGAATTGATTGTATGATGACTCCAAGAGGTTTAAATGGAGTCAAGAATCATGAATAGATGGAGACCATGGAGCCAAGATGATGTTTTCCTAAAATTACTTCATTAAGTGTATTATGGAACTATAAAAGAACCTTATGAGTCACCTAGCTTTTCTAGTAAATGTATGGCCTTAAAATTTGATTCAAGAGTGTAATTAACTTTTATATGATGTGTCTAGGCTAAGAGAAATGATCTCCACCTTCTTGGGTGTGTGAGGTCAAGGGAGAAGACTCAAAGCTTAAGGAAAAAATGTGTAAATGCAAGTAAGATAGCTCTCCACCTTCTCTCATACATGAATGTATGCTTACATTGTCTTTGAATGTGTGTATATATGTTTTGAGCTATGAAAAGTGCTTTAGCATGAGCTTTTATGTCATGGTACCATGATGATATTTTATGCATGTAAATGATATTTTATATGCTTGTCTTAGTTTGCTTGAGTGTGGAAAAGCCAAGAACCCTTTAGCCTTGGTGAGAATGAGCCAAGAACCCTAGAACTTGGTTGAGACAAAGTAAAAAGTCTCCCAAGAGTGAGGTTGACTCCTAAGAGTAAGGTTAAGTCAAAACCTCCTAGAGAAAATGAGTGAGGCAGGTCCAAAATCTATAAGTGAATGGGTGAGGCTAGCCACTCACTTGGCAAGTCTATGTATGCTATGTATGACTTATTCAAATGCCAAGAATATTTCATGAATGCTCACATATGTCAATATGCCCATGTTTTAACATGCTATATGTGATTGAAAGGGAGATGAGCTATTAGGATTCTTTAAATATCATCCCCTCCTCTCCAATGTATTAACATGCTAGGTGAAGTAATTGACCAATGTAATGGAAGCCACCAAGCCTAGAAGAAGGATATTGACATCAAAATGCATGAAAAGGCCTAGTTTTCCTCTCTTGCAATCCTACACATGGCATATGATGTAATCCCATGATGAAATTGTTATGTAATCATATGAGCATATGTAATTACCCAAATGTATGATGTATGAATGAGAATTGATGTCAAATGTATGAAATCACATGTTTTAGGTATTGAATGGCAAGAGCTAGCATGTTTAATCTTATGTATATCATGGGGTGGATGAGTGAGTTTGCGAAATTTGGGTTTATAAACCTTTGATACAAGTTTAAAGAGTCATTTTGGTGCATTTTCGTATGCTCAAGTGGTCATGGTTGCCTTAGAACTTGAAATAGACCATTTGGACCCTTTATATGACACCAAATAAGCCATTTTGCAACCTAATGTCAAGATTTGACCAAATGAACGAATTTGTCTATAAAATTTGGCACACATGTAGATCTTATCTAAACTCTTTTGGGAAGCCAAAGACAATATTACTTGGAGCTCTGTGGAATTAATTATGGCTTTCCAAAGTTGCCATTTTTCTACTAAACTGATACAAGTACTGTTTATATGATTAGAAAATTAGACCTGAGTCATTCGTAGGCCAAATGATGTCCAATGCTCTTCAAATTTTATAGGCATAAACTAGACGTGATAAGATTTCCATGACCATTAAGATCACCCCAATTAGACCTCTGACGAAGGAGATATGAATTTTTGAAGTTAGAGATCAGTACCAAGGATAATAGCTGACCTATGGTACTATTCTATTAGTTTTTGATGCCCATCAGCCTCTATTGGTTAGCATTTATTTTTATCATAAAGTATACATTTGTAGCTTTCTATAATGGTATAGTGTTCTTGATTTTGATTTTTCTAGAATTAGTTATGATTTTTCAAATTTCAGGTACAGAATCTAAAAAATTGATTTGAGACTGCACTAGTATGTTTTATGTATTTACTCCCTTTGCCTGAGGTATGGACCATTTCTTGAGTTTGTTATGAGTTTTATTTATGTATTTAAATATGAGAATAAGATGGATGAGTCCATATGACCTATGGGATACTAAGAGAAAATTTTTATCATGGCAAAATGTATCTTGATTCATGATTTCCTATGCCATTATATTGCTTCCCATAGAATTAGCTTGATGATGAAGCATAGAAATTGCATGAGTTGAGTCTTAGAATTATGGTGCTACATATGGGACAAAATTTGGGAGGTATAGGTGCAGAAGAGAGTTAAGTCACGACCAAGGTTAACTAAGTCATAACTAAGAGTCAGTTAGAAGCGAGGAGCGCCGCAGCATAAGACATCTACCCATGGCACAACGCAAAAAATTCATGCAGGGAAAGTGCCAGAGAGCAATTTCACTGAGGCACGAGAGGATCAAGTTGTGGTAAGAATCGACGAAGGAAAATTCTAGGTTATAGTAGCTAGTTTCACCACGACGCAAGTATAGTTTACCGCAGTATGGATCGTAAAATTTTCTACAGTAGGTTCCAGTATGTTGTCCCATCGCAGCTTGTCAAACCATCACCATTTATAAGCCTCTATATGCTAAAGAGAAGATCTTGTACTCTGGCCAAAGACCTTGTCAACAAGGTCTCAAATTCCTCAATGTAAAATGCAAGATCTTATCGATAAGATCTTGGATCATGTCTATAAGATGTGGTTCCAATCTTAGAATTCCCATGATTCAATGCTAAATCAATTGTAGTACATGTGTTTAACCAAAAATATTACCACATAGGGCATAAAACATTCCCTATCAAGGGCTTTCATGCCTTTGGTGAGGGATTTAAACATTTTCACAGGGCAAATTTATTGAATCTTGCCTATATGGCCCATTTAAACCCACCTCAATTTATTTCCATCCATGACATACTTAAACATATAAAAAAAAACTCAATTTAAGGCTTACAACATGGATCAAGAACCATTTCCCATGGATTGGAACCTAAAAACTAAAAAATCTCACTTTTACATTTAGGTTCCAGTGGCAATTTTCTACTAGCAACTTTGAAAAATTATAACTAATTCTAGAAAATTGAAATCAACCACATGATAGCTTTCTAAAAAGCTTTGAATGTTAACTTTATATAAAAATCATTCCAAGCCAAGAAAACATCATTTGGACCACGTTTGATAGGAGAAAAGTGATAAAGATTAGATTGCCCAACGTTTCTAATACAACTTACTGATATAAACTTCAAAAATGCATAACTAAATCTAAAAAAATTCCAATCTAGGCAAACTATACCAATTTGGAAAGCTACAAAATGTTAACTAGAGGGGGAAAATAAGCTCAAACCAGTTTAGATGCACTTAGGTCTTGAAAATTGATATAACATTAACCAAGGTTAGTCGTGCTACTGTCACTGATCTAAAACTTCAAAGATTCATATCTCCCTCTACAGACATCCAATTGAGGTGCTTCTAGTTGGTGTAGGTCATTGTGAATGTATAATTTATTTTTATAAAATTTCATAGCCATTAGACACTATTTGGCCCTCAAATGATAAAAGCAAAGTTTTTGACCACTGGTACAATAATAGAACCAGAACTGTCAAAAATTGCCAACTTTGAAAATTCACCAAAATTTCTCTAAAGCTCCAAATAAGAATAACTTTAGCTTCCTAAGAATCTCTTGACAAGTTCTATATACATGCCAAATTTCAAGTCAAGAAGAGCTCATTTGGTCAGATCTTGATATAGCTCTAGAATATGGTCATTTTAAGACTATAAAGGGGTCAAAAGTGATCCATATGGCTTCTTAATTGTGCCACCACCTCATGAGCACATTTAGGAGCATAAACACAGCATACATGAGCTCCTCAAGTGGTTTAAACCATCACACAACTCAAACTCAGTATGTTAGGGGCAAGAATATATAATTACAAGCAAGCCATCAAGTACCTAAAATTCATTATCTCATTGATTTGGTTCCAAATCTGGTATATACACTACATATACGTGCTTTTACACTTACTCAAGCATTTACATCTCAATAATCATATGTACATACAAAATTTGACAATTCTTACATCAAAACCTACATCAATGGCAAAGTGTGGTTACTCAAGCTCATTGGCTTCCACTTTGGCCTTCTTAAACTCCACCTAGGCATATTGAAATGAGGGAGAGAAGGGAATGAGATTCACGAAATCTCAATAGCTCATACATCCTTTCAATCAAGCAACCAAGGCATGTAATCATGTCACAATATATAAGCATGTCATAAGTACTTTTAAAAGGCATTTCATTCACAATTTCCATGCCATAGCAACACATCAAGCTAAAGGAAATGCTCAAGGGACTTTTAGTCTAGCCTCACCTTATTTTTAGGACTTTTAGATTAGCCTCACCCTTGGTATAGGGACTTTTGACTTAGTTTCACTTATCCAAGAGACTTTTGGTCTTTTCTCATGCATTCCTAGGGACTTTTGGCTTCACCTTACCCATCATAAGGACTTTTGGCACAACCTCACCCATAGAGCACAATTTCACAATCAAATGCCAATCAAGAGACATAATGGTACCATAGAAGCCAAATAATAGCATATAGCATTTCTCAAGATTCAAACACATATATAAACATCAAATGACATTCATACAACCATATTGCACACAAGAAAGAGATGGAGAGCTACCTTGGCAATTCATCACAAGCTTCCCTCTTAGATATTTCTTTTCCCTTTTTGGTTTCACACCCATAAATATATGGAGCTTGTTCTCTTTAGCCTAGACATAATAAATAGCATTCCATTACTCCTTTGGAATAAGCTAAAGTATGAAACACACACTTAAGAAGCACCACTTTGCCTATTGGTTACATAATAGCTCCATTAATGGCCTAATGAGACTACCATAATTTAAGTTCTTGGTTCTCTTTTCTTCCTATATCTAGGCCTCTTGACTTCATTTGAAGCCCTTAGAGCCATCATACACTCATTTCCAAGAGCTTAGATACTAGTTTCTTTCTAAGGCTCCATTATGAAACCTGTTCCCTCATCTCCCACTTTATGGCTTCTAAATTCTTTCTAAAGCTTCCTCCCAACTTCTTTCATCACATAAAGTCCCAAACCAAGTTTAGAACAAATTAAAATACTCTCTACCTCTAACATTTAAGCTTAGCCGAGACATGTAAGGGAAATAGAACCCATAGACTTTACAAATTTTCCTTGATGGGAGAGGCACTTGGGAAGCTTCCTAGGGGTCTTAGAAACTCAAACAAACACTTATATATGCTAGGGGATTCATGAATCAAATAAGTTTTTACAAAGTGTTCAAGAATCCTTAACTTCCCATTCTTGAATTTTACTAGCTCTCCATTGCATTTCCTAAGTTCCTAGCCTAATTCATAGGTTTCTTACTAGTTCTAGGTCAGAAGTTTCTCCCCCTAAGTTATTCTATTCCTGACTGAGACATTACACATAAAGAGCAAGAAAGAAGAAGTAAAGATGCAAGGAGATTTACCTTAATTCCAAGCTCTCCCTAAGAGTCTCTTTCTTCGCTCTAGCTTCCCTGAACTAAGGCCAAAACAAAACCAATTCATCCATCAAAATCATAGAAAGATAGCGCAAGGAGAGGAGAACAAGATTTCAAGAAGAAAAGCCACGAAAATCCTTAAAGTTCCATCCCTTTCTTAACTTCTTTCTCCTTCTTCTTGGGCTCCCCATATGTGTCCTTCTTTTTAGCTCTCTCCTTTGTTTTATGCAGCATAAAGAGTTGGCCATATGGGAGAAAGAAGAAGATGCCTCTTATAATAGAAGAATGGAGAAGAATTTGTTCCCTAAAATGACATTTACATCCCTCATCTATGGCAATTCTGTTTTAGGCTCATTTTAACTCCTTTTCGATAACTGTCTTTTCCATCATAAAATTTAGATCCTAAAATTTATAAAATTCCTTTGGTTTCATATAAATTAGATGTAAAACCTTACTGAACCCTTCAGACAAACTTTCAGTCAATTCTTTGCCAAAAACACACATCGGAAGGGTTCTAACCACTATAATAGTTCCCATAGTTTTTGGGGCCTTTAAGAACCCTGGGAAATCCAATTTTCCCATTTAAAGATCCCTCTTTTGGGTTTTTCTAAAAATTTTACAAAATTACAATTTTGCCACTAGTTCTCATATCTTTTCATTTGGCCGTTTTGGCTTCAATTTTTGGCTATCATGAGGCCCTAACCCATCTTTTTATATATTCTAATTAACATTCAAATCTCAATTAGCCTCAATGTACTTTACTTTGGGGTCCTCATTCATTAATCAATTGATTCAAATTTTGGTTTCAGTCTATCATAGTTCATATTGGCCTTCATTAAGCCCGTGACTCTTATAAGTCATTCATTCCACTCTTTAGGGATGATTTGGATTTCCAAATCATAGGATATTACATGGCAAGGCTAACCACAATGAGATTTGCAAAAGTGTGAATAGTAATTCCTGAGAGCACTTATGTCGTAGTGCGAGTATACCAAGTCATGGTGGGAGTCCCTAAACTTAGTTTTTAGGTTCTAGCAACCAACTTAGCTGTAGTGGGGAAGGTCCAAGTTACGGTGAAAGTTCTTAAACTCCTATTTTTTCTTAGAAACCTTAAGATTTACTATGATAATGTTATGAAATGACTTAGGAATATTTATAGGAGGATTTCGGGAATAGAAATCAATGGTAAGATGAATCAAAGGTCTTAATTGACAATTATGATCACTTCTAAATTCAATTAATTGTGATTGCGTAATTAATAACCCTAATGATATCAAGATTCAAATTTTCTCACTTTTTCCCAATCTAATTAATTGTAATGACTTTAGATATTGATTTATAATCATTAATCACTCAATTAAGTCTAATCACTATAATTAGGAATTAGGGTTGTTAAATTTAAAATATGACACAACGTAAGAGAAGTAAAGAATCAAGAAAACTCTCTTGATATGTTCTACTTTTTGTCCCCTTCAAGATCCTCTAAACTAAATAACAATTACAATAAAGCACTTCCTTGTGGAATGATTTTCTCAATCTAAACTTGATAATATAACCAAAATTAACATTGTACAACTCAATTATAACGACACCAAAATATTATTAAATAAAACAAGTACATAATTTGTTCTAAAATGGAGTTATAATAACATTTTGGTGGAATCCACCTAACAAACATCCAAATAACCTCATGAAAAAAATTTTGAGATTATCTTAACACACCAATAAATATGATCAAGCCAAATTTGCATGTTGACAGCCATATAATTAATCATATAAAATTCAAAAATAGAGCAAATTCTAACAACTTGTCAAAATAGAGTAGTGTGAATTGAAATGCAAATAAAAAGCTCATTTAAACTCCAAATCATATAAACCAAATTTTCCTACAAGATAGACAAAAAAAAAAAGACAATTTTAATAATATTTCATGCAAAAATTCAATCAAATGTTTTCTTGATAAATTTCCAAAGCCACATCACAAACATATACAACAAAATAGAGCATTGACTAAAAATATGAAAATTATCTAACAAATGAATTCAATTGGCTCTAAGATTTTTATGCCTAAGACAAGACATTTAAACAAACATATTAAAAGAAATTCATAATAAAATTTGAATCCATTTACTCCCAATGAATTTTTCAAACCACACTACAGTAGTCATTGTAACACCCCAAAGGATAATTGGGCAAGTTAAGTGAAAGGATATTTTAGGAAGATAAAATTATTAATATGAGTTTGAGATCTAATTAGGATAGAAATTTCATTTAGGCCTAAATCAATGTAGGAGATCATGATAAGAGACTAATGGAGGCCCAATAAGTAGGTGTAGACGCAATTTGATTTAATGGGTTAGAAACCCAAGGCCCAACTTGCACAAGCTCTTAGGAATGGCCCAATGAACCTTGTGCAAACCCAAACAATGAAGTTCTTAAAACTAAGTTTGGCCCAATGAAATTTTAGCAGCTCAATGCATAAGAGCTAGCCCAATAAAGCTAAAATCTGAAGCTCAAATGGAGTTGGACGTTGGAGCAACCCATGACTCACATTTGACCTAACTAAAACCCAACTAAAACCTTAATACTTCAGCCTCTTCCCCATTTGCTGAAACACAAACACACATCTCAAAATTCGATGGTCCAAAGGAGGTTTTAGGGTTCTTGGCATATTTCCACATTTTTCCACTTCTAGAGCAAGATTTAGCTAAAGTAATAGTTATATAACTTAATCCTCTCATCCTTCACTTCAATTTGGCTTGATTAGTTTTTCATTTGGAGCATTTTCACCATACCCAAAAATATGAAATGTGGTTGTTTGGTATTTTCTTGGAGGAAATTCGTAGGTTAAGGCTAGGGCTGACATTAGGTAAGTATAAACTCTCCATTTTGATGCTTCCTTTACTGGTTTAAGACCCCTATAGTTGATTTATAATATAGGTATTAATTTTGTACGAATTTACTTAATATTTTGGGTGAAATATTGAGGTTTCTAGTAGTGGACACTTCAATCCGAATTTGGAACTTGTAGTGGCTGGGTAAGTGTTCCCTAGGTAACATTAGCATTTTAAATTCTTTGGGTACTTGTTGCAAATTTTAATGATGAATTAGAGTAGTAATTCTCTGATGCTATGGTTATAGGGAGATTTTTGTACCATTGGTGGCTGTTGCAAATTATCTACAAGTGAGGTAACCGGGTTTATATTAATTCCATGCATATATCTATTTTAATTTCATATTTGTTGTACATAAACGATTTAAAATATTGAATGAATTGGTTAGCTATCTATTGTATTGTGTTGGACCTTGTAAGTCCATGGTGGAGCTGTGATGCAGTTGCCACCCGTGCATGTGCTTCAATCGGGCACTGGGTTCTGATCAAACCCTAAATGCACTGAGCCCTAGTTGTGCTCAAAGGGGAGTAGGTGCCATGGATGGGCCTCTCCCAGTGTTAATGGCCTTTAACATATGAAAATATGATTGCTAGTGTGGGATAGTGATCATGATAGCCTAATTGTTTCATTGACTGATATGACTGGTGTTCTTCTGATGTTTATGTGAAATTATGCATGTATGCTAATTAAACTGGATTATATGATGGAATTGCCTTGGTTCTTGAGATTTATATCTCACCCCATTTCATGGGATTAATATTTCAGGTGAAGGTTCTTCGGGTAAAGATAAGGGGAAGCAAGTGGATGAAAATTTATGAGCCCCAACATATTAGGAGAAGGCTACACTTAGGCTGACTTATTTAGCACGGATGCTAATTTTTGTTAACTTTGTATAGCATCATCATGTATCTATATTGCCAAGTGTAGGAGTTTGTATTTTGATGACACAGAATGTAACCCTAGAGACATATGCTTCATATCTGTTATTGATGGATGCATGAGCTTTGACATTATTTATGGCTTGTGAACCTATGATATACTGATTATTTAAGTAATGAAATCCTATGATATGTTAGATTGGATGTTGTCATAAACTAGTGATGTATGGAATCCTTAATGGAATGTATACTTGAATGTTAATTGTTGCTAATGCATGAGTTCTTGCTATTATTTATCTATGAATTTATTGATAGGAGATAGTTGGGCAAGTAGGAAATAGTATCTAAGTTTTACATTGGTAATGCAGAGATAGATGGGGAAATAAGGTAGATAAATACCATTAGAGCCATATAAAATAAGGAGAAGTGGTCCTAGGGTGTTCTTAAGATGAGAGCTGGAGCATGTGAGATGAAATTTGGGAGATGTAGTTACAGGAGGGAGTCACACCATGGCTAAGAAGGCCACGTCACGGCCAAATGAGTGACAGAAGCGAAAGGCGCCATAGCCTGAGGAATCTCATCGTAGCTCAAGAAAAGAAAATTGGTCTAATGAGTGACAGTGGCGAGGAACACTGTGGCTTGAGAAATCTCGCCGCGGCGCCAAGCGAAAAAAATTGCCCAGGAGGGTGATAGAAATCTTAGAAAATTTTAGTAGCTTCCAAATATCTCAAACACTAATAAAATCTCCTTGATTCTCTTTAGTAAGAATCAAAGATTCAATTTGAGGATTCATTGTAATACTACAACTATATAAGACTCAATTCCTAGCACAAAAAGCTTATCACAATTATTTTCATATAATTGACACTTTTAGCAATGGTATTTTGTATCATTGAAAGCTTAATAAATTCATTCAGGCTTTATAGACCTAGTAAGCTTACCAAATTCATTTTTCATCCATAACACATTTGTTCAACCAGAATTATCACAAATTAAGCTCAAAATTTGGGTCCAAGCATTAAAACACAAAATTACATTACATTTGGCATTTTCCCCATTCATTCCATATTCTAATATGAATTTTGAAAAGTCATAATTAAATCTAAAAAAATTGAAATTATGCAAGTTATACAATTATAGAAAGCTACAGATGTCCTCTAAATGCTATAAAAATTTTAGATCAAAAAGACTAGGTTTGCCCTATGAAATCGGTGGAACAGTAACACTAGTTACTAATTCGTCCTATAGTTGAAATCAAACTTTAAAAATTCATTTTCTTCCTCTACAGAGCTTTAAATAAAGTGCTTTTAGTAGCTATAGAAAGCTTATAATGCCTGGTAAAATTTCAAGCATTGGACTTTGTTTGACCCTTGAGCGACATAAAAATGCAAACTAATCATACGAATAGTAATTAGGACAATTCTGTATAATTTGGCCAAACTTTGAAAATTCATAATAAATTCTCTAGAGCTCCAAATTAGGTACTCTTTAGTTCTCTAGATGACACATATAATCATTCCAAGTTCCATGCACAAAATCGTCTATTTGGTCAGACTTTGGTTTAGCTCAAAATAATATCAATTTTGAAACTATAAAGGGGTCAAATTTGCACCAAATGGCCTTCTAATCATTTTACAACCATTTGAGCATATCTAAAAGTATAAACACAGCCTATAAGAACATCTCAAATGGTCCAAATTATCATACATCTCAAAATCACTATCCTAGTTATTCTTACATATATAGACACTAAGGCACAAAGATGTCACACTTAACTATTCATTTGGTTTCAAATTCCATTCATATATCATATTTACATACATTTGCTTGTGCTCAATAGTTTATATCACATATATATCATATAGATACAAACATTGACATCAAAATACATAAAATTCCTATTCAATCATCAAAGTTTCATGCTTTAAGGTACTTGGCCTTCATTTCTTGCCCAACTTAACTCAACTAGACATAGTTAGACATATGTGGGAAAAGAGTGAGATTCAAATAATTCCAATAGCTCTTTTACCCTTGCAAACATACATACATAGCACATTTTCAAGTCAAAGAATGCAAGCATGTACTAAAAGCATCTTGTATGCATACATAAACATTTTCTCATGTCACATAAACTCATACATTATTAAACATAGGCTCTAAGGGTTCTTGGTCTAACCTCATCCAATTTTTTGGGAGTTTTAGATTTTCTTCTCCCACTTTTAGGGCCTTTTGTCTTAGCCTCACTCTTTCTTGTGACTTTTGGCTTTATCTCACCTATTCTTAGGGACTTTTGATATCTCCTCACCCATTCTAAGGGACTCTTGGCACAACCTCACCCATTCAAGCCATATTGCATTCCAACATGTTTTCAAGAAGCATAATGGTGCCATAGCATAAATTCAATGGCTACAAACATATCTCATGGTTTAAACATACACACAAGCATCCAATGACAATCAAACATCCAAGGCATGTATATAGGAAAGGTTAAAGAGCTACCTTGAATCAAGAATCACAACTCCCTTCCTTGGTCTTTTCTTTCCTTTTCTTGGCCACACACACACAACTTGGTGGAGCTCGGTTCACTTGGCCTAAACACATCAAATAAGACACAATTATATCATTGGAACTAATTCTAGTCTTATACATACTTTATGCAAGCTTACTTTATTCTAATACATTGTTATAGTTCCATATATGTGCATAATGAAGCAACCCCAAGGATTCATGATCTTCACTTCAATTTCTCATTCAATCTAAGTCTCTTGACTCTATTTAAACTCCTTGGAGTCATCATAAATTCAATTCAAGGAGCCAAGATTCAAGTTGCTTCTTTATGTCTTAAAAAGGAACTGAACCTCCATCTCACAAACTATGATTTCTAAATTCAAACCAATGCCTCCCTTGATGTTTATTAATCATATCTAGGCCATTCACATCCTTAGAATTAATTAAAACTCTCCCTAAGGGCTTAGAGCATGCTTGGCCGAAACATAAGCAATATAATGGACCCATTGAATTTGCTTGATTTGTCTTAAGGAATTGGCACTTGTAAAGCTTCCTAGATGTCTTAGAATCTCATACATACTCTTATATAGGCTAGACTATCCTTAGAAAGCTTCAAAAATGGCTAAGTGTAAAAAAACCCTAAGTTATACAACTTGACTTCTAAGGTTTTTCTTTTAAATCTAATTGCATATTCTTGTTTCTCATACTCTAGAACCTTTGTTTCTTCTTTGCTAAGACTAGAAATCATCCCCCTTTGCTGGTCTAGGGTTGGCCAAAATTTCACCCATGAAGAATAAAGAAGAAGCAAAGCCATGAAAGTTACCTTGATTTTAAGCTTTTTCAAGAGAACTTTCACTTTCTTCTTGTCTCTCCTTCAATTTCTCTCCTCCTCTCACTGAACTAGCCATGAATCATCCTCAAATCAATTATCAAAACCATAGGAAAAGAGAGGAGGAAGAGGATAACAAGGTTGGTGAAGGAGGAAGTATGAGAAACTATGAAATTTCTTACCTTTTTCCTTGATTTTTCCTTCCTTCTCTTTTCCCTGGTGGTGTGACACTTCAAGAAGCTTAAGGCTTTGTTTTGGAGTAAATGAAAGTTGGTTAAGGTAGATGGGAGAAGTGGGGTGTGATATATATAGGCTAGGTTAGCTTAAAACACTTTTTCAAAATTTCCAATTTGTCTATTTTCTTGGTTCTTTCCATTTGGGCTTATTTTAACTCCTTTTCAAGAATTTTCTTTTCCATTATGAAATTTATGTCCTCTAATTCATGAAATTCCTTTAGTTTCACCTAAATTAGATGTAAAATCTTCCAGAATGAATTGGTCAAAGTTTTGGTCAACTAATACTCTAAAACGTAAATTAGAGGCATTTTAACAATTCTAAGAGTTTTTATGGTTATTAAGGCCTCTGAGAATCCTACGAAACTCAATTTTCCCATTTAAAAATATGTCTTTTGAGTTTTCTAAAATTTGCCCAAATTTTCAGAAAATGCCACTCCATTTTCATCAATTTTTGTTTGACTATTTTGGCTTTGGTTTCCGAGTATCTTAACGCTTGTATCCCCATTTCTAATTATCTAAATTATTGCTTTAATTTTATTAGGCCTTTATTCATTCAATTTAGGGAACTTCCTTTAGTAATCTACTTAGTTTATAGCTTTTGAAACAACAGATGTTACATTCATCAAGAGATTGTTTGGAATCACATTTTCTACTCCATCTTATTGTAACATTTTTCTCATTCATTAAAATGATATCCAACATTTGAAAGGTTTTCTCTTAGTCTTCTAGCCTTAATACTCTCCCTTCCTTCACTCTCTGCTTATAATTTCTCTTAAATTCATTGAAGACTTCTAGCAACTCTTTTCACTCCTCAAGGCAAAATCCTTGCAATGATATTCATCTTCTCTTTTAGGAGTGGCCATATGTAACATCCAAGATTTTATAGAAATGAGGACTTAAGATTTTAGAATTTTTTAAGCTTTAGCTATAGCGAGGATGCCTGTTAGCTATAGCAAAGATGCTTGTTAGCTATAGCGAGGATGCTTGTTCATTGTAGTAAGGATGCAAGTTTGCTAGAGCGAGTTTGTAGCCATACAAAATCTAGGGAATTTCTAGCAATAGTGTAAGTTATAGTAAGAACAGCTGGGAAGCTCTTGCAATAAAGAGAGGTGTCCCTCCTTATAGCAAAACTTGATTAAGAAAACACCAAGGAGGGATTTTTAAATGAAAAGATTGAGTTGTCTAGGATTCTTAGAGGCCTTAAAAACCATAAGAACTCTTGGGATGGTTTACACCCCCTCTGGTGTATGTTCTCTAATAACGGTGAACCCAAACTTTGACTTTTTTATTCAAGAAGGTTTTAGTTCCAAATTAAGTGATTCCAAAGGCATTTTATAAGTTAGAGGTCCTAAACTTTGTGATGGAAAAGATGGCTCTCGAAAAGGAGCTAAAATGAAGTGGAAACAAAAAGGCCAAGTATATGGGACATAAATGGAATTTTTTTGAACAATTTTAATCCCTTCTTGCTTTATATAGTGCATACCCTTCTCTCCTCCATTTAGTCAACCTTATTTCTGCTTAAGACCAAGGGAGAGACCAATAAGAAAGGGCATACCATAAAAGGAAAAAGAGAAGGAGAAAGAGAAAAAGAAGGCAACAGGTATGAAAATTCATGGAATTTCTTGGTCTTTCCTTTAGCAAACTTGTTCTCTCAATTTTCCTCTTTCTTTCCATGGATTTATTAAAGTGTTTGGTTCTATTTTGAGCCATGTCTAGTGGGGAGGAGCTCAACATTCAAGGGAGAGGCCAAAGAAAAGGAGAAGACTCTTAGAAAAGGCTTGAATCAAGGTAGATATCCTAGCTTTCCATGCTTTCTTCTTCTTGCTTCTTGAGAGATAATTTTTAGCCTTATAAAGAACCACCAAGAGGAAGTAAAATTTGACCTAAACCAAGAGTGAAACTTATGAATTAGAGTGGGGAAAAGGAAAAGGTGCAAAGAAAACAAAGAAAGAATCATGAATTTGCAAGATAGGAAACCTAGGCATTTAAGGATATCTTGTAAAATCTGGTTTGATTTAAGAATTCCCTAGCCTATGTGAGTGATTGTTTGAGTTTCTAAGACCCCTAAGAAGCCTTCTAAGTACCTCTTCCATCAAGAAAAAATTGGAAACTCCATATGCTTCAATGGCACTCTATGTCCTAGCCAAGACAAAATGATGGGACTAGAGAGTGCTTTAAAATGTTCTAATCTTAGATTAGCATCCCATATGATGAGATAATATGAGAGGAAGCTTAGGATGTGAGATGGAATCATAGGTCCCATAATGAGACATAATGAAGCAACACATAGTTAAGCTCCTTAAAATAAATGTGTGATGGCTCTAAGAGATTTTAATGGAGTCAAGAATCATAGATTCAAGGAGAGAAAGGAGCCAAGATCATGAATTCTTAAAGTTGCTTCATTAGGTGCTTTATAGAACTATATTGAAGTCTTGGAACCAAGTAGGCTTCCATAAGGAGTGTGTAATGCTAGAGCTTAATACAATGATATAAAAATGTCCTACTTGATGTGTTTAGGCCAAGGGAAACTTATGCTTCAAAGTTTCATAATTTAGCTGAGAAGAGGGAGGAATAATCCAAGAGAAAAGTGTGCACTGTGCCTTCAAGGTAGCTCTCTCTCCTTTCTCACATACATGTGTGGGTGTTTTCTTGTCTTTGAATGTGTGTGTGTATGTTTAAGCTATGAAAAATTTTTCCAATATATATGTATATGCCATGGTACCATGATGCTTGTTTATATGTTTGAAAGATGCTTTATGAACATGTTTTGCCTTGTATGAGCTTGGTGAAGCTAAAAGTCCAATAGCTAGGCTGAAGATGAGCCACAAAGTCCCAAAGAATGAGTGAGACAAAGATAAAAGTCTTTTGAACGAGTGAGGCTTAGTCAAAAGTCCTTTGTAAATGGGTAAGGCAAGTCTAAAAGTCCCAAAAAGAATGGGTGACGCTAAACCATTGTCTTGGCAAGCCTATGTGTGTTACATGTGACTTCTTGAATGGAAGAAATAATCTGTGCATGTTTATGAATTTCAAAATAGCCATGCATGCATTTTTAGACATGAAATTACATCCTTTATGTGTGTTTGAAAGAAAGAAGGTGTAACACCCTAACCTCTAGCTCATACCCAACATGCCCTCTAGCCCATATGGGCAATGCGGAACTCACAAAGGAGACACTTTCTCTACCTTATGCTTACTTTCTCTATGGCACTATGTGTGGGTAGAGCTCCACTTAGAAGTAACATGGACCAGTTGAGCTCTCTCTCTGATTCTTCATGCTCAATTACTCTTTTGAGACTCATTTCAATCCCCACTATATGCTTAAAACTCATGGAAAGCAAAAAGGGATTGGAGACATGCATTTTCGCTAGTGGCAGATTTTGCTTCTTTTCTGGGCTAACTTTGGAAATTCATAACTAAATGCAGAAAAATCGTATCTACATGATCTGGGTCATTCTAGAAATTTTGAGACGTCTACTTCATGCTAAAAATACTTATAAGTCTCAATCTCCCACTCATTCTGCGTTTGACATCGAAATAGTTCACTGGTCAGAGGGGACTTCTTTGCTGTCACAGTTTACTGATATGGACTTTGAAAATGTCTAACTAATTCCACAAAAATCCAATGCCCATAAACTCTATCTCTATGTAAATATGTGGATGTTAGCTAGAGGAGAAAAATATCTCCAGATCAGTCCACCAAGCCAATTCCCCGGAAACCGATGAAACAGTACCTCGGGTCTGGTTGGGGGTCTGATTCTGGGCAGGAACTTCGAAATTGCATAACTTCCTCTCTGGACCTCTAAATGAGGTGCTTCCAGTTCCTACAAGTCACTGTGACCATCTAGTTTCTGTGTATAAAATTTCGTAGCCATTGGACTACGTTTGCCCCTCAGATGACATGATTTCAAAACTGACCAAATGAACAGTGATTTTCTGAAATCCGAATTTCTGATGTCAACTTTGATAAATCATAGAAAATGCTATAGACCTCTAAATGACATGAACTCTAGCTTCCCAGAAAGCTCTAAACATAATCTAGCTACATGTCAAATCTCATAGCTAGAAGAGGTCATATGGCTATTCTAGGACATCATGTGCAAAATGGCCCTTTCTTGGCCAAAAGTGTGGCTAATGGGGTCCAATCTTAAGTTTTCTACTTCTATGACTCTTTGAGCACATGAGAAAGCTTCTATCGGAGCTATCAATCATGCCTCAAGTGTCTAATAACTCAGATTGGGGAAACTCACTACCCCATGCCCACTTATGCACCCATATATACTAAGCTACCATTGGCTCTTTCTCATTCAACCATGCTATTTCATTCATCATAAAGCTCATTCTCATACATTCATCATTAATACATACATTGTCTTACAATATTTGTACCTGCTACATCATATACATCATTTACATCTCATGTACAAGTTACATATACAATGTAGTACAAAACTATACACTTTTCTTCATCTCTATCCCTAGCCTCATGCTTGTTGGTGGTTGCTCCCATCTCTTATCTCACTTGGGCCACCTGACATGGTTGGATGGTGGAGAGGGAGGGTGAGATTCGGAGAATCTCAGTAGTTCAACTCTCATTCAAACGTACATATATTGCATGCAACAAGTCTCATTAAGCATGTATGGCATGTTAGCATATAAAACATGATAGAAAACGTTTAAACATGTGAAATGGCCATGGATAACATTCATGAGTTCACTGAGTACTTGGATCGGCCTCACCCCTTCCCTTATGGCTTTTGGATTTGCCTTCCCATACTTTTAGAGGTACTTAGACTCACCCTTACTCTTTGGGAGTCAACCTCACTTTTGGGAGACATGGCTCAACCAACTTAGGGTTTCGGCTCATCCTCACCTTGGCTTCAGGGTTATTGGCTTTTCCATTTCCTCAAGCAAACCAAACAATCATTTAAAACATCATCTCAATCATATCACATAATCATGCTAACACACTTCTCATAGCTCATATCATTCATACACACAAGCAAGACAATGTAAACACACAATTATGCACGAGAGAAAGTGGAGAGAACTACCTTTGTTAGCGATCTACTACTTGCTCTGACAATGGTCTCCTCCCTTGTTGGATTCACTACACTTCTAGATGGGAGAGTTTCCTCTTGAGCCTAACCACACAAAAGCATGGAATTAATACTTCAATTCTCAATTCTTAAGCTAGGGATCACTCCTACTTAGCTTTACTGAGCTTCTCACTCTAGGTTTTTCCTTCTCCTAGGGTCCATAAGCTATCCCTCTCTTTTCTCAACTCTTAAGAAAGGGAAAAAGCAAGAAAGAGAAGACTCTCTACTTCTAATCTCTCTCAAGAATGGTTTCCCACTCTATCTCCTCTGAACCAGACTCAACCCTAACCATTTTCTACCATTGAAACCGTGGGAAAGAGGGGAAAAAGGGAGAGGGCCACATATGAAGAGGAAACCATGAGAATTCATACCTTTCTTGTGCTTTCCTCTTCTCTTCAGCTTCTCTCTCTCTCCTCCGCCCTTTGCTCTCTCCTAAGGCGAGTTAGAGTCGGTTAGAAGAAGAAAGAAGAGATTTGGAAGCTTTTAAAAGTCAAATTCTCTTTTCCTCACTTTTCTGGACCGCTCTCGCTACAGCGAGTTAGTGACCTCGCTACGGCGAGCTCGTGTCTGTTCCAGACTTTTGTCTTCGCTATGGCGTCGCTACGGCGAGATCGTGTCTATTCTCGACCTCTGCCTTCGCTATAGCGTCGCTACAGCGAGCAACTCCCTGGTCTCTATATGGAATGCCATACTCGCTATAGCTAGGAACAATTTCGCTACGGCGAGCAACTTACTGGTTTCTATATGGAATGCCGCACTCGCTATAGCTAGGGACATACTCGCTACGGCGAAGAGGCATTCTCGCTATGGCGATTCCATATCTCGCTATGGCGAGAAGACTTAGAAAATTCTCAACTCTTCGAAAATTTTCCAGCTTTCTCTTTTCTTTTCTTTTTCTCACTTCTTTTTCTCTTTTCTTTTTCTGGGTTATTACAGAAGGACTATTGGAATTCTTGGAATCTCAGTTATCCCTCCCCATCACTTAACATGCCTAGGTGAACCAAGGGAGCCAAGAGATAAAAGTCACCAAACTTGAAGGCTAGAAAATTGACAAAAGAATTGCTAAATGCTTGTATTGTAACCATTTTTTTGTCAACTGGTATAATCTCATGATGTATATGATATATAAACACTTGAATATATGTATATACATGGATATGTGAAGTATGCATAAGAATTGGAAGAAATGATGTTGGCTAGTTTGCCTCTATGAATTTCCATGTTTCTAAAAGCAACATCTTGCTTAGCCATATATTGCCTAGTCATTTCTCACAAGTTAGGATTATGCTCTTGAATGGGGATTTCATCTTATAGTTGGAAATTAGGAGGTTAGGAAGGGTATATTGTAACATTCGATTTTTGTCAAACGAAGAAAATGGACGTGTTTTCAAAGCAAATTCCTTAAAATAAATTAGTTAAGGTCCCAAAAAAAGATAAGTAATATTCTAGACTCCTAAAAATGAGAATTCTAGGCTCAAATGGAAGGAAAAACGAAGCTAGAATAAAGAAACAAATTTTGACTGAAAACTTACGGAACGTAATGGCATTTTTGTAATTTTAAGCAAATTTTGGAATTCACATAGGAGGGCTTTTTAAATGAAATTTTTAAGTTCTCTAGGATTCTCAGAGGCCCTGAAAACCATGGAAAGTCCTAGGACAATTAAATCCCCTTCGATGGATGTTTTCTAATGTCGATATACCTAAACTTTGACAGATTCCTTCGAGAAAATTTTAGCTCTGATTTGAGTGATTCCATAGGCATTTTACTAAATTAGAAACCTAAATTTTATAATGGAAAAGATAGTTCTCAAAAAGGAGCTAAAACGAATGAGAAACGAAAATGCCAAGAATGAAGGGTAAAATGAGAATTTTTGAAAAGTTTCTTCCTCCCACCTATAAATAGGTGGCGCCACACCTCCTCACTCATTTAGACACAATTTTTTATGCCCAAATTCAGAAAAGAAAGCTAGAGTTTAAACACACCAAAGGGAGAGAAGAAGAAGGAGAAATCAAAGGCTTAAGGTATGGTTTCTTAGTAGTTTTTCATGCTTTCTTCCATCTAAACCTCTTTTCCTCAATTCTCCTTTGTTTCTTTTGAGTAAAATGAATTTTACAAATCTGTTTTAAGGGAGATATTAAGGGGAAATTTCGGATTTGAAGAGAGAAGCTCAAAGAACACAAGATTCAAGTGAGAAAAGGTAAGAAAACAAGGTAATTTCTTCTCCCATGATTGTTACCTTTTGTTCCTCTCCTTTCTCCATTTTGCCTCACCTAAGAAACCCTACGAGGACTTGGTTTTTAGGCAGAACCAAGGGTGATTCTTAGGAAAAAGGGTGTGGAGATTAAGAATATGCAAAAAGAATTAACAAAAAACCATAGAATTTCAAGATGCAATTTCTAGGGTTTCAAGTGTTCCTTCCAAAATCTGATTTGATCTCTTAATTCCTATACCTAAATAAGTGTTTGAATGAGGTCCTAAGATCCCTAGAAGTCTCCCCATGTACTTCTCCCCTTAAAAAAACAAAGCAAAGTCCATGGAGCTTAAAACCTAGCATAGGTTTGCCTAAGAGAGGTTCATGTAGCTAGGGAGAGTTTTAAATATTTCTAAATCCATTTTTGAGTCATATATGATGAATGAAGATGAGGGGAGGCTTTGGGAAAAATTTAGAAATCATAGAAAGTGAGATGGTGCTTTATGTTGCATAATATGACTTAAAGAAGCAATATGTAGTTAGGCTTTTGGTTTTGATTGTGTGATCACTCTAAGAGGCTTAAAAGGAGTCAAGAATCATATTTGAAAAGAAAGAATGGGGCCTAGCATTTGTTTGAGGGATGTTGCTTCATTAGGTGCATTTATGGAACCATAATGAGGGTTATAGATCAAACTAGTATCTAAGCAAGTTGTGTGGCCTTAGAACTAATTCTATGAACCTAATTGACTTCCATAAATTGTGTTTAGGCCAAGAGAAATCATCCCCACACTTTTGTATGTGTGTGGCCAAAGGAGGGAGCTTTGATTCAAGAGAAAAAATGTGTAGTTGTATCCAAGGTAGTTCACTCTCCTTCTCTCATGTATGATTGCTTGCTTTACTTGTCTTTAAATATGTGTATGTGTATTTTTAAGCCATGAAAAGTGTTCTAGCATGACTTTGATTCCATGGTACCATGATGTTACAATATGCTTTTATATGATGTTTATGATGTGTGCTTAGGTTTGCTTGAGTGTGGTGAGGTCAAGAACCCTTAGCCATGGTGAGGATGAGCCAAGAACCTTTAAGATTAATTGAGACAAAGTAAAGAGTCTTCTAAAAGTGAGGTTGACTCCCAAAAGCATGGTTGAGTCCAAGAACCTCTTAAACAATGGGTCAAGCAAGTCCAAAATCTACAAGTAAATAGGTGAGGCTAATCCACTTGCTTGGCAAGCATTTGTATGCTATGTTTGACTTTCTCAAATAATAAAAATGCCTTTTGAATGTTTACACATGTCAACATGACCATACACGCATTTATGAGACTTGTTTTGTATATTTTATGTATAATTGAATGGGATATGAGCTATTGGGATTCTGTGAATCTCATCCCCTCCTCTCCAATATTCTAACATGCTAGGAGGACCAAGAAAGCGAGGTAATGGAGGCCAACCACCTTAAGGATAAGAGGATGATATTAAAGTGTTTGAATTTTTCCACTTTAAGGCCATACAAAAGGCAATTGATGTAATCAATGGTTGTATATGTAATGTGACTATTAGAATATGATTTGAGTATGTTATGGTAATGTGACTTCGTGAATGGTATTATGAAATTGTGTATAAATGTAAGTGGAATGGCCAAATTGAGAGCTGTGAGGTTTGGGACCATTTAGGTGGCTCACACAAGTCTTATATATGTTTTTATACTTGCCCAAGAGGTGCCAAACCCTAAGAAAAATTATTTGGATATTTTGGTATCTTATATGGAGCCAAACTTGACCATAATGGAACCCTATATCACTTTTGTCCAAATGAGCTCTTCTTGATATGATATTTGGCATGTAATTAGAGCTTGTTGAGAGGTTTTTTGGAAGCTAAAGAACAGAATTTTTTGAGGTCTAGAGAATATTTGATGAATTTTCAAAGTTGGCAAAAATTATGATTTTGGTTATATTACTGTTCACTTAGGTTCGAAAATGAAATCCGTCACATAGGGCTCAAATGATGTCCAATTGCCACAAAATTTTATATATAAAAACTAGGCATTCCCAGTGACTTATGCCAATTAGAAGAACCTCATTTGGAGGTCTATATAGGGAGATATGAATTTTTCAAAGAATCAGTCTAGTACCAGGTGTTCCACCTTACCTCAGGTACTGTTTGATTGGGTTTTGAGGTCTAGGTGTGCCTGGGCTAGTCTGGAGTTATTTTTTCTCTCTAGCTAACATCCACATATTCTTTATTGGTATTATTTTTATGGATTGAATTTTTTTGAAATTAATCAGACATTTTTGAGCTTTGCTATAGAATTTTGTGACAACACCAGTGAACAGCCTAACCTCTGGACTATTTCGAATGTCAAACATCTTTTGTGTTGGATGTTATGATCTAAAAATATTTTTAGCATAAAGTACACATGTGTAGATTTCCCTATGGCCAAGAATAGATGCATTCAATTTTTTTAGAATTAGTTATGATTTTCCAAAATTTGTGATAGAAAAGAGGAAAATATGGCTAAATACATATATATATATATATATATATGCATTTTATGCTTTCCTTTTGGTTTCTACCAGATGTAGGCCGCTTTTGATGATGCAAATAAATTTTAATCATGTAATTAAATATGAAAATGTGATGTATGAGCTCACATGATTCACATGACACTGAATAGAACTTTTATACGCGACTTAACGCTAGAAAATGTATTATTTTAATCCCCTTTTTCTTGCTCCTTCATGGAATGTATGATCTAAAGCATGGAAATGTGATGGAATAAGCTAGAAATATAAAGTGTTATACATATTACAAAAGATGAAGAAGCTTGACCCTGATTAATTAAGAACATATGTATTATCATAAAATTTATTTGGATTCCTATTGAAATCATCATCCATCTATGCATTTTTTACATAATATGGGCATTGCTCTCTATAATGACCTTCCTTACAATTATCACAAGTCATGTATAAGCATTGAGAATCATTGACATTAGCAATATTACTGGTGTTCAAATCAAAGTTATTAAACCTCTTATCAAATTCATCCATCTAAGTTGTTAATTTGGTCATGATATCAAGTTCATACTTACTAGTTACCCTATTTGTTAGCCAAGGACAATCCATAAATTAAAACAAGAACAACGAAAACAAAACATGAACCTATATATCAACAACACAAACATAAAAACAAAATATAAACCAAGAGATTCAACTACTTACAACAAACAAAAACAAACTATACGAAGCTTAAGTTTAGATCATTTGAACTTGGTATTAATATTATCAAAAACCTTATGAACAAATACATGGCAATGACACTAGAAATTTTTTTCTATGAAAGCATATATACAAGTATACATATTGCAAAAGTAATATAATGATGAGTAAAATCTCATTTCCATGAATATTTGTCACTAGGATAATTGCAATGTACTAAAATTATGCACCTCAATATAAATTATGTCAACAATAAAGGTGATAGGAAATTAAATTAAACTAAAGACATAAAAATAAAAAAAATAAAGGAGAGACACTATTCTAATTTAAATTATAGAGCAAAAGATTTGGGATTATGATCACTCCTAGCAATTCATATAAACTAATTATCTCTCTTCACATTGCTCTTAATGAAACTACTAGCCTAGGACTTTAATTTTCCTACAAGCATCTTCTAAATCACCTATAAGCATACCTTAACCAATCTATAATTCCTTATACAACTGATTTAGAGGATTAATCAATAATAGGTTCTAATGTAGTTGTGAGGCTAGTAAGTATATTCTTATCTTACAAGCGAATCGATCCGCTTTACATTGCAAATTTCATGAATCCACACTACCCAACCTATGATTGAATTCTAAAATCCCTTTTCTAAATTTGTTTAGGCTACTCAAATCTTCTAATGATTTTTACACACTAATATTTTGATATTATTATATTTTATATTCCTCATATTTAGTCACAATAATAAATCATTGTGGGTAATTTGATGACTTTGGGCTTATTTTATATTAAGTAGGCTAAATTTAGATTAATGGACTTTAAATGCATTTTTATTATATTTATCCAATGAATGCCCAATTATATGTTAATTATATTTTGCAGGATAGAATATTTCTAAAAGGATTAGGATAGAAGACTCCTAAAAGGATTTGGACATTATCTTATTAAGCCTTAAAAGGATTTAGATATTATCTTATTGTTACTTCTAGAATGATATTGGATTTCTTGAGGAACAAGGCAATGTCATCTATTTAAGAAGGAGAAGATGTCACCATAGAACACACTTCATCTTTTTCACTTCTCATACTTGTTTTCATCTTTCTTATGGCCTTTTAGTTTTCTTGGTGATCAATCTAGAGTCTAAACCTAATAAGGAACTTGAGTCCATTTTGTATAGAACTTTGGTTTGAATTTTGATTTCAGAAGTATTTCATTTTTGTTCTCTTTGTTTTCATGTAATTATTATCATTTTGGTTAGATGATTTTTGTTACATGAATTTTGATTCATCTAATTTATCTGAGAACACAATTTCATTCAATTAATTGATTAATCAAATAAATTTATTTTTAACTATGTTAGGATTTTGCATGTGCCTTTAGTCAAGTGCAAAAATATTTTGGTTTCATATTATTGATAGAAGTGCGATTGCATTCTGATTAGCAATACAAACTAATTAAAATCCTGAAAGGTAGTTTATGAATATTAATCGAAAATAACCAGAGAATTAAAAATCAAAACAGAGGTATTTTTAGGCGATAAGGATTGGGAAATATCATGGGAAGAATTATGGATTGGTTACATATTATTCTAATTGAATTTCATTTCATTTTCTTTCATTTTTGTTAATTGATTTACTAATTCATTTTCTTACATTTGTGGATCCCCAATCCTCACAATTTTATATTTTTGCATCCTAAACTAATTGATTTGATTAATTGCTCCATGGGAGATCACATGGTAAGCATTATACTACAAACTAGTAAAAATTTACTAATCTTGGCCAGTTTGACAACTATGAGTGAATAATATTTTTTTACCAAGATTTTCAGTGCTGTTGTCAAGGAGCCAATCAATGATAATTAATTAGAATAGGAAATTCCTTAGTTTCAATTTTGATTTTAGCATTTATGCATAGCATTTGTGGTCAATTTTCAATGTTTTTCAATGTTCTATGACTATTTTGGGCAATACCGGTGTGAAGGATGACTAACTTCGATTGAGCTAAAACTTGCTATATAAATTCTAATTGTTGTGAGAAATCAAACTTGTAGTTAAAGTACAAGCTAGGCCACTTTTTGGACAAATTCTATCGTTTAGACTACTTTTTCAAAATTTTTTTAGTATTTTTCCTTTGATTTTTGAGAATTTTTCTATTTTTTAAATTTTTTTGTAATTTTTTTTGGGTAAATTTTGGGTGTTTTCTTTTTATTTTATTTTATTCTTGGTGTATGACAAGATCTTCTAATAGAGATTTAGTTGCGTTTGATCAAAAAATAGATAGGAGTTTTCATATGCAACTTAAAAATCATAAGATTAAAGAAGCTTTGACTACTAATTTGATT
Source organism: Erythrophleum ivorense (assembly GCA_026724425.1). NCBI lineage: Eukaryota > Viridiplantae > Streptophyta > Magnoliopsida > Fabales > Fabaceae > Erythrophleum > Erythrophleum ivorense. Next base: position 48,953,234 of record JAIUCV010000003.1, on the reverse strand, counting down.
TCTGAGATAATGGACAATATATGAAGTAATTGCGAATTGAATTTAGATTTTAATTTTGATTCTGAAATAGTAGATATGACTGGTAATAATGTTAGAACTCTTAGGGAATTGGCTGTATGTAACACCTCGAAATTAATTAAGACAAATTATGATGATTAGAGAATTAATTGAGGTAATTAGTAAAGCTAATTAAATGGAAAGGGAAAATGGAACTTATGGAAGAATAAATTGTTAATGTGTGTTTAAAGATTCAATTGGGTTAGAAACTTAATCTAGGCTTATAATTAATTTAAGTATGTCATAGATAAATACTAATAAAGGCCCAATTATATTTTTGAGCAAACTTAACTTCTTATTGTGGGACTTAGCCTAAGAGAGATTACTTAGCAATGGTCCAATCTGGTCTAGTAGGTTAGAAGCCTATAACCCCATTAAAAAAAATCCTAGGAGTTCTACAGCCCAATTGATCAAACCAAGGCCCAACAATTAGGAAAGAGCCCAATTAGAATTTGGGCTAATGGGTTAACCCATTTCTTACTTAAACCCTAAGAGAAACTCCTTGCCATTCACTTGAATTCAGAAATATAAGAGGCAAAGCGAAAATTTCAAAGGTTTAAGGTGGAGGCTAGGATTCTTGGCATAAATCCATCATTTCTCACTCTTAAAGTAAGATTTAGCCAAGGTAATTTATATATAACTTAATTCTCTTATCTTCCTCTTCAATTTAACCCAATTGGTTTTTCATTTGGAGTATTTTCATCCACACCTAAAATATAATATGGGTTGTTTGGTGTTTCCTTGAAGTATTTCGGAGGTTAAGGCTAAAAAGGATATTAGGTAAGTATAAACTTCTCATCTTGATACATTTTTGATTGGTTTAGGACTTCTATAACTGATTTATCATATGAATGGTAATTTTATGTGAATTTTCCTAGAATTTGGCGTGTTGTTCTAAGGTTACAAGTGTAGCCACAACTAAATCCAAATTTGGTTATTGTAGTGGCTGGGTGTAATATCTAGTTCTTTGAAAACCAGAGGAAATGTGAGAAACGTAACGTGCAGTTTCTCTGTCAACGAATGAAACTTACCAGATACAAAAGAAAGTCTCTAAGATGATGTAGTTAAGGTCCCAAAAAATTTGGGAAGCATTCTAGATTCCTAAAATGAGAATCCCAGGCTCAGACAAGAGAAAAATAAAGCTAGAATGAAGAAACAATTTCTTATGAAAAGCTTACAAAATGTAATGGTATTTTCGTAATTTTGAGTAAATTTTGGAATTCACACAGCAGGGCTTTTTAAATGAAAATTTTGAGTTCTCTGAGGTTCTCAGAGGCCCTAAAAACCATGGAAACCCTTGGGATAGTTAAAACCCTTCCGGTGGACGTTTTTTAACGTCAGTTGACTCGAACTTTGACTGATTCGTTCGTGAAGGTTTTAGCTTCAATTTGAGTGATTCCAAAGGCATTTTTCTTAAGTGAGAACCTAAATTTTATAATGAAAAGGACAATTTTGAAAAAAGAGTTAAAACGAAGGAAAAATGAAAATGCAAAGTACGAAGGGCAAAATTAGAATTTTTGAAAAAGTCACTTTTCCCTCCCTATATATGTGTGGTGCTCCACTTTCTTCCCCATTTGGAATCAGAAAATTTTGCATAATTTCAGAAGGGAGAGCTAGGGTTTTAGGTGCACCAAGAGAAAAGAAGAAGAAGAAATTCCAAGCTTAAGGTATATTTTTATGGTTGTCTTCCATGCTTTTCTCCATTTCCACCACCTCTCTTTCATTCTTCTTTCTTTCCTTGGATTAAAATGAGATTTATAAATTTGATTCAAGGGAGATATTCAAGGGAAGGTTTGGATTTGAAGAGAAGAGTTTGGAGAAATCAAGATTCAAGCCAAATTAAGCAAGAAAATAAGGTAAAAATGCATCCTATGATTGATATCTTTCATTATACTTCTTCTCTATTTCAACCTACACTAAGAACCCTAGGAGGATTTGATTTCCTAGCCTAACCAAGTATGAATCTTAGGTATTTAATGGAGAAGAACAAGAATATGCAAAGAAAACAACAAAATAGGTATTAGGATTCAAGATGCAAAATCTAGGAATTCTAGTGCACCTTTCAAATTCTGAATTTATGTGATGCTTCCTAGGTCTAAGTAAGAGTTTAAATGAGTTCTTGAGGCACCTAAGATGCTCCCCACAAGCTTCCTCCTTCAAGAAAACAAAGAAAACTCCATGGAGCTCTAAACCTAGGCATGTCTCAGCCAAGCATGTTCTATGGTGTTAGGGAGAGTTTTAAATTTTTTTAAGGTCATTCTTGAGTCATATTTGATGAATGAAAGTGAAGGGAGGCCTTGGAAAAAATTAGAACTCATGGAAAGTGATTTGGTGCCTTAGGTTCCATAATATGACCTAAACAAGCAACATGGTGCTAGGCCATCTATTTTAATGATGTGATGACTCCAAGAGGCTTAAAAGGAGTCTAGAATCATATTTGAAAGGAAAGAATGAGGTCTAAAAGTTATTTGAAGGCTGTTGCTTCATTAGGTGTAATTATGGACCATAATGGAGCCTATAAAGCAGTGTCATTAAGTTATGTAGCCTAAGAATGTGTTTCATGAACCTAATTGACTCCCATAAATTATATCTAGGCCAAGAGGAACCTTCCCCACACTTTTGTGGGTATGTAGCCGAAAAGAGGATCTTAAATTCAAAATAAAAAGTGTGTGAAATTGTTCAAAGTAGCTCTCCCCACCTTCTCTCATACATGGATGTGTGTTTAGCTTAGTTTAGAATGTATGTATATGTATTTTCAAGCTATGAAAAGTATGCTAGCATGCCTTTATATGCCATGATTCTTGATACCATGTTATGTTTTCAAATGACTACATGATATTTGTATGAGTTTGCTTGAGTGTGGAGAGGCCAAGAACTTTTCCCTTTGGTGAGGATAGGCCGAGAACCCTTGAGCTTGGTTGAGACATAGCAAAGAGTCTCCCAAAAGTAAAGTGGGCTCCTAAGAGTATGGTTAAGTCCAAAGCTCTTAAAGAATGGGTGAGGCAAGTTCAAAATCCATAAGGAGAAGTGTGAGGCCATTCCAAACACTTGGTGAGCTCTTGAATGTCTTGTACGAAGTGTTCATATGCCAAGTTTGCTTTTAAAATGTCCATAACTTCCATTTTCTCCATGCATACATATGTAAAGCTTGTTTTTTACATATTATGTATGATTGAATGGGCGATGAGCTATTAGGATTCTTTAAATCTTATTCCCTCCTCTCCAATGATCTCACATTCTAGGTGGACTAAGTGGATATGTTAATGGGAGGCAACAACATTGAAGGAAGAAGATTGACATCCATATGCTAGCATTTTCCCTTTAAAGCCATGATGAACCATAATGATGTATATGAATGTTGTAAGTGGTTTATGACCCTTGAGACATATGTAATTATGCTATTATATGAAGTAGAAATGAAAGTATGTGTTATATAAATGATAGAATGTGAATTGAGTATGTATGGCAAAGATGGCTTCATGAATGAGTTTATGGAAATGTGCATATGTGTGCATGGAAAGGCTATAATGAGATGCATGGAGTTTGGGACCATTTGGGCAGCTCACACAAGTCTTAAATGTGCTTTTAGACTTGCCCAAAAGGTGCCACAACCAAGGGAAAGCTATTTGGCAATTTTGGTACCTCATATGGAGCCAAAATTGACCATTATGGAACCCTACAAAATATTTGATGATTTTTCAAAGTTGGCAATTGTCATGGTTTCTGGTTTGCTGCACTATTCATTTGGTCTGAAATTGCATTCTGTCACACAAGGCCCAAACGATGTTCAATTGCCATGAAATTTTATACAGTGAAACTAGACAATTACAGTAACTTGTGACAACTAGAAGCACCTCATTTGGAGTTCTAGAAAGGGAGATATGCATTTTTGAATGTTTTGTCCAGTATTAGTGATTTTGCTCAACCAAAAGTATTATTCCATTGAATTTCGAGGTCTAGGCTTGATGAAATGATCTGGAGAAATTTTTTCTCTCTAGTTAACATCTACAAATTTCTAGATTGGTATTATTTACATGGATTGGATTTTTTTGGAATTAATTGGATATTTTCAAAATTTTTTGCAAAATTCTGTGACAATTCCAGAATTCAGTTTGACCTTTGGACTATTTTGGATGTCAAACGTCCTTTGTGATGCATGTTCTAGTCTAAGCATAAGTTTAGTGTGAAGTAGACATCCTAAGCTTTCCAGAATAACCAAGATTGCATGATTTCAATGTTTCTAGAATTAGTTATGATTTTTCAAAGTTTGGTCAAAGAAAGGAGCAAATCTGGCCAAAATTACACTGAGTGATTTTGAGCTCCACTTCGGTTTCCATGAGTTATAAGCATAATTTTGTGATGTAAATGAGTTGTATTGATGTATTTAAATATGAGGATGCATAGCATGAGCTCACACGATTCAAGTGACACTGAAATGAATTTTTAGATATAACGCAAAGCGAAATTAATCCTATTCTCCTTACTTTTTCTATGGGAAGTCTATATGAATTATGATAGAAAGCTTAAGAATGACATGAAATGAGCTAGAATTTATGGTATTACATTGGATAAGTGTTCTCTAGGTAGTCCTTCATGGTTTCATTCTTTGAGTATTAAGTTTGCTGCTGTAATATCCAGTTCTCTGAAAACAAGAGAAAATGTGAGAAACTTAACGTACGATTTCTTCGTCAACGAATGAAACTCATCGGATACAAAAGAAAGTCCCTCAAAATGAGATAGTTAAGGTCTCAAAAAATTTAGGAAGCATTCTAGACTCCTAAAAATGAGAATCCCAAGCTCAGACAGAAGGAAAAATGGAGCTAGAATGAAAAAATAATTTTTGACGAAAAGCTTACGAAACGTAATGGCAATTTCGTAATTTTGAGCAAATTTTGGAATTCACACAGGAAGGCTTTTTAAATGAAAATTTTGAGTTCCACAAGGTTCTCAGAGGCCCTGAAAACCATAGAAACCCTTGGGATAGTTAAAACCCCTCCAGTAGACATTTTCTAACATTGATTGACTTGAACTTTGACTGATTCGTTCAAGAAGGTTTTAACTCCTATTTAAGTGATTCTAAATTTGGAACCTAAATTTCATATTGGAAAAGACGGTTCTCAAAAAGGAGCTAAAACAAAGGAGAAACAAAAATGCCAAGAATGAAGGGTAAAATGGAAATTTTTGAAAAGTGCAACTTCCTCCACCTATATATATGATGCACCCATCTTCTCCCTACATTATTCATGACCATGTTCTGCCCAAAACCAGAGGAAAACCTTAGGGGATGAAGCGCACAAGAGGAGGAAGAAAAGGAGGAGAAATTCAAGGTAGAAAGGTATGTATTTTCATGATTTTTCATGCTCTTTCTCTTCCAAACCTCTTTTCCTCCATTCTCCTTTGTTTCCTATGATTATAATGAACGTTATAAATCTGTTTTAAGGGAGAAATTGAGGGGGAAATTCGGATTTGAAGAGAGGAGCTCAAAGAACACAAGATTCAAGTGAGAAAAAGGAAGAAAACAAGGTAATTTCTCTTTCTATAGTTGTCATCTTTGGTTCCCTTCTCTACCACTTCGCCCCACTTGAGAAAACCTTAGGAGGAGATGATTTTTAGGCAGAACCAAGCATGAATCTAAGGAAAAAGGGTGTGGAGATTAAGAATATGCAAAGGGAATTATCAAAAAACTATTAAATTTCAAGATGTAAATTCTAGGGTTTTATGTACACCTTGTAAAATCTGACCTTATGTGATGATTCCTAGGTTCAACCAAGAGTTTAAATGAGTTCTTCTTAAGATCCCTAAGATGCTCCCCATATGCTTCCTCCTTCAAGTAAACAAAGAAAAACTCCAATGAGCCCTAAACCATGCATAGGCTCGGTCAAAGGGAGTTCATATAGCTAGGGAGAGTTTTAAATATTTCTAAGGCCATTCTTGAGTCATATTTGATGAATGAAAATGAAGAGAGGCCTTGGAAAAAATTTAGAACTCATAGAAATTAATTTGGTGCCTTAAGTTCCATATTATGACCTAAAGAAGCAAGATGATGTTAGGCCCTATATTTTAATATTGTGATGACTCCAAGAGGCTTAAAAGGAGTCAAGAATCATATTTGAAAGGAAAAAATAAGGCCTAAAAATTGTTTGAGGGGTGTTGCTTCATTAGGTGCAATTATAGATCATAATGGAACTTGTAAAGCAACCTAGTGTCTAAACATGTTGTATGACCTTAGAGTTTGTTTCATGAACCTTATTTGCTCCCATAAATTGTATTTAGGCCAAGGGAAACTATCTCCACCAATTTGTGCCTGTGTGGTCGAAAGAGGAGACTTGAATCCAAAGGGAAAAGTGTGTAATTGTGTGCAAGGTAGCTCTCTCCATCTTCTTTTATGCATGGATGTGTGTTTAGCTTGTCTTAGAATGTGTGTATGTATATTTTCAAGCCATGAAAAGTATGCTAGCATGATTTTATATGCCATGATTTCATGATGTCATGTTATGTTTTTAAATGAATGTGTGATATTTGCTTGAGTGTGGAGAGGCCAAGAACTCTTCACTATGGTGAGGATGAGCCAAGAACCCTTGAGCTTGGTTAAGACAAAGTAAAGAGTCTCCCAAAAGCAAAGTGGGCTCCCAAGAGTATGGTTGAGTCCAAAGCTCTAAAAGAATGGGTGAGGTAAGTCCAAAATCCATGAGGAGAAGTGTGAGGCCAATCCAAACACTTGGTGAGCTCTTGAATGTCTTGTACGAATTGTTCATATGCCAAGTTTGCTTTTAAAATGTCCATGACTTCCATTTTCTCCATGCATGCATTTGTAAAACTTGCTTTGCACATATTATGTATGATTGAATGGGAGATGAGCTATTAGGATTCTTTGAATCTCATTCCCTCTTCTCCAATGATCTCACATGCTAGGCGAACCAAGTAATGGGAGGCAACAACATTGAAGGAGAAAGATTGACATCCATATGTCTAGCTTTTTCCTTTTAAAGCTATAATGTACCATAATGATGTATATTAATGTTGTAAATGGCTTATGATCCTTGAGACATATATAATTATGTTATTATGTGATGTAGAAATGAGAGAATGTATTATGTGAATGTTGAAATGTGAATTGAGTAAGTATGGCAAAGATAGCTTCATGAATGAGTTTATGGAAATGTGCATATGTGTGCATAGAAAGGCCAAAATGAGATGCATGGGGTTTGGGACCATTTGGGCAGCTCACACAAGTCCTAAATGTGCTTTTAAACTTGCCCAAAAGGTGCTAAAGCCAAAGAAAAGCCATTTGGTAATTTTGGTATCCCATATGGAGCCAAAATTGACCATAATAGAATCCTAAGTCACTTTTTAGCCAAATGAGTTGTTCATCATCTGAGATTTAGTATACAATTAGATCTCATTGAGAGCTTTTTGGGAAGCTAAAGATCATAATTTTCGGAGGTCTATAGGATATTTGCTGATTTTTCAAAGTTGGCGATTTTTATGGTTTTGGTCTGTTACACTATTCATTTTGCCCGAAATTGCATTCTGTCACATGAGGTTCAAATGATTTTTGATTGCCACGAAATTTTATAAAAAGAAACTAGACAACACAATGACTCATGACAACTAGAAGATCCTCATTTGGAGGTCTAGAGAGGGAGATATAAATTTTTGAACATTCTGTCTAGTATTAGGAATTTTGCCCGACTAGAGGTACTGTTCCATTAAATTCTGAGGTCTGGACTTCATGAACTGGTCTGGAGATATTTTTTCTTCTATTTAACATCCATAGCTTTCCAGATTGGTATCATTTACATGGATTGGATTTTTTTGGAATTAAGTGAACATTTTCAAAGTTTTCTACATAATTCTGTATTAGCTTCAAAATGCAATCTGACCTTTAGACCATTTTGGATGTCAATCATCCTTTGTAATTAATGTTATGGTCTAGGCATATTTTTAATGTGAAGTATACGTCTAGAGCTTTCCATAATGACTGAGATTGCATGATTTTAATTTTTCTAGATTTAGGTATGAATTTCCAAAATTTGGTAGAATAGGGGGTAAATTTGGCCGAGATTAAACAAGCCCATTTCATGCTTCATTTTAGTTTTTATGAGTTATGGACATGATATTGTGATGCAAATAAGTTGCATGGATGTAATTAAATATGAGAATGTATAATATGAGCTCACACAGTCGACATGACATCGATTGCAATTTTTAAGTATGATGCAACGCAAATAAATCCATTATTTTTTATCCCTTTTTCATGTGCTCTCATGGAAATGATGATGTGAAGCTTATGAATGTTATGAAATGAGCTAGAATTTATGGTGTTACATTTATTGGTATTAGAGCAAAGTTCCAAGCTCTCTCAAATTGGATTTGGCTTGAGGATGTAGTAATAGGGCTATGTAAAGGCTTGAATGGATGGGTAGAGCCTTGTATAAGACATGTTAGGTGTATAAAGTATAGTTTTGTGGCTTGTCTCATGATAAGTAAATTGTATGATGGTCTTGGAGTATATAGTGAATACCAAAAAAGAGTGGCCTTTAAAGTAGCTTGAGTAGAGCTAAGTTTAAGTAAAGTTGAAGGATCTAACGGCTAGAGTTTGATGAGATGTGATAGTTCGCTGGAATCAGTGGCAAGCCCTAAATATGAACAATGAGAAATGATATTGTTGATAGAAAGAGGCTTGCTAAAGAGAGTATGTGAGGCCAAATTCCCCTAGTAGCCATACTCAGGCCATTTTCAATTGTCTAACATAACGTAGAGACGAGTAGTGATGCAACGCGGTATGAGATGAGACTGCGGCTGTACAAGACCAATTTCGAAGGGAAATGAGAAGAGAGTTACCCTTAGCCACGACACCCGAATGTCTAGATAAGTATGAGAGCCCGAAAAGCTAATTCTCTCATGTTAGAGGTTTGAATTACAAGCTACACCCTAAAGCCCGATAGCCCTGAAATGGCAGATAGTTATGCATGAATAAAGCAAGAGGTAGCACCCTCTATCTTGATGATGGGCTAGATATAGAGGCAATGAGGCTCAGGTTGGTAGCTAAAGATGAAAATCCAATCCCTATCAAATAAGCCAATCAGAGGCCATTAGCCGCGGCCAATTATTCTATAGAAATAGTGAGGCAATCCAGGGAGTTCCTTGCCACGGCCAATTAAGAAGTTAACCATGACCAATACTCAGATAGGAAAATTAGGGTGAACCCGAGGCTAATTAGTCACATTGAATGATGTGTTAGTCATAGCGAACAGCACTATGAATGCCTTGTTAGTCATCTTCAGGCCAACTTAAGAAAAAAATTGATAACGGGTCAGACAACCCATAAAGAATGGGAACCCCTAGTATATGTAAAGAAAAAAGAGTAATGAATAGTCACGGAAGGTCAGTAAGAAACTAGTGGGCCAAGTAGTTGAGATTGAGAAAATAGCTCAGCATAGAGAAAGTTAGACACAAGAATGATAAGGTTGTTGAGACCCGCCTTTAAGGCGTTGACTCAACCTAGGATGCCACCCTATAAGACACTGAATGATAGAATATTAGTAAGATAAGACTACCAGCAGTGAGGCATATAGCGAGTGGCCTAGAAAGGTGTACCACATAAGTAATACCTAAAGGTAAGTATGAGTAGCCCAGTAATAGAAGCTCAGAAAAGAATGAGGATAATTAGTAAGCGATGGGTCCGATGAGATGGCTAGCCTAGGCTGAGTATAAGCTAAAGCTTAGGAGAGATGACTAGTAGCATCGTTCCAAATGATATATGTGAATAAAAGCCTCAGCGAAAGTTCTCCCTGGATCGAGAAAGAAAAGATAAGACACTTTAAGCTAGGAAAACCACCCAGTAGTGGTTAGTAATTTCCTCTAGATAGACCCCCCTGAGTCATAAAGTATAGTGATAAGGAAAGCGAGGAAGAGCTGATAAACTAGCTACAGAAAAGATGTCCTTACTTTAGTCATGATTAGATGAGTAAATTGAGCCAGAAAGGTAAACGGATAAGCATCCAATAGTTAGTTAGACGAGCTCCCTAATATGAGAATCATATAGGGTTAAGGCATGTGAGTGATTAGAGCACCTAGTAAAGCATAAGTTTTCAATAAGATAGAGTACGAACATTGAGAGCAAGTGTCCTGGATTGGGTCAGTAGAACCCTGAGAAATAGTATACTGTGCTCCTGAGGTAAGGCTAAAAAGGCTAAACAAAGAGAAAATCTAGCTTTGATTCGAATGTAGAAATAAGCTGAGATAGATAGTTAGTGCTTTAGTACCCTCAAGGAAGCTCAAGGGAGCTAGAGACTACCTAAGAAGGTGAGCCTCGTTTTATGTAGAGAAAGAGTATAAGCTGAGAGCGCCATAGAATGAAATTCCTAGGATTATATGAAATAGAATCCTTTTTACCAAGGGATGGTCTAGCTAAGAGCAGAGTAAGAGTATGAACGAAAATAGACCCCCTTGATGTTACAGAGAGTAAATAAGTAAAAGAACCCTGGGAAAATGCAGGTGCTCTTGAGCATAGAAAAACTTGAACTAGCAACAAAATTAGCCAGTAGTAAAACATACTTTTACCTAAGTAAGGGGATAAGAAAGGTAGAAAGAGAAAGAAAGTATGACAGTATTCAAGCCGAGGACATAGTAGATTGAGAATAAATATTCAGCTAATGTGCTTGAGTACTTAAGAAAGCACATCTGTCCTTGGCATAGACGCCCTTCTAGCATGATAGCGCTCGAATTAAAAATAGCCAGGCAATACAGAGAAATCTCAAGATGAAATAGAGGAAGAATCCTATTTTCCCTAAGTACTCTACGAGAATATGGCAGATATAGAAAAATAAGAGAGGAATACTTTAGATTATTGGGAAACTTGCAATATATGGGTAATAGTGGCTTTGAGCCCAATCATGAGGCGCCTGTATATTAGTGTTTGATGTTATGGTTTGCTTGTAACAGAGGCTACATGATATTAGGTTTGGCCAACCTAGTAGTAATGTGGCTTAAGTGCATAGCAAACGACGACATCAATCACCAAAAGTGTCCCGATAATTAAAAAGTATCCTAGTTAAAGAATGAGATAAGTCAGAAAAGTAAGGTAAAGGGATTCCAATAATATTAAAATAGTAAGGAAAGCATGCAGAAATGGATCCCTAATAGAGAATGCTCAAATTCAGAATGCATAGCCCGAGTCCCTTACAGTATATATAAATGAAATGAATAGGGACCAGTGTATAGCCTCTCTCCTACCAAATGTTCACCACACTCAGTGTGTGAGATGCCCTAGTGCTAAAACACTTAAAAATAGAATGTGGGCATAGTTAGAAATTGCAGGATATGAGAGGAAGGCTAGAACGAGTACATGCAAAGTAAGTAAGTTAATAGAGTAAGAAAAAAAAGGCCAAGTGAAAAAGGGGCTAAAGTGGGAATCTAAGGATCCTATAAGGAGCAATGAGTAAATTTTTTTTTTAAATGTTCCTTAGTATCAGTATGATGGGATCTTAGAGAATCAGATGACACAAAACTCACTTCGCATGAAGAGCAGGATGTACTTCTAAGTTTAGCCTAAGCTATTATGAGCGATGGTAACTAGACTTAGTGAGCATATATTTTACTGTCAGATACAATGATCTTAGGCTTTGACGTCTCCCAGAGATGAATCGCAGTAGATTCCAATATAGCATAGAGGGTTGCAATAGACCCTAGCAGAGCTCTGAGAGGTGGCAGTAGACTTAAGGGTCACAATAGATCCCACAAAGTTACAGAGAGCCCTAGTCACAGCATGATAGTTCTTTGGTGAAATTACAGCCTGAGATAGTTTTATAGAGCAGTTAGTCTCAGAGACTGTACAATTTCAGCTAACCTTTATCTTAGAGACTATAGATTTCCTAAGTCTGGTACATTGTTGCCACAGAGATATGAAGGCTTTACTCAAATAGTTAGACCACTGACTAACTATCTTGAAAGATGAGCATAGTATATGGGATGTGAAAAGTAAGAAATTAGCTTTCCAGAGTTAGAGCCAGATGAACCACTACTTAACAAATAGTAGCCCTGACTGAGGGATAAAGAGAACTTCCTATGCTAGCTTATGTATTCAGAAAAGAGTTAGGTGCAGTTTTTATATGAGGTAAGTGGTATAGTATATCTCTAGTGAGTAAAACTATGAGAATAGCTAGCATCCCACCAGAGCTTAATAGTACTTAGTGGTAGTCACTCTTCAGTGCCAGTTTGAGACACACATATTAGGCCTCTCAATATTGAAATGAGAGACTACAAAATGCCACATAAGTGAGCAAAGAAAGGAAGAAAAAGTCCCGACCTACAGAGATAGATGTAGTAGTAAATAGAAAAGCTGGGATCATTAAAAGCAAAAACTCTTTAAGGGAGTTATAATCCCAGTAAGCAATTGAACTATAAGGCCTATAATAGAAAGAAATGTGATTTCTAATCATAGGATGAGTTAGTAAGAAAGAACGCAGAGATGAACAGCAGAAAAAATATGTAAATAACTGAGTAGATAGATAGAAACCTCCGATGGCTATAATGATTAGAAAAGATGATAAGATGTTATAAGAAGTCATTCAGGGAGGATATGGGAGCGCGTGATATGAAATAAGTTACCTCCTAATATGTGTAAATGAGTCCACTAAAAGAAACGTTAATCCTGCAAATGGGTTAACATTAACCTGACATGATTAGTAAGCTCTCCCAGGATAGGCCTCTAGAGTCAGAAATTTCTTCCCCTTATGAGAAACAACTAGCTAGTATTTTATAGCAATAGAATCCTTAATAAGAGTTAGTAATAAAAGTCCCCTGGCTAAAAGAAAATTCAAAAGAATGAAATCACTAAGAAAGTGTATAAAGCCAGGAAGAAGGGAAAGAAAAAAGTAGTTAGCTAAAAAAGAGAAGAGTAAAAAGAAAACATACCCTAAATTTTGAGGATGAAATTTATTTAGGGGGGAGAAATGTAATATTTGGTTCTCTGAAAACGTGAGAAACTTAATATACAATTTCTTCGTCAATGAATGAAACTCACTAGATACAAAAGGAAGTCCCCCAAAATGAGATAGTTAAGGTTCCAAAAAATTTAGGAAGCATTCTAGAGTCCTAAAAATGAGAATCCTAAGCTCAGATGGAAGGAAAAATGGAGCTAGAATGAAGAAACAATTTTTGACGAAAAGCTTAGGAAACATAATGGTATTTTCGTAATTTTGAGAAAATTTTGAACCCACAAAAGAGGGCTTTTTAAATGAAAGTTTCAAGTTCCATAGGGTTCTCAGAGGCCCTGAAAATCATGGAAACCTTTGGGATAGTTAAAACCCCTTCGATAGATGTTTTCTAACGTCAGTTGACCCGAACTTTGACAGATTCGTTCAGGAAAGTTTTAGCTCTAATTTGAGTGATTCCAAAGGCATTTTGATAAATTTGGAACCTAAATTTCATAATAGAAAAGACAGTTCTAGAAAAGGAGCTAAAACAAAGGAGAAACAAAAATGCCAAGAATGAAGAGCAAAATGGGAATTTTTGAAAAGTATAACTTCCTCCCACCTATATATATGATGCACCCTTCTTCTCCCTTCATTATGCATGGCCATGTTCTACCCAAAACCAGAGGAAAACCCTAGGGGGTGAGGCACACAAGAGGAGGAAGAAAAGGAGGAGAAATTCAAGGTACAAAGGTATGGATTTTCATAGTTTTTCATACTCTTTCTCTTCCAAACCTCTTCTCCTCCATTCTCCTTTGTTTCCTATGATTATAATGAAGTTTATAAATATTTTTTAAGGGAGAAATTAAGGAAAAAATTTGGATTTGAAGAGAGGAGCTCAAAGAACATAAGATTCAAGTGAGAAAAAGCAAGAAAACAAGGTAATTTCTCTTCCTATGGTTGTCATCTTTGGTTACCTTCTCCACCATTTCGCCCCACTTGAGAAAACCCTAGGAGGAGATTATTTTTAGGCAAAACCAAGCATGAATCTAAGGGAAAAAGGTGTGGAGATTAAGAATATGCAAAAGAAATTATCAAAAAATCATTAGATTTCAAGATACAAATTCTAGGGTTTTGTGTGCACCTTGTAAAATCTGACCTTACGTGATGATTTCTAGGTATAATCAAGAGTTCAAATGACTTCTCAAGATCCCTAAGATGCTCCCCACATACTTCTTCCTTCAAAAAAAAATAAAGAAAAACTCCAAGGAGCCCTAAACCATGCATAGGCTCGGTCAAAGGGAGTTCATATAGCTAGGGAGAGTTTTAAATCTTTCTAAGGTCATTTTTGTGTCATATTTGATGAATGAAAATGAAGAGAGGCCTTGGAAAAAATTTAGAACTCATAGAAATTGATTTGGTGCCTTAGGTTCCATATTATGATCTAAAGAAGCAATATGATGTTAGGCCCTTTATTTTAATGTTGTGATGACTCCAAGAGGCTTAAAAGGAGTCAAGAATCATATTTGAAAGGAAAGAATGAGGCCTAGAAATTTTTTGAGGGGTGTTACTTCATTAGGTGCAATTATAGACCATAATGGAACTTGTAAAGCAACCTAGTGTCTAAACATGTTGTATGACCTTAGAGTTTGTTTCATGAAACTTATTGGCTCCTATAAATTGTATCTAGGCCAAAAGAAACCATCTCCACTATTTTGTGGCTATGTGGCTGAAAGAGGAGACTTAAATCCAAAGGGAAAAGTGTATAATAGTGTGCAAGGTAGCTCTCTCCATCTTCTCTTATGCATGGATGTGTGTTTAGCTTGTCTTAGAATGTGTGTATGTATATTTTCAAGCCATGAAAAGTATGCTAGCATGATTTTATATGCCATGATTTCATGATGTCATGTTATGTTTTTAAATGAATGTGTGATATTTGTTTGAGTGTGGAGAGGCCAACAACTCTTCACTATGGTGAGGATGAGCCAAGAACCCTTAAGCCTGGTTAAGATAAAGTAAAGAGTCTCCAAAAGCAAAGTGGGCTCCCAAGAGTATGGTTGAGTCCAAAGCTCTAAAAGAATGGGTGAGGTAAGTCCAAAATCCATGAGGAGAAGTGTGAGGCCAATCCAAACACTTGGTGAGCTCTTGAATGTCTTGTACGAATTGTTCATATGCCAAGTTTGCTTTTAAAATGTCCATGACTTCCATTTTCTCCATGCATGCATTTGTAAAGCTTGCTTTGCACATATTATGTATGATTGAATAGGAGATGAGCTATTGGGATTCTTTGAATCTCATTCCCTCCTCTCCAATGATCTCACATGCTAGGTGAACCAAGTAATGGGAGGCAACAACATTGAAGGAGAAAGATTGACATCCATATGTCTAGCTTTTTCCTTTAAAGCTATAATGTACCATAATGATGTATATTAATGTTGTAAATGGTTTATGATCCTTGAGACATATGTAATTATGTTATTATGTGATGTAGAAATGAGAGAATGTATTATGTGAATGATGGAATATGAATTGAGTAAGTATGGTAAAGATAGCTTCATGAATGAGTTTATGGAAATATGCATATGTGTGCATGGAAAGGCCGAGATGCATGGGATTTGGGACCATTTGGGCAGCTCACACAAGTCCTAAATGTGCTTTTAAACTTGCCCAGAAGGTGCCAAAGCCAAAGAAAAGCCATTTGGTAATTTTGGTATCCCATATGGAGCTAAAATTGACCATAATAGAATCCTAAGTCACTTTTTAGCCAAATGAGTTGTTCATCATCTGAGATTTAGCATGCAATTAGGTCTCATTGAGTGCTTTTTAGGAAGCTAAAGATCATAATTTTCGGAGGTCTATAGAATATTTGATGGTTTTTCAAAGTTGGCAATTTTTATGGTTTTGGTCTGCTGCTCTATTCATTTGGTCTAAAATTGCATTCTGTCACATGAGGCTCAAATGATGTCCAATTGTCACAAAATTTTACAGAGAGAAACTAGACAACACAGTGACTTGTGCCAACTGGAAGCACCTCATTTGGAGGTCTAAAGAGGGATATATAAATTTTTGAACATTTTGTCCAGTATCAAGAATTTTGCTCAACCAAAGGTACTATTCCATTGAATTTTGAGGCCTGGGCTTAATGAACTAGTCTAGAGATATTTTTCCTCTCTAGATAACATCCATAGCTTTTTAGATTGGTATATTTGCATGGATTGGATTTTTTTGAAATTAAGTGGACATTTTCAAATTTTTCTACAGAATTCTGTATCAGTTCCAGGATGCAGCCTAACCTTTAGATCATTTTGGATGTTAATCATCCTCCCTGATGAATGTTATAGTCTGGGCATATTTTTAGTGTGAAGTAGACATCTAGAGTTTTCCATAATGATTAATATTGCATGATTGTGATTTTTTTAGATTTAGTTATAAATTTCCAAAATTTGGGCAGAATAAGGGGCAAATCTGGCCGAGATTAAACAAGCCTATTTCATGTTTCATTTCAGTTTTTATAAGTTGTGGACATGATATTGCGATGAAAATGAGTTGTATGGATATAAGTAAATATGAAAATGTATAGTATGAGCTCACACGGTCCACATGACACCAATTGTAATTTTTAAGTATGACACAACGCAAATAAATCTATTATTTTCAGTCCTTTTTTCATGTGCTCTCATGGAAATGATGATGTGAAGCTTATGAATGTTATGAAATGAGCTAGACTTTATATGAAATAAGCTAGAATTTATGGTGTTTCAATTGCTATAAATGATGATTAGGAATAGTAATGGTCTAGTTTTGTGTTTATAGTCTGAAATAGTATTATGGTTGGCTCTTAAAGAATTGTCTACAAGTGAGGTAACTAAGGTTAATGTTAAATTCTATGTATATGCCTACTTTAATTTTATATCTACTACACAATTATGATTTTGAATGCATAATGAATGGTTAGCTATCTGGTATATTGTGATTGGACCTTGTGAGTCTATAATAGAGTTGTGGTATGACTGCCACCCATGCATCGTGCTTCAATAGGGCACTGGGTTGTGATTAAACCCTTATATACACTGAGCCCAGGTTGTGTTCATTAGGGAGTTGGTGTCATGGACAGGCCTCTTTCAATGTCAATGGCCTTTAACATATAGAAATATGATTGTTAGTATAGGATAGTAGTCACCGATAACCTAATTGTTTCATTTACTAATATGACTGGTGTATTTTCTAATTCTTATTTGATTTCATGCACATATGTTAATTAAATTAAAATATATGAATGGAATTTGCTTTTGGTTACTAAAATTTGCATTTCACCCTATTTTATGGGCTAACTATTTTAGGTGAAGCTCCTTCGGGTAAGGATAAAAGGAAGTAAGTGGATAAACATTCTTGAGCTAAGACCATGTGTGAAAAATTTTGCACTTGGATGGATCTAATCTAGGATAAATGCTAATTTTTATTATTCATTTGTATAGCTTCATCATCATGTAATCATGTTGTCAAGTATAGATATTTTGTGTTTCAGTAAGTAATGATGTAACTAATAGGGAGTTAGACTCTTTGCAATTTGGAATTTGATATATGCACTTTTATATCTAATATAGAACCTTGTTGATCCTAAGATATGGTCTATTATCTAAGAATGTAATCATGTGATACCTTAATTGTTGACTTAGACTAGTAATGAATGGAGCCTATATTAGAGTTTATATTTAGATGATGATGTTAGTAGTTATGAATCCTTCTTGTTGTCATTGATTTATAAATTACTGATGTATAATAGTAGATGAGTAGGAATCAGCACCTAGGATTTGGCTTGGCAATGAGAGAATGATAAGTATATTAGGTAGATGAATTTAATTAGAGCCTTATAAATTAAGGTAGAGTGGCCTTAAAGTATTACTAGAAGGAGAGTTGGAGTGTATAAGATGAAATTTAGGAGGTATAAGTGCAGAAGAGGGTTACGTTATGGCCAAAAATAGCTAAGTCTTGATCAAAAGTCAATTAGAAGTGAGGAGCATCATAGTGTAAGGCAAAAATTTTAACTAATGAGGGTAATAGAATGCAACTTCATCGCGGTGCTAATACTTCCATCATGGCACAATTCAAATAATTTAGGTTAAAAGCTCTAAGAGGTGTTCCTGCCGTGGTGCCACATAGGATAGCTGCAGTGAGGTTCCAATTCACCATGACTAGAATCATAAAAAAGTGAATAGTAGGTCCTCGAGAGCACTTTGCCACGATGTGAAAAAGTTAAGTTGTAGTACAAGGTGCAAAATTTTATTTTCAAGTTATAATAGCCACTTACGCCACAGTACGGGCATACCAAGTTGAGGCAAAAGTCTTCAAATTTGGTTTTTAGGTTCTCGTAACTAACTTAGCCATAGCGGGAAGGCCTAAATCATGACAAAGGTTTCCAAACTCTTATTTTTGACTTAGAAACCTTGAATTTCACTATATTAAGGTTATAAAATGACTTAAGAACATTTATAAAGGGTTTTATGAGTTAAAATCAATAGTATGACGAATCAAATGTCCTAATCGATAATTATGATCACTTGTAAATTTAATTAGTTGTGGTTGCTTAGCTAATAACTATAATAATATCGAGGTTCAAATTTTTTCACCTTTTTCCTATTTTAACTAATTATAATGACTTTAGACCTTGATTTACAATCATTAATTATACAATTATGCCTAATCACGGTAATTAAGAATTAGGATTGTTACATTATACCTAATGTTAATTATCAACCACTGTGTACTTAATATCCTAAACTTAATGCTACTTTTGAACTTAAATCTAGATTAATACATTTGCTTCCAAAGTTCCATGGTCTTGTAGGCGAAGATCCTTACAAGCATCTTAAGGAATTCCATATGGTTTATTCTACCATGAAGCGACAAGGAGTGTTAGAAGAACACATCAAGCTTAGAGTGTTTCTCTTCTCACTGGATGGGGCAGTTAAAGATTGACTTTATTATCTTCAACCTCAAGCCATAACTTTATGGAGTGAATTGAAGAGGATATTTCTAGAAAAATTTTTCCCTGCCTCAATAACTACTACCATCCGAAAAGAGATTAGTGGTATTAGACAAATGAATGGAGAAACATTGTATGAGTACTGAAAGAGATTTAAGAAACTGTGTGTAAGTTGTCCTCACCATCAGATCAGTGACCAACTTTTGATTTGGTACTTTTATGAAGGCTTGTTACCCATTGACAAAAGTATGGTTAATGCAGCTACAAGAGGAGTATTGGTTAACAAAACTTGAGCTACTATAAGAGACCTTACTGCGAATATGGCATAGAATACATAACAATTTGGCACCAAAATAAATATGCCAACCAGAGGTATAAATGAAATCTATGTTACTCATATGGATCAACAAAGAATAAAAAATAAACTTGAGGAGTCGGTTTGCATGGTCAGACAACTGGCACTTGGATAAAGAAAACCTCAACAACTCCCTGCACCTCTGTGGCATTTGTTTGTTAACCACACATGTCATATATTAGTGTCCCCAGTAATAAGATAATATAGAATCATGTGCTGACATCTTCCCTGGTGGACCTTTATAGTGGCAATAGAATATATACGACCTTTATTCAGCATCATACAATCCCAGATGGAGAGATCATCTGAATTTGAGATATAGCAGTGGGTTTAACTAACAACAGCAGTAATAGAAATTCAATGCTCCTAGCCCAAGCAACTAATAACCTTTGAGATAACCCATGCAATAGATGAACAAGTCGAAACCTAATCTAGAAGATATAGTAAAGCAGTTAGCAACAAATACAATCCAATTCTAGCAATGAACACAAAACAACAATTTAGAGTTTGGAGACCCAATTGACCAACTTGCAACAAATATCAATGAGTTGCGAAGTCAAGGTTCTGGCTAATTACCTTCACAACTCGTGACCAACCTATAATACTTAGTTTTCCTAAAAACATAAAAAATAAACAGTTATAAAAGGAAGTCCCCTAAATTGCATGAGTTAAGACCAAATAAAATTAGAGCAATAATCTAGATCCCTAAAAACAAGAATCCAAGGCTAAAGGTGCCTTGAAAACGAAGCTAGAATAGTTAAACAAAATTTGACGAAAAGGTAATAACATTTTCGTAAATTTAGGCACTTTTTAGAAAACTCAAAGGAGGGAGCTTTAAATATAAATTTTAAGTATTTCAGGGTTCTTAAAGGCCCTAAAAACTATAGGAACCCTTAGAATAGTTAAAACCTCTCCAATTTACATTTTAGAGTGGTAATTAACCAAAACTTTGACCGATTCATTTGAAAATGTTTCAAATCCAATTTGGGTGAAACCAAAAGTATTTTATGAGTTAGAAGACCAAATTTTTATGATGGAAAAGATAGTTCTCAAAAAGGAGTTGAAATAAACCCAAATGGAAAATAACCAAGAAAAGTGACAAAATTGAAAATTTGAAAAAGTCTTAAATAAGCCCTAGTGTGTCTTATTTACACGCCCTGCCTCCTCCTTCTTTCTTAAACAACCTAATTTTGTTGCAAAACAAAAGGGAGACCAAATTGAGGAGGCACACCAAAGGAAGAGCAAAGGAAGGAGAAAACATAGCAAAAAGTGTAAGAATTTCATGGATTTTCATGTCTTCTCCTTCACTAATCTTATTCCTCTCTTTCTCTTCTTTTCTCCCATGGTTTTGGTGACTAATTTGGGACTAATTTATGGCTGGTTTAGAAGGAGAAATTTATAATTGGAAGAGCATCTAGAAGCACTTGAAAGCTCATTGAAAAAGCTTTAGAATAAGGTAAGAACCATGGCCTTTTATTGCTTCCTCTTGCTTGCTCTTCTCATGGAAGTTTCAACCAACCCTAAGCCCACTCGATAGAAAATGAATTCAAGCCAAAAAAAGGTAGAGACAAGGGTTTTCAAGCATGAGAAATAAGAATATGCAATTAGATTCAAAAGAAAAGCTTTAGAATTCAAATTGTAAATTCTAAAGATTTTGTTGCACCTAGCCATTCTTGAAGCTTTCCAAGGATAGTCTAACCTATGTAAGAGTATGTATGAGATCCTAAGACATCTAGAAAGCTTTGCAAGTGCCAATTTCTTAAGAAAATGAAGCAAACTCCATGGATTCATTTCTTGGCATATGTCTCAGCCAAGCATACTCCAAGCACCTAGGGAGAGTTTTAGTTAATTCCAAGGATGGGAATAGCCTAGATATGATTAGTAGACACCAAAAGAAGTATTGATATGAATTTTAGAAATCATGGTTTGTGAGATGGAAGTTTAGGTTCCTTTTAAAGACATAAAGAAGCAATTTAAGTCTAGGCTCTTTGAATTGAAATGGTGATAACTCTAGGGAGTTAAAATGGAGTCAAGAGACTTAGATTGAATGAGAAATTAGAGCCAAGGTCATGAATCCTAGGAGTTGTTTCATTATGCTCTTATATGGAACCATAACCATGTCTTAGAATAAAGTAAACTTGTATAGAGTCTGTGAGAAGCTAGAACTTACTCCAATGATGTATTATGTCCCATTTTATGTGTCTAAGCCAAGTGAATCAAGCCCCACCTTGTTTCATGTGTGTGGCGGAAAAAGAGGAAGGAGTAATCAAAGGGAAAAGTTATGTTCTTACTTCAAGGTAGCTTTCTAACCTTTTTTACATGCATTTCTTAGATGGTTGCTTGTCATTGGATGCCTGTATGTATGTTTGAACTATGAGATATGTTCCTAGTTGTTGATTACAGGTTATGGTACCATTATGCTTATGGAAAATGTGTTTTTGAATGCCAAGTGGCTTGAATGGCTATGGTTATGTCAAAAGTCTCTTAGAATAGGTGAGGATAAGCCAAAAGTCCCTAAGAATGGGTGAGACAAAGCCAAAAGTCTCAAGAAGAGTGAGGTTAAGTCAAAAGTCTATTGAAAGTAGGTGAGGTAGATTTAAAAGCCCCAAAGAAATTGGGTGACGCTAGACCAATACCCTTTAAAGCCTATGTTTGACATATATGAGTTTAAATGATAAAGAAATTGATTTATGTATGTTCATGAAAAATGTTTATAGCATGCATGCATGCATTCTTTGATATGTAATCACATCACACATGTATGTTTGAAAGGGTAAAGAGCTATTAAGATTCTTTGAATCTCACTCTTTCCCCTATTATGTCTAACCATATCTAGATAAGTCAAGTGAACCAAAGAATGGAGGCCAAACATCTTGAAGCATGGAACTTTGACAATGGAATAGACAATTAGGCATTTTGATATCAAAGTTTGTAACTAGATGATGTTTATGAGATGTAAGTTATCAAGCATGTGTAATAGTATGCAAATATGATGTATGAATCCATTTTGGTACCAAATGTATGCATATGTCAGTTTTTGCCATCCATGAACCTTGATATTCATTTGTATGAATTCAAGTGAAAAGGTCAGAATAAGTTCTATGATGATGTGAACCATTTGGCATGATTTTATATGTTGTATTTATACTTTTAAGCTTGCTCAAGTGATTATGGAATGATGAGAAAGCCATTTAGTGCATTATGATCCCTTTATGGACCTTCAATTATCTTGTGCTGCACCAAAGTCTAACCAAATGAATGAATTTCTACATGCAATTTGGCAAACAAATAAGTCTCATCTTAGAGCTTTCATAGAGCTAAAAATCACATAATTTGAAGCTCTAGATACTTTATTATGATTTTTTAAAGTTTTCCAAATTATGCAGAATTGTCAAGGTTACTGTTCATATGGTCAATTTCAACTTTAATGCCTTTCAGGGTCCAAATGAAGTACAATGCTTATGAAATTTTACATACATAAATTAGACATCATAAGCTTTCTATAGCCATTGAGAGCACTCACTTTGGATCAGTATAGAGAGAGTTATGAATTTTTGAAATTAGGGTCTATAGCAGTCTAAGAGCATGAACTAGTGTACTGTTCTATTAATTTCCATAGGCTAAATGTTATTGTTTTGATCTAGAATTATTTTTAATCATTAGTTGACATCTAGGGCTTTTTAGAAAGTTATCATATGCATCATTTTTATTTTGTTAGAATTAGTTATAAATTTTTAAAATTCATATTAAAAAAATGGCCTTGCAACCCAAGAGCAACTTTCTCGTTTTGTGAAGTATGGTCCAAAATCCGAGACTTGTGTGATGAATTATGATGCTTCTAACTTAAATGAGTATGTTATGGATGGAAAACAATTTAGGCAAGCTTAAATGATTTATTGAACTGAACATCAAGTATTTTGGCTTTTAATGTTGCTAAAAACGCTGCCAAAGGTGTGATTTCTATGTAAATGTGTAAGAATGAGCCTTTGTGATATAATTTGAAGACTAAGAAGCTAAGGCATTACACAAACCAAGATGCAATGTCAGTGTAATAACTTTAAAGAGTGGTAAGTAAGTGAATGGGCTAATCACACCTCTAACAAAAGTGCTGCAAGAAAAAAGAGAGTGACAAAGAATAACAAGTCCCTTCAATCAAAGGCAAGAACAGCATATAAAAGGGAGAGAATTCCACATACATCAAACCTCTTCCATGCCCCAATCAAATTACATAGTCTAAGAAAATCATAGAGGTTGAATTAGATATGGAAATTATGGAGACATTCAGAATTTTGCCCGACTAGAGGTACTGTTCCATTGAATTCTGAGGTATGGGCTTGATGAACTGATCTGGAGATATTTTTTCTCTCTAGATAACATCCACAGATTTCTAGATTGGTATCATTTACATGGATTGGATTTTTGTGAAATTAATTGGACATTTTCAAATTTTTCTACAGAATTTTGTCACAATTCTAGAATGCAGTCTGACCTTTAGACCATTCTAGATGTCAAACATCCTCTGTAATGAATGTCATGGTCTGAGTGTATTTTTAGTGTGAAATAGACATCCAAAGCTTCCTAGAATAACCAAGATTATATGATTTTTATTTTTTTAGAATTAGTTATAGTTTTCCAAAATTTGGCTAGAAAATAGGCCAAATCTGGCCAAAAATAATCCTCTATATTCTATGCTCCATTTTGGTTTCCATGAATTGTGGGCATGATTTTATGATACAAATGAGTTGTACTAACATAATCAAATATGAGAATGTATGGTATGAGCTCACACAGTCCACGTGGCACCAAATAGAATTTTTAAGTACAATATAACACAAAGAAATTCATTATTTTTCCCCTTTTTCCTTATACTTTCATGAACATAATGATGTGAGGCATGTATATATATGGTAAGATGAGCTAGAAGTTATGGTGTTACACTGATCATGCAGTTTTAAAGTTCTTACTCAAGAAGCCTGATGCAAAATTGAGACTCATTAGGCGGATGCTGCTCCTATAAGAATTTGACATGGAAATCAAATATAAGAGTGGAGTAGAAAATATTATGGCTAATCATTTGAATAGAATACCTCACTTTTCAGATTCATATGCTATCAGGGATAGTTTTCTAGATGAACAATTATACTCACTGCACAGTAAAGATCCTTGGTATGTAGATATGGTAAATTTCTTAGTTTCTTCATAATTACCTACATATTTTGAAAGCACCAAATTAATAAACTTAACAGTGAGAGAAAATATTATGTTTGGGATGACCCTTACTTAGGGTGGATATGTAGTGATCAGATTATTAGGAGATATGTTCCTAACTGAGTTTGCATTTGTTTTGCAATTCTATCATACACTTTCATATGGTGGCCATTTTGGTCCTCTGTGTACTGCTAAGAAGGTTTTAGAATTTAGACTATTTTGGTCGACCTTGTTTAGAGATGCATATGTTTTTTATAAGAACTAGACCCCGATGCCAACAGACAGGTAGTATTTCTCGTAAGAATGAGATGCCTTAACAACCATTAGTATTCTGTGAGATATTTGATGTTTGGGGGTATTGACTTTATGGGACCATTTCTTATTTCTTTTGGTTTTATATATATTTTTCTAGCTGTTGATTATATTTCAAAGTGGGTGGAAGCAAAAGCCACTAGGAATGATGATTTTTCTATGGTTGTGGACTTTATTAGATCTCATATTTTTTGCATGTTCAATATACCTCGAGCAATCATCAGCGATCAAGGCTCCCAGTTCTGTAACAAAAACATGCAAGCCCTCCTTCGCAAGTATGGTGTGCTCCACAAAGTAGCCACCCCTACCATCCATAAACAAATGGTCAAGCAGAGGTCAAATAGAGAGATAAAACAAATTTTGAAGAAAACAATGTAACCTAACAAAAAGGATTAGAGTAGAAGATTAGAGCATGCACTATGGGCTTATTATACTACCTACAAAACTCTTATAGGCAAGTTTGATGGGGAAATGGAAGAGACTTAGGTACCCAAAGGCATGCATGTTTGTAGAAAAATATGCAATGGTATAGTTAATTGTTCAAAAAGTTCTTTGTGATGATAAAATTAAATCTTGGCAATGAGAGATATTTGTAACTACTTGGGTTCAATGATTATTGAAAATATTTTAAGAATAAACTTTTAAAGGCAATAAATATATGTAAAAAAAAAATCGTACCATTGAATCGCACAAACAAAATTAGTGTCAAACAAAATCTTCAGATATCCCATATATATATATATATATATATATATCCTGAGAGGATTACTAAAAAACAAAGTTGGAAGGCAACAGGCATTGTTACCATCGATTAATTTTGAAAATAATATGTTTAGCAGGGTTAGTTTGCTAGAGTTCAATTCAATGGGGGATTTTCCTTTCTTCATATATATATATACTGCATATTCCGATTTATTTATTTAAATCAATGACATCTTTAGTTAGCTTGTGCCATCTTAAAGGAATTATTTTTTCCTCCTACTTTTTTTCACAAAATTATAGTTAGACAGCCTTCTTGTTAATAATATTTTCAGAGAATTGCCACCCTCATTTTTTCTTTTTTTTAGATTTGCGTATATCACTTTGAAAAATTCATATTTTGGTCCATGATATATTAGTTGCACTTTCAATTGCTATTTATTGATATTTTTTAATTAAATAATCTTTCAATTATTTGAATTCTTTTAATATTATCTTATTCCATCTCTCTGAAAAAATGAACACCAAATTTAGTAAACTGTAGACTTAGAGTAAACAATATTTTTTAAGTGTGAGTTAAAGATGTTAGGTAAGCTAGAAATATCCAAGCGCGCAATATGTTGGGTTTGGGATTAATTTTTGAATGAAAATGTTAGTGAAAGTGAAACATCAAAAATATTTTAATAATTAAGACTTAATTAAAAAAAATTGAAATATATGAGAGCGCAGGTTTCCTTGTAGGTGAATTCTTTGGAACACTCTCAAAAGAAATTATATGAAAGCAATCACTATGTGGTACACTAGGAAGAAACATGTGACAACAAAATATTAAAATATGCTGATTAGATTAAAATGTAAATACAATAATTAATTATTTTTTATTCACATGTAGTCAATATATTTTGATATATTATCGCCCCATGCCTTTCTCTTAATATGTCACCTAATAATTATATTGGTACAATCACTTTTGAAGATGAATTGAAGACTTCACTTTCTTTGTATCATTTACGTGGACTAAATGAAAATGAAAACAAAACCGTCGAGTAAGAGAAGGCAAACATGTGCAACATGACTTTGCTATTACCCTCGCGGCACGCCCACGGAAATATAGAAAGACTTGCCAAACAATCCTAAATAATATAATCATTGTTATTAAACTCACGAGTTAACTCTCCGGTTTTAACGAATTTCAGTTTTTACTTAAAAAAATCATATTAACTCATTTGTAAACTCAAACTCAATACAAAATTGGTTTAATTTGTTTTTGACTCAGATAAATTCAGTTAATTTAATGTGTTTTGAACCGAATTTGACAAATTCCCATATAACTGAGTTAAATTGAATTTAAAAAAGATAAAAATTCTTAAATCCAATATAATCCATTAAAGAGGGACTCAAAAATAATATTTATATATGAACTTTATTGAAATTTCTATATTAAAAAATATGAATTATATATATAATTTTTAAAAAAATTAGTATAATTTAAAGTATATTTAAATGAATTTTTTATTTGTATATTATATTTGATACGTGATTAATAACAAATGTAAATTCTTACGAGTTTACCTCTTCTTTATAAATTTATTTAAACTCACGAATTTAAAAACCTTGAATATAATGGTTAATTGTGTTGTTAATTTGTTATTAGTCTGAAAATTAATCATATTAGTTCTTTAGGGACATTTTGTAACAAATTCTTCCTACTAATTTTTTTTAATAATTTTGACGTGAATAATTTGTTTTTAGCTAGATTGAAGAGCAAAAACATTAAGCGGAGCATAACTTGATTCAAATAGAAAGGGAAGAAAAATACAAATTTTCTTGAATTTTAAGTCAATACAAATAGTTTTCTGAATTTTTATAATCGGAAAATAAGTATTTTAACTTTCTAACTCCAGCAAATTAATAGGTCATTCTATCTATTTAATTAAGGATGATTTCTTTTTTTTTTTGGGCAATTTTTGGTGTACATGCTGGCATTATTGGAGACAAATGGAAATTTGCCATGTCAATTACAAAAAATCCGCTGTGGCATTTGAGGTGACATTGTTAAAGAAAAAAGAGACCAAAAGACCTATTTCTTAAATTGTGTTAAAGTTAAAGGACCTAATTTTTTTATTTTAAACATTTATAAGACTATTTACAAGCTAAGTAATTCAATATTCAAGCGGATATTTATATTTTCTTTAAATATAAATATTAATATTTTGGTCAAATTACAATTTACCCCTTCGAACTTGACCTGAAATAATTAGACTACACACCTTAATTTAAAATGTCATTCAAACTCCCCCCAATATATCCCTTTACAACTATTTTTTTCATCTAAAATTAATTGAAATGATCAAACTATCGATAATTAAGTTGATATTGGAAAACTGAAAACGTGATCTTCAGAAAACAAATTTTAAATTCCTAGAGAGGCTTATCTTATGTACAAAAAAAAAAAAAAATCACTAGAGCAACAAACTGGTTTCAAAGAACATTTGCATAACTATTTTTGTCAAAATGTAAACAAACAAACCGTCCAAAAAGTTTAAATGGCATGCTTGAACTATATTAATTTCAAGTTTATCAGAAAAAAAAAGGTCCAAATTAATGTAGATGAAAAATGACACAAGATAATTAATTAAAAAATAGTGTAATTTAGTTAATGAAAAACAAAAACCTTAGACTACCTAAATACAAAGACGTGAAAAACACCTTGGACTACCTAAGTACAAAAACGTGAAAAACAAACTTTGTTGCGTCATATTCCATAACTGGGGCCTCTCCTTGGTTATAGCCTTCAATCATGGGGTTTCTTAAATGGATTCGTCAGAAATTTGAGGAACACAAAGTGGCAAAATAAATTGTTCCGTTTCCTGGTCTACTTGTCCCCATTGTTTACTTTTTGGAAAATTACAATTAAGGATCTCAAGTTTAAAATATTTATAATAAAAAATATTAAATTTTAAAATTATTATGAATGACTATAAGATAAATATTTTAATTTGGAGTCATAAACTGTAATTTTTTTATACAATTTAAATTTTTAGTGTTAGGATCCTTAAGAATAATTTTAAATTTTAAAATTTTTTAATATAAATATTTTTAATTTAGAATGTTCAACTGTAATTTTCCCTTACTTTTTCTTATAGTCAAATGGAATTAAGAGAATCACGTGATCATGAATGCTCTTCACGTGATTATGACTGTTCTCCACTCCTCAAAACAAAAACCAAAAAAAAAAAGGAAAGAGGTTTTCTTTTTCAACGGATTGCCAGCGTAAAAATTAGAGAAATGTATACTTATCCTATTTTGAAAAATTATTTAAAAAGTTAATATCATACGATGAATAAATTTTAATGTTAGAAAATATATGTATTCTATAATAAAAATAATTTGTTTCAATAATTAAACAGTCTTACTCTTCTTGTCCATATACTGGTTCAGAGTAGTGTCTTATACCAACTCATTTGGATTCTTAATTGCACTTGGAGAGAAAGAGAAATTATAGAGCATCTATTTGACCCAAGAAAGAGATTCTGAAAAGCTCATTGCCTGTCTCTTACATGGACGACAACCCTCTCTTTGCCTCAAGTATAGCTCGAGTCGTTCACTGATAGTCAATGGTTTCAAGGTTAGAACCTCCATGCTTAACCCTCACTGCCAATTCATTTTATGAGATTACAAATCCATTTTCCCGATCTGTGTTACCGCATTGTTCCATATGATAAGAGGAAAAAAAAAAACTATGCATTTGGTCTCTATAATTTGCTTGACTTTTGGATTTGGTCCTTATATATATATATTTCAAATCATTCCTTATATTTTGATGTAGTTTGCAATTTGGTCCTTACTGTTAAGATTTGTTACAACATTATGACACAGACAATTTGTTAGTCAACTCAACTTTAGATTCTCGGTATTATAACAGATTTTAACAATAGAGACCAAATTCAAAACGACATCAAAGTGTAGGGAGTAGTTTGGAAAGAAAATAACCTATAGAGACCAATTTAAAATTTCTAGCAAACTATGGGACCAAATATAATTGTGCATATTCGTTTTGTGTATTACAGAATCATGTAATTAGTTTTATGAATGGATACAGGTTCAAATATGCCAACTTGTCAAGAAACTAAACAAATTAAATTTGGGTTGCAAAATACCTAAATATATATTACATTCATTATAAGCAACATAATATTAAACTTAGTGATAATTATGAGTGTTCAAAGATTAAATTTGACTGAAAATTTTCAGTAAAAAGGAAATGAAATGACTCCAAGTAATATAGAGGAGAAAGCCAACTTCTTAGTTCTACATAAATTGTCAATGGTTATCTTCATCAACATTGTACTTTTAGCTAGCTGCAATAGCTTATCATCTTTAGAATATACTCTATCAAATGAACAAAATATTTTCAACACATTGGTCTCTTCATACAATTCCATTGAATTGGTTACATTCAATCTTAAAGGCCACTAATTTATTTATTTATTTATTTTCATTTCAGCTAAAGCTTTATGTCATATTCAACTTCAAGGACCTTCATCTCTTTCCATAGTAGAATTCATTATGTTTCAATTCCACTCTCCAGAGCCCTTCTTTTGTACTTGATCTCAATCTTCACGTTTATCACTTGAATACAAATCAAAGCTCATTGCCTTACTCGGATTCAAAATGCCTGTGTTTGATACATGGGAAACAAAATAGTAGGTTCCATCTAAAATATCTAGATGTTATAGGATCACACCAGTTGGATGGTATCTCAGACCACTCATAAACCATATGAATCTCACATCACATCCCTTTTGGCTTCATTAACTTTTATATAACACCACTTGTATCCTTTCCAAGACAATTTTCCATTGTTGTACCAAACATGGATATTTAAATATTTTTGCTTTTTATACCATAGTATCCTATACCATGGTATCTAAGATATCATAAAATGAATGCCAAAAGTCTCTTTGATTTCTATTTAAGGATAAATTGGATAACATTAGAACATGGTGATAGATATCTTTTATAAAATATAACAATAGTGGTTTAGCCCAATCACAAAGAATATTAGAAATTTTTTTTCTTCTTTTACCTATAAGGTAGGGTTCATTTGGAGATTTATTTGCAACTTGTATCAGAAGCCAAAACCATTTTCACTTTTTGTTGTTCAATTTACACACAGGGCTACACGCTCTAATCATTGCAGTCATCATTGTATCATCAATTTTAGTAGTTGCTATTCTTTTTGGCATTTGATATGTTTTTTGCATTAGAAGGAGAAGACTGAGAGGTATGTCATACCATATACTTTCCATCATCATACATTCTCATTCATGGGGAGTTACACAAATTCTTAGGAAATAAGCAAGGAAAAATCTGTTATTTAATACACTTTTTTGCATTACGTCGAGGTTCAAAATTTCAATTCATGTTACATGGGTCTTGTGGATGTTCCAACATCATTCCATAGTCATTTACCACTCATAAAATTCACAAGTAATCCAAAACAACACATAATCCATGGATTTCATGGAGAAAGCCTCAAATTTTTCACTCATTTCCTCGGATAGCACATGGCAGATTTTAGGGATAATTTTGAAAATTCATAATTAAATCTAGAAAAATCAAAATCAAGCAAACCATAGCTTGTTCGAAAGCTCTAGATGTTAAATTTACATAAAAAAAATTTTCAATCATGAAAATCTCATTTGGATCATGTTTGACATTATAAAATGTAGAGAGGTCGAGTTATCCATAAATCTAATGCAGCTTACTGATATAAATTTTAGAAATTCATAATTAATTTTACAAAAATCTAATCTATGCAATTTATGCCAATTTGGAAAGCTATAGATGTTAATAAAGGAGAAAAATAGTTACAAACCAATCCAAGAGCATTCAGACCTCAAAAATTAATCAAACAATAATACGGGTCTAGAGGTGCTCTTAGAATAGAATAGAAATTTTAAAAGTTCATATCTCCCTCTTTAGACATCCAAATGAGGTGCTTCTAGTTGGTACAGGTCACTAGAAAGGTCTAGTTTCTCCCTTGAAAATTTTATGGCAATTGGACCTCATTTTCCCCATGAGTACTAGAGATTCATTTTGAATCATTTTGTACAGTACGCTGAACCAAAATCAAAAAAATTTCAATTTCGAAAATCCACCAACAAATTCCATAGACCTCTAAATATTATGTACTTTAGCTTTCCAAAAAGGTCTTAACAAGCTCTAGAATTATACCAAATTTCAGACCAAGAAGAACTCATTTGGACAGAAAGCAGTATAGCTCGCCCAAAATGGCCTATTTTGCTCCATATGAAGTACCAAATCTGCCTAAATGATTTCCTTTATTGTTTGGCACCCCTTAGGCAAGTTTAAAAGTACAAATATGACTTGCAGGAACTACCCAAGTGGTCTTAAACTTCATATATCTCAATTTGGCTATTCCACATCCTTTAATGCACTACACTCGTAAGCCATTCAAAAAGCTAAATTCCACATTTACATTGATTTAGGGTCACATATAGTCTACATAACATCAATACATCATTTTACATTTTTTCATGGTCTTACATCACAAAAATAATATGTACAAGCTTACTTTGATATTCAATTACAATTAAAACTATATAATGAACAAAGTATGGCTTTTCAAGGCTTTTGTCTTGCATTCCCTTGACCTTGGGTACCACCTAAATATTTTAAAAGGAAAGGGAGAAGGGGAGTGAGATTTCCAAAATCCCAATAGCTCATACACCCATTCATACACACATTCAAGGCATACATATATCAAGAGCACAAATATGGAAGGTGCCTCAAGCATAAAACACATGAAATTACATTTCCATGCCACCATCTCACATCAAACTCAAAGGAGGGCTCTAGGGACTTTTAGTTTTATCTCACCCCATTTCTAAGACTTTTGGATTTGTCTCACTCTTGGCGTAGGGACTTTTGACTTGCCCTCACCCGTCCAAGAGACTTTTGGCTTAGTCTCACCCATACCTTGAGACTTTTGGCATCTCCTCACATTTACTAAGGGACTTTTGGCGTCACCTCACCCTTATGAGCAATTTCCACAAGTAAAGGCATTCAAGATCACACATTGGTACCAATGTAATATCAAGACACCAAGTGACATGCTATCAAGTCACGAGGGCACACATAGGCATACAATAACATACATATGTACACAAGAATGTAAGGAGAATGAGGTGGAGAGCTACCTTGAACTTTAGACAAGCTTTACTTTGTTTGTTCCTTTCCTTTTTTGGTCTCACAAATGCACTTAGGTGGGATGAGATTCTCTTGACCTAAACATCACAAATAACTTATAATCATGCACTTGAAGCAAGCTAAGACACTAAAACTCACTCTTAAATACACACTTAACCCTATAAATGACATAATGGTTCCATAATTGGCCCCTTGAGGCAACCTTCACAATTCAAGTTTTAGGCTCCATTTTCTTCCCATTTCTAAGCTTCTTGACCTCATTCAAAGTCCTTGGAGCCATCACACTTTTGTTTAAACCATCTAAAAACTAAGTTGCTTCACAAGGCACCATTATGGACACCATTGTCCCATCTCCTAATCCATGGCTCCTAATTTTTTCTAATGGTTCCTCCTACCTTATAACATCATATAAAGTCCCAAACTAAGGCTAGAACAAATTAAAACATCCCCTAACCTAATGCTCTTGCCTTGATCAAAACTATGGACAAGAATGGGATTCTTGGAGTTTCAAATTTTTCCTTGATGGGAGAGCCACTTGGGGAGGTTTTTAGGAGCCTTAGGAGCTCAATGGAACACTTAAATCACCAAGGAAACACTCATACAAAATTAGATTTTTCAAAATTTCCAAGGACTCAACATTTTCCTACATTGATTTCTATTAGTTTTTCTTGGAATTTTTTGCCATATTCCTCTTCTTCATTGTCTAAAACCCTAGTTCCTCTCTTATTTTTGGACAAAACTCCCTCCCTTCTCATGGTTCTATTTTGAGGCGCGACACCCTTTAAGAAGAACAACAAGGAAGAAGCAACAAAAACAAAGGATTACCTTAGATTTCAACTTGTTTTCAAGATCTTTTCTCCTTGGTATGCTTCTCCCTAAATTTTGGAACTGTCCTCCCTCTCTTCTAGACCAAAAATAAAACCATTCTACTCAAGAAAACCATAAGAAGAAAGCATAAAAGGAGGGGAGCAAGGTTGGAAGAAGAAGGAGCATGAAATTCTACAAATTTCCTTACCTTTTTTTTTATTTTTCTCCTCCTTCTCTCCCTCTCTTGGTGTGTACAAAAAAGCTTCTACTTTTTTGTATTTTAGGTGGAAGAAGGTCAGCCAAGAAGATAGGAGGAAGTGGCGTGAAGGTGGAAGAGGATTCAAGAAGCTTCAAGAAACAATTTTCTCAAAAATTTCTATTTCATACTTCCGTAATGGCAATTTCGTTTCAACTTTGTTTTAACTTCTTTTTTAGAACCATCTTACATTCCTAATTTAATAAAATGCCTTTGGAATTACTCAAATTGGAGCTAAAACCTTCCTAAACAAATCTGTTAAAATTCAAGTTCACCACCATTGGAAAAAATTTACTGGAGAGGCTTTACCAATTCCAGGGCTTCCCATGATTTTTAGGGCCTCTAAGAACCCTAGGCAACTCAAATTTTCCATTTAAAAATTCCTCCTCATTGTTCTTCCAAAATTTTCACTTATTTACTAAAATGTCATTACGTTTCATTAGTTTTCATCACAATTTGTTTCACCATTCTAGTTTCATTTTTTTTTCTATCTAAGCCTAGAATTATTATTTTTTTGGAGCCTAAGACACCAACCAAATTTTTTGGGACATTATCTAGCTCATCTCAAAGGACTTGCTTTTATACGGCTCATTTCATCATTTTACAGAATTTATCGTTCGTTACAAGGCACATGCAACTGAGCTAGCTAGCATATCTATTGAAAATCTCTTCTAAAAATTTGAACTAAGCAAGTTTTTGGCTCAAATGGGGAAACAAACCAACAAATTCTTCCATAAATTTTGAAAGGTTCAAGTGTAATAAACTTGAAAAGAATTTGTCATACAAAGGATGAAGATAAAAGCCAAGAGATGCAATGCTTCAATTTAAGTACAATTCAAGCTACTATAGACAAGTTCTCTAATGTAAATAAGCTTGGAGAGGTAGGTTTTAGCTTAGTATATATACAACTAAAAACATAATTCTCTTTCAATTTTCATACATATTCAACACTAATTTGCAATTAAAAATGATGTTATGGGAGTAGGAACATAGTCAGCTTATTATTGACCTTCTCACTTTTGCTCATAAAAAGATGTTAATGTGTATGATCTTTACTATTGTGACATGGAATAACTTAAAATTATACAATGCATATAGTTTTAAGATGTTTAAAATGCTTCTAGGTTAAGTTAGCAAATGAAAAGGAAATAGCAGTTAAAAGGCTTTCTCAAAAATCAAGACAAGGTGATGAAGAGTTTGAAAATGAAGTACTCGTAATCACAAAACTTCATAACAAAAATCTTATCAGGCTTGTCGATCTTGCTTAAAGGGAAAGGAAAAGCTCTTGTATATGAATACAAGATTAACAAAAGTCTTGGTGCCTACTATTTGGTCTTCTCACTTTCTTCCCCCTTGTGTTTGTTTATGTGTATTCCCATTTATATTATGACATCTCCTTTCTAACACTCTTACATGTATACATGACAGATCCAGTGAAATCTAAAGAATTAGATTGGGGTATAAGGGAAAATATAATAAATGGGATAGCAAAAGGCCTCCTATATCTACATGGGGACTCGAGATTGAAGATCATTCATAGATATTTGAAAGCAAACAATGTTTTTATTGGATGATAAGAAGATGCCAAAAATATTAGACTTTGGCATGGCTAGGATTTTTAGTGGCAATCAAATTAAAATTAAAACCAAAGTAGTTGTTGGTCCTTAGTAAGTCAAAATTTGTTTCAAAGTTCTTTTTATTATAAATTTCAATCTTTGGCAAATCAGCTAAGACATAGTTCAAAGGTAAAAAAGGCTGTAAAGGATTCCTTGGATATAGTTCTTAGGAAGCTAAGTGGTAGCAATTGTAGAACATATGAAGAGATAGTCTCACATTGTATTATATTTATAATTAGAAAAAATGACTATACTATTGGTAAAATAAGCAATGTGGAACTAAGGAATATATAGCTTAGCCTACTATTTACATTAATTCTAATAGTGATCAAATTTTCTACTAAGTTGCTTATGTTAATGAAGTTTTAAATCAGCACTATACAAGATTAAAACCATACTCCATTGCAAAATCCTAGACTCTTGAAAGTGATTCATTCCTTAAAATGATCAAGTATGGGTCTAATTGGAATTTGTTTTCTTTCTAGTTAATCCTAACCTTACTATCTTTATTAGTTGAAGTTTTGGCATATTACATCTTAGAATGTTTTTTGTCTTGTTTTACTCCATATGATGATGTTATTATACTAAACCATAATCATTTTCCCCTTTAGTAGATACATGACACAAGAATATACATTTGCAGGTTTGTTTTCAATAATGTCTGATGTTTACAACTTTGGAGTCCTTATGTTAGAACTTATAAATGGGAAAAGGAATAGTGGTTTCTATGACCAAAAGCATGGGAGGAGCCTCCTATCATTGGTTAGAATCCCCCTACAACTGTATATACTTTTTTGAATGTCTTATCATTTCTTGATAGTATTTCCATTAATTATAATGCTTAATAAACATACTACCTTTAGCATGAAGCCACAAGAGAGGAGCTAATAGATTAGAAAATAGTTAACTCTTACAATACCAGTGAGGCTTTGAGATACATCCATATTGCATTGTCATCCATTCAATATGAATATTGTTTTGAATTTGTCTCAGGTAATTTAGTACCCTCGGCCACTAGCCCCATTTTCACTTCCTTCTATGAAATGTTAGCATTGTTGGTCAACATATAGGTGGCAAATGTTACTTTTGGGTGTCAGTGCACCTAATGTTTTGAATATATTTTCTAACTCTTTCAACCATTCATCAATTGTAATCAAATTCTACCTTCCATGAAAAGACTCCACTTGACCCTTTTGAATTTCAACAAACCTTGAAAATTTTGATTTAGCACTGGATGAGTTGGTGTATCCTTATTTTCCATAGTTGTGAGCTAATTTCAATTTCTATTTTCTTGGATATGTCATTGGATCTTAGTAGTAACAAAGGCTTGGTCTCATACTATGGTAGCCATTCTTTCAATGGCGTCCATGATGCCATTGGTGTTAAGGTTGTTAGAGTTTCCTCTTTGTCCTAATGCCATGTTTTTGTTAGATAAATATAATAATTAATATTAAGGTGATCAAACTTAATAAATTAATCCTACTTGTCAAACAAATTCATAACATCAAGCATTAATATGCGAGCACATAATCGCTAGTCCCACTTTCACTTACATTAATTTGCATATCAAAATGAGGTCAGGCAACCAAATCTCCTTATCTTATTCTATATAGTTTTAAAATCCATAGTTTGAAATACTTTGATGCCATTAATATAACCCCCTTATTTTATTTCATTTATTCACCTAATTATTATCACTAATTTATTTCTTATCACGAATGTACCTATGGAAGCTATAGTTATTGTATGACATACTGTCTTAATAAGGAGATCACACAAACAACAACTAATACTTATAGCTTGTCATTAAAAGTTTTCAAAATATTTTACATGGGGTTATCATTAGGTTAGAGTGATCATACCTCTTATAGGGTTTGTCACTTAGTTCATCTAGTCAAAATACTATTTTGAGTTAGATCACATTACCATTACATAAAAAAAAAAAATCATAGCTAAAGGGTGAATAAGGCTTGCCTATCTTCATTAATGGCTATCCACTTCAAGATCACAATGATTTAGACCTGACTTATATTAGGCATTTTGATGTATGGTTACTCAATCTTGAACATGAAATCAATTGTCAACATTCTTGCAATCTGAACATATTATCACATGTGAGAATTATATAATTCTAACAAGACAATATGATTTTTTTTTTAAGCTAGTAATGGCTCAGCTGCCATGTGTGTAGAAGAAATTATTCATTACCCTTGTCTATTTGAGATATGGCTAGCAATATATCAACACATAGAGCATCAAATTAAACATAGTAAACTTCACTAATACATCACATGACCATATGATTTAACTACTTAAGAGTAACTTATCTTGATTATAACATAACATGCACATCATAAGCACATATATCTTAATGTAAAGGGCTATGCATATACAATCATTATGAGCTCATAGTATTATATGTTTTTAGCATGCTAGGATGATGATATGCAAGCCTCTATATCACTCTAAGGAAACATAATTAATCTATTCTACAAAATGCTAGTTATAAAAAAAATTCCATAAGTTCTACATCAAGTATCTCAAACTACTTAATGCATACCTAGGTTTTCAAATTCATAAGCAATCCATCAGGCATCTCGTACAACTTGATGTAAGGCCTACATCTTTAGCATAATTAAAAAGAAATACCTTTAGCTTATCCATTTTTGCATATCATGAAAATTTTGTTAGTATAATCCATAATCATCAAACAATAAGAAAAGGTGATCCTTAGAGTGGATAAGGATCCATAAAACATGCAAATCTATTGTTTCATAACCATCTCTGAAGAGGAATTGATCATCCCATATGAGAATTTCAAACCATTTCTTTTAAGAGGCTGAATAAACCATCTTCAAAGAAAAGCTAGCAGAGATTGTCCTTGTGAGAATTATATCTCCTGGATACTAATGAGATCATGTAATCACAAACTTATCTTTATTGCCTACGTCATAAACATGCTAAATATAACCATCAAAATCATCATTTCAAATATCATGTATCAAGAATAAATCAAACATGCATTATAAGTCAAAGTACACATACTTATCAAGACATCTAAGCAAGGAATACATTAGTCAAAGAATGCCATTATCAATTCTAATGAAACCCTTTTTCACTACAACAATGTTAATGATTTGAAATAGAAAGATATGATGAAATTATGATAGAATGACTTTTGAATTTTTTTTACACTTTTACATTTAAAAAATTTAGGTGGAAATGTATAAAATAATAAAAAGAAGTAAAGAACTAACAATGACAGTAAAAGGCCAAGTATGCAACTAATATTTTGTCAGTATTATTTATAAATTTATAATATAATATTATATATGTGTATATAAAATAATATATAATGAAAAACATATAATGTACACTAAAAGAATTTTAAATTTTAACTAATTAATATATAATAAGTTAGTAATAATATAATATAAATATCTATTTAATTTAAATTATAATTTTATTATAAGTTCTATAATTTGCATTTATTATTAAGCAAAAAATATTTATTTAAAAAATCAATTATTATATTAATTAAGATAAATAAATAGATATAAATGATGTAACAAAAAATAAAAATTTTTATAAAAAAACATTGACAAATTATGAATACATTATTTTTGTCTTATATTTTTATTTTTTTAAAAAGTGCATAATATAAAAATATATTATTATTCTTATATGTAAATAAAATATTATTAATATATATAAGGACAATAATGTGGTTATTGTCTATATATATAATAATTTATATATATAAGGATAGCATAGTTGCCTTCGCTATATATTGCAACATTACCGTGAATGCCATCACTATATATATATATATAACATAAAATTTATATATATGTATATATATGAATACCAACCACATTACTATCACAAGTGGTTGATATTGATATATATATATATATATTATATGATGTATATATTATTATATATAATAAATTTAAAATAATTTAATTTAAATTATAAATATATCATAATTCAATAATTATATAAATAAATATAGATAATCTAAAAAAATAAAATTTTTATTAAAAAATAGGTAAGTATAGATAAGTATAAAATAAATTTATTTTCTTTTATTATTTGTTATTAATAAAATAAAGTTATACAATATTATTATAATGATATATTATTTATAAATTATATAGTACAATATAATTATTAGTTTAGATTTATATGTGAATATTAAAAGTTGTGGTGGTGATAATAATTTAGGTGATATAAAGAAAACTTTATTTATTTGGTAATAGTTATATGATAAATTCTTTTAATAAAAATTGTGAGACAATATTTGAATAGTTAATTATCATAGAAAATAGAAAATCCTAGGAATCGAAGGTAGATGTATGATAGGTCAACTCCTGGAAGTAAAGGATGTAACACCTTCATTCTAGCTCATCTCATGCCTTTGAATAGCATAATTATCATGAAACATACACATAATTCTCATAGAGGAGGCATGAAGATTTAGACTTTTATTTGTAAGTCATCCTATCCAAAAACCCATTCGGTGTCACGTGGACCGTGTGAGCTCATTCTATACATCCTTATATTTATTTGCACAATTACAAGTCATTTGAATCACAAAAACTAGCTCACAACTCATGGAAACCGAAGGGAGACATGGGACATGCATATTTCTCCTCGGCCAGACTTGGCCCCATTTCTGGGCAAACTTGGAAAATTCATAAGTAAATCTAGAAAAATCGAAAACATGCAATCTTGGTCATTCTGGAAAGCTTAGACTGTCTACTTCATGGGAAAGTATATACAAGTCATAAAATCCCACACATAACGCGTTTAACACGAGAAATCAACTGTAGGTCGGAGGGGTTCCTGATACTGTCACAGTTTACTGATATGAACTTCAAAAATGTCTAACTAATTCCACAAAAATTCAATGCTTGCAAATGATACCAATATGGAAAGATGTGGATGTTAACTAGAGATAAAAAATATCTCCAGATCAGTTCATCAAGCCAAACTCCAAGAAATCCATGGAACAGTACCTCGGGTCTGGCAAGATGTCTGATACTGGGCAGAACCTTCGAAAATGCATATCTTCCTCTCTAGACCTCCAAATGAGGTGCTTCCAGTTTCTGCAAGTCACTGTGACTGTCTAGTTTCTCCCTATAAAATGTTGTAGCCATTGGACTATGTTTTCCCCTCAGATGACACAATTCCATAACTGACCAAATGAACAGTGTTTCTGAAAATCCGAAATTCTGATACCAACTTTGAAAAATCATAGAAAATTCTAAAGACCTCCAAATGACTTGATCTTTAGCTTCCCAAAAAGCTCTTAATGAGACCTAAGTGCATGCCAAGTTTTAGGGCAAGACTAACTCATTTGGCTAAAAAATAGTATAGGGTTCCATTATGGTCAATTTTGGCTCCATATTGGGTACCAAAATTGCCAAATAGATTTCCCTTGGTCTTGGCACCTTTTGGGCAAGTCTAAAAGTACATTTAAGACTTGTGTGAGCTACCCAAATGGTCCCAAATCTCATGCATCTCATTTTGGCCATTTAACCCATATTTATGCACACTTCCATCATACTTTCATATTGCATAATTTGGCATCTCATGCTCAAAATGTAGGCTAGAAGTCATACATCATATTCATACATTTAAACATCATATAATATTATATTTACATGTGTCTCAAGGATCATGTGTCATTTACAATAATCATATACATCATTGAACATCATTATGGTTCAAAAAGAATACAAACTAGGCCTAGGCTTGTCAATCTCCTTCTTTCATGGTTGTTGGCTCCCTTCACCATAGCTACTTGGTCCACCTAGCATCTTAGAGTATTGGAGAGGAGGGGATGAGATTCAAAGAATCTCAATAGCTCATCTCCCATTCCATCACACATAATATGTGTAAGCAAGTTTCATATATGCATGCATGGAGAAAGTAAAAATCATAGGCATTTTAAAGCAACTTTAGCATGTGAATCAATCATGCAAGACATTCAAGAGCTCACTAAGTGTTTGGATTGGCTTCACACTTCTTCTCATGGATTTTGGACTTGCCTCACCCATTCTTTAGGCACTTTGGACTCAACCATACTCTTGGGAGCCTACTTTGCTTTTGGGAGACTCTTTACTTTGTCTCAACCAAGCTCAAGGGTTCTTGGCTCATCCTCACCAAAGGGAAGAGTTCTTGGCCTTTCCACACTCAAGCAAACTCACACAAACATCATGTAATCATTTGAAAACATAACATAGCATCAAGCATCATGGCATATAAAGGCATGCTAGCATACTTTTCTTAGCTTAAAAATATACATACACACATTCTAAAACAAGCTAAACACACATCCATGCATGAGAGAAGGTGGAGAGAGCTACCTTGCTTGCATTTACACACTTTTTCCTTAAGTCTTGACTCCTCTCCCTTGACCTCACACACCCAAGAAGGTGGAGACATTTCTTTTAGCCTAGACACACTAAAAGAAACATGAATTACTCATGGGAACAAGCCCTGACATTATACACACTTTACATGATGCTACTTTGGTTTATGGCTCTATTATGCTTCTATAAGGCACTTAATGAAGCAACTTCAAGAATTCATGATCTTGGCTCCCTTCTCTCCTTTAATCTATGATTCTTGACTCCATTTAGACTCCTTGGAGTCATCATACAATTATTTTAAAGAGCCTAGCTAGGAGTTGCTTCATTATGCTACATTATGGAGCCTACACTTCCATCTCACTATCTAGGGCTTTTAAAATTTTTCCAAGGCTTCCTCTCATCCTCTTCCATCCTACATGACTCAAAAATAAGCTTGAAATAAATTAAAACTTCCCCTTGATACTCTTTCTAGCCTAGGTCAACATTATAGAAGTATTTAGGGTTCAAAGGGTTTTCAATTTTTCCTTGATGGGAGAGTCACTTGGGAGGCCTCCTAGAGGTCTTAGGAGCTCAATCAAATACTCAATATGCAAGGAAACTCATATATCAAATCAGTTTTTGCAAAGTGTTCAAGAGCTCTACACTTTTCTAGCTTAAAGTTCATTAATTTTTCTTGCAATTTCTTTACTTTCTTGGATGGGAGGTGCATGTGGGAAGCTCTCTAGGGGTCTTAGGAGCATGTTTAAACATTCAACTAAGTCTAAGAACATTCATATAAAATCAGATTTGCAAGGGAGCATTTGGATCCCTAATGGTTCTATCTTGTCTCCTAATGCTCCTTTCTTGATTCTATTGGTTCCTTCTTAATCCTTGCCATCTAAAACCTCTAATCCTTCCATAAATTGGGCAGAAAACAGCCCCTAAAAATTGGGCTCATGATGCCCAAATTCGTGCAAGAGGAAGGCGGAGGAAGAAGCTACCAAGGAATGGAAGTTTTACCTTGTTTTCTTACTTCCTTTGGCTTGTTCTTCCACTTGGTTAGCTTACTCCCTCAATTTTCGAAATTTTCCTCTCTGTTCTGCCCCAAAAACAGCACCAAACTCTC
Organism: Erythrophleum ivorense; assembly: GCA_026724425.1. NCBI lineage: Eukaryota > Viridiplantae > Streptophyta > Magnoliopsida > Fabales > Fabaceae > Erythrophleum > Erythrophleum ivorense. Next base: position 48,910,303 of record JAIUCV010000003.1, on the reverse strand, counting down.
CATTAAAATCATAGAAAGAAAGCTTGAGAGGAGAGGAGCAAGGTTCAAGAAGGAAGGATATGAAATTTCTTAAAGTTTCTTACCTTTTTCTTGAATCTCTTCCTCCAAAATCCTCCTCCTCTTGTACACCTAAGAAGCTGGAGTTTTCCTCTGAAATTGGGCAGAAGCAAGTCAGTCTTAGAGAGGAGAGAAAGAACATGGATAAGAAGGAGCTAAAAGGCACTTTATGCAACTTTTTACTTTTACATTTTAGTCCATTTTCTTGGCTTTTTCATTTTAGACTCATATCAACTCCTTTTTGAAATCCATCTTTTCCATCATATTCCTTAGGCTCTTAATCATAAGAATTGCCTTTGGAATCACTCAAAAAGGATCTGAAACCATTCCGAACTATTCGGTCAAAGTTTTGGTCAACCTTTGCCGAAATCGCTCACTGGAGGGGTTTCAACTGTTCTAGTGGTTCTCATGGTTTTCAGGGCCTCTGAGAACCCTGGAAAGCTTAAATTTTCCATTTAAAAAGCTCTCCTATGAGTTTTCAAAATTTTCCAAAAATTACAAAAATACCCCTACTTTATTCGGCAAATTTTCTGAGCTCTTCTGGCTCTGGTTTTTGGGCATCTCAAACCTCAAATCCTCATTTTCTAATATTTAAAATTTTATCATAATTTTAGTTGGCCCCAATTCCTTCTATTTCAAGAACTTCCTTTTATATTTGGCCCATTTCTGACGTTTACGGAAAAACCAAACATTGCGTTTCTCACGTTTACGGAGGGACCGGATGTTACAAAGGATATACTGATGAATTTTTATAAGAAATATAAAATTTTATTAGTTTTGCTTGTGAAAAATGATCAAGTTCAGGAAGAGGAAAAATTAGGTGTCCTTGTTTTAAACGTAAAACTACAGCATGTCTTTTGATTGATAAAGTAAAAATCGATCTTTATAAAAGAGAATTTCAACTTGGATATTGATATTTGATGATTGTGTCAAGTAACCTCAAATAACTAGGTTAAATAAATTTTGTAGTTAGTAATGCAACCTAGATCGTTTCCCTTAGAATTGGATTCTAATTATTTGCAAAAGAGTTCTTAAAAATTGAAGGGGTTCAATTGAGATACAAGTGATTAACTAATTAGAAACTTATGACCATAACATTATTAATTGATTAGTTCTTGCATTTGAGGATTAAAATTGTAATATCCAGTTTCTCCGTAAACATATGAAACTCACTAGATATAAAAAGGAAGTCCCCCTAATAAAATAATTTGAGACCAAATAAAATTAGGAAAAAATTTTAAATAATAAAAAATAAGGATCCAAGGCCCAAGGTGCCTAAAAACTCAAGCTAGAAAAGGTAAAAGAATTGCAAAGTCAAGTTGGGACATTTTCGTAATTTTTAGAAATTTTGGAAAACACACAGGAGGGTTTTTTTAATGAAAAATTTAAACTTTTTGGGGTTCTCAGAGACCGTGAAAATTATGAAAACCCTTAAAACAGTTAAAACTCCTTCTGTGAATGATTTCAGCAAAGGGTTGACCAAAACTTTGACCAAACAATTCAAAATGGTTTCAAATTCAATTTGGATGAAACTAAAGGCATTTTATATGCTAGAGGACCTAAATCTTATGATAAAAAAATGGTTCTAAAAAAGGAGTTTAAATGAGTCCAAATGGATAAACGATGATTTAGGGATTAAAATGAAAAGTTGAAAAAGTGGATAACTTTACCTTTTTTATTCATAAATCATGTATAGCCACTTCTCCTTCATTCTCTATGACCTAAAGTAGCTCCAAATGGATCTGGATTGCTATCCAAAAGGGGAAGGAGAGAGAAGAAGAAAGAAGGCAAAATGAGTATGGAAATTTACAAAATTTCATGGTACTTCCTTCACAAATATTGTTCCTCTCCACCTTCTCTCCCTTCTTATAGTTTTTATGACTCATATGGGGCTATTTTGCAACTGGTCCAAAGAAGAGAGCTTAGAATTTCAAGAAGAAGCTTGAAGCAATGGAAGGAACTCTTGAAAAGGCCTTAAAACAAGGTAAATTTCTTAGCCTTTCATGCTTCTTTTCTTGCTCTTCCTCCATGTGATTTTTGCCCATCCCATAGCCCATCCAAGAAGAGATAATTTCTAACCCAACAAAGAAAGAATCATAGGTTTTGGAGTGTAAGGAACAAGAATATGCAAAGAAATCTAATTAAGATGCACTAGAAAACAAGTTAGCAAAGTTAGGGATTTTGTTGCACCTTGATGGGTAGGTGACTTTCCAATAATAATTAAGGTTTTCTAAGAGTATAAATGAGTTCTCAAGGCACCTAGGGAGTCTCCCATGTGGCAATTCCCTAAAAAAAATGAAGCAAAGTCCATGGACGTATAATCAAGGGGATGTCTCGCCCAAAATAAAACCATGTACCTAAGGAGTGTTTTAAATTATTCTAAGCCTAGAATGAGACTAGATATGATAGAGAAACATCAAAGGAAGCCTTGGAAAACATTTAGAAACCATATCTTGTAAGATGGAGGTTTAGGTTCCATTTTAAGACATTAAGAAGCAACTTATAACTAGGCTCCATGAAATGAAATTGTGATGACTCCAAAGAGTTTAAATGGAGTCAAGAGACCTAGAATGAATGAAAAATGGGAGCCAGGATCATAAATTCCAATGATTGCTTCATTATGTCTTGCATGGAGCCATTATGGAGACATATGAGGAAGTAGCCATGCATAGAACTTGCATAAGGCTAAAGCTTCTTCCTATGAGTAATTCATGTCTCATTTGATGTTTCTAGGCCAAGAGAATTAAGTGCCACCTAGTTGCATATGCTTGGCCAAAAAAGGGAAGACAAGTTCAAGGGAAAAGTGCGATGTTCTTGCTTTAAGGTAGCTCTCTAACCTTTCTCTCATGCATGACTTGGATGCTTATTTGTCTTAAGTGCTAGTGTATATGTTTAAATCATGAGAAATGTTTCTAGCTATTGCTTACAAGCTATGGTACCATTATACTTCTTGAAATATGTTTATGTATGCAATATGGCTTAAATAGGTTTGGTTGTGCCAAAAGTCTCTTAGCAAGAATGAGGATAAGTTAAAAGTCCCTAGAAATGAGTGAGACAAAGCCAAAAGTCTCACGAAGTGTGAGGCTAAGTCAAAAGTCCCTTGAAAATGGGTAAAGCAAATTCAAAAGTCCCAAAAAAGTTGGGTGAGGCTAAACCAATGCCTTTGAGAGTTTATGTTTGCTATGTATGAGTTTATATGTCAAGGAAAATAATTTATATATGCTCACTAGTAGCTTGAACATCACACGTGCATTCTTTGACATATATATATATCCATTATGTATATTTGAAAGGGTTAAGGGTTATTAGGATTCTTTGAATCTTACTTTTCTTCTACATATACCAAACCATATCTAGATGAGCCAAGTGGACCAAGAAATGGTAGCCAACGACCATGAGAAACAAGACTTTGACAAAAGGATAGAGAAATGAGCTTTGTATTTGCATTTTTGATGTCAAGAATTGTATCCATGAGATGTATTTATGATGTAAACCATTGAACATATCTAAATGTATGTAAATATGAGGTATGTATCAATGTGAAAACCAAATGAATGAGAATGTGAGTTTTTTCCATTCCTTTGTCTTTATGTCCATGTGTATGAATGCAAGTGGCAAGGTGAGAATGACCTCCATGATGATTTTGATCATTTGGCATACTTTATATGTCGTATTTATGGTTTTAGACTTGCTCAAGTGGTTGTAAAAAGTTAAGAAGAGCAATTGATGCCTTAAAATCCCACTTTGGACTTCAAATTTGACCATTTTATGTGCTGAATCAAGTCTGACCAAATGAGTGAGTTTTTTTAATGAAATGTGGCTAGCAAGTAGGTCTCATTTAGAGATTTTTACAAAGCTAAAAAGCACTCAATTTGGAGCTCTAGCAAATTTATTATGATTTTTCAAAGTTGGCCAAATTATGCAGAAATAGTATGTGCACTATTCATATAGTCAATTTATGTTTCTGTATCACACGTGATTCAAATGAAGTCTAACGCTTATGAAAGTTTACAAGTATAAACTAAGCATCATAACCTTTCCATAGCTACCAAGATCACCTCATTTGGAGTTCTGTATAGGGAAAACCAAAATTTTGAAGTTACATGACAGTACTAGTAATGCATCTCGCCTCTGGTATTGTTTCATTATTTTCCGTGTGTTAAAGGCCACTACCTTGGTTTGGAACTATTTTTAGTCATTAGTTAACATCTAGATCTTTTCATAATAGTATGATTTGCTTGATTTCAATTTTTCTAAAATTAGTTATGAATTGTCAAAATCCATATAAAAAATCTAGAAAGTGAACCCGAAAGCAAAACACTAATTTTGTGGGATTTAGCTTAAAACTCGAGGCTCTTGATATGTTTTGTAATGTTTGTGGCTTGTATGGATTTCTTATGGATAGATAATGATATTAATGAGTTCACATGATCCATAAAAGTATAAATAGAGAAATGAGGCCTTACGTAACATAATTAAATATCATTAAATATATTGTTTTTCTTGAAAGTGTATGAAGCTAAGCATGATTCATGAAATATGAAGGATAAAGGTTAAGGTATTACAAAAATACACCCAAATATAAGCTTAATCATTTTTTTAGGTTACTGGACTTTTCACTTAAGAGCCTAAATCACCACTTAAACTCCTAAATTCTCAATTAAACCATTCAAAAATATATCCTAGCACCAATTACACAATAACCATTTGTACAATTAAGCTAGAATTTGCAAGTAAAGTATGTAAAAAATGCACAACCATTCAAAAACAATTCATCGAACACTTTTAAGTGCAATGTTTCATCCCCAATTTTTTTAACAAAATTTAAAGAAATTAACAATCCAAAATAGTTACTACAATCAAGTTTTCATCAATTTAAACTAATGAATAAAACATTAATTGAAGTAACAATGAAAATAGAAAGGGAGATGAAGGAGTTAGCCTATTCTTGATTGAAATTTAGAGGTCTAAATTTTGTTAAGGAGTTGCATCGAAGATTAGCCACTAGGAGAACTTAAGCTTCCATTGAATTAAAGAATTGATGAAGGATTTGAAGAAGGGAGCCACAGTTTTGAAGCTTGAAGATGGATGGAAAAAACTTGAGATCCCATTGCTCTACTCCCCTATTTTCTCCTCTTCCCAAAACCTAAACTCATAGCTTCTTTTATTCCTACACATGAGAACCATGTGAAGAGGTGACTGAGAGCCCATGTGTGTAAATGAAGTAGCATGCGTGTGTGTTAACTGAGGCTAGAATACAGTGGAAATGGGTGTGCGCGTGATTGAGAGGAAGAGAGTGTGTGACATGGACTAGCTACGCAGGTGTATCAAGCTGTGTGAAATTGTGAATCATGTGAATTCTGGTACTTTACTTGTGTGTGTATTAGTGGACCCCTCGTGAGAATAGGTGTGTGAGTGTGTGGATTGGTGACTTGCTTCATGCGAATGAATGAAGTTTATTTGCCCACATCATCCCTTAATGTGCCTTGCCCAGGTGTGTATTTCTATTAAATGACTGAATGGAGCTATGAAAGTGTGCTTACGTGCCTCCCTATGTGTGCATGAAATGGAAGTGCATAACAACTCCTTTCACATGAACCCATGGCTCTTCCCTTTTGGATCTCTCCCTCTTCACTCCTCTCATCAATCATGTGTGCCCTCCTTGCTTATGTTCTCTCTTTCCTCTCACATGTATCATGTTCCCTCATGCATCTCTCTAGGCCGTGGCTTTTGTGTGTGATGGATGTGCTTTAAGTGAGGAGAAAGGATGACTTGGTAGTGTGAAAGTGGGTGGAATGCCTTGGGTGTATGTTGCTACATAATTGTATGTGAATGTGAAAGGAAGCCTCCATCATCCATGTGTCTCCCATATCTCTTCCTTCCATGTGTGCTCATCTTCTTGTGGCTGCATGCATAAGTGTGTTACTTTGTGGTAACCCGTGATGCTTATGTATGTGTGTTAAATCCTGAGCTTCCACATCCCAAGTGCTGCAAACTTCTAGATTCATGAGTGTGTGCTTCTACCATGTGATTTTACAAATGAGGAATGAGAGGTGTTATGGCATGGAGATGTTGTTGAGCTCATTATGTTGAATATAAATAGCCATTGTAACATTGTAGTCTTCATGATGATGCTCTGCTACCATGGGAATGCATGCATGCTATTGTCACGTTAATTACATGAAGATAGAAAATAACTAAGCTACTGTGATGAGCTTCTACAACATGAAACCAAAGAAACAGAGGCTGCTTGATCTAGACTCCACCAAGAATGCCTCCTACCAATGTACACATTGCTTCCACACAAAGAGCCAATTGCCATTATTTTCGATAAACTAAAACCAAGACATATGAAAAAGGCAGCTGCATGTAATACCTCCAAATTTTATGAGCTATTATAATGCCATGGTTTCCATGGTCCAAGAATAAAAGGATAGCATGCTATATGGTCCAAGAAAGAGAGATAGACTAACACTTAAATTGGAAGAAACCCAAGCCTTGCAATTTCTAACTTGAACTTCAAAATTAATATCTTAGCCCTTCATTCTAATTTGAAGTTTCAAATTTTCTTTAGATTAATCTGCATCATTAAAAATCCAATTGCCCATTAAAATTCTACATAATTAAAAGAAAGTTTTTAGTATGAAATATTTCAAAATTATTTGAAACAAGATTTATGCAATAAGAACCCAAAATTGTGCAAATAAATTCCTAGAGTACAAAAATGACTACTAAAATAAAATCTCATCTAATAAAACTCATTAAGCAATGATTATTCAAAGAAAAATGTCAAAATTAAGAGGATTAAAATATATAAAAATTGGCATTTATTAGTATTAAATATGTCACGATGAGATTGAACTATCTTCAAGTAACATTAATATTGAAACATGTAACTCATCATGTTTAGTAAATGAAGACTATAATAATAGCTATGAAAAAATTATCTTTAATGCAATTAGTCCTAATTTTGATACTAACAACATTAATGAAATAGATTATAATGATAATATTATTCTATGAGTTATTATGTGCATATCAACAACCATTATGGCCAAGATGTAGTAATTAGTCTAAGCTATCTACTGCTATAGAAATGCCAAGCATTAAAGCTAATATTAATATGTCATAGTATAGTTTTAATTGATTTGCACAAATAGTTGCTCACCTAATAATGTTGCATCTAATAATTGGTACCAAACTAAGAAACTAGAAGTAAAACTTGGTCTATCTACACAAAAGATTGATGTTTGTATTAATGGATGTATGTTGTATTAGAAAGATGATATAAATAGGACAATATGCAAATTTTGTGAAACACGTCAATATAAAACTAGTCGACCTAGTAAAAAGAATGCATTATTTGCTAATTACCCTTAGATTGCAAAGGTTTTATGCTTCAACGAGATCTATTGAGCTTATGCGATAACATTGGAATAGTGGAAGGTGTGAAAATGTACTGTCATCCATCTGATGGAGAAGTATGGAAACATTTTGATAAGGTATATCTTGATTTTTGCTATAGAACCAAAAAATGTTCAACTAGGTTTATGCACTAATGGGTTCTCTCCATATAACTAGTCTGCTTCTCTATATTCATATTGGCCTGTGATAACTACTCCTTACAATCTTCCTCCTGAGTTATGTATAATTGCTCCTTACTTATTTGTTAAGGCTATCATTCCTAGTCCCCAAAATCCTAAGGTTAAAATTGATATATTATTGTAACCATTAATTGATGAGTAAAATTTATTATAGGAATGGCGTTTCAAAGAAGTAAAATTTTCATATGAGAGCAACATTAATGTGGACAATAAATGACTTTCCAACATATGAAATATTGTCTAGATGGAGTATAGCTAGAATATTAGCTTGTCTTTATTATATGAACAACTCAAAAGCTTTTACCCTAAAGTATGGAGAAAAAAACTCTTAATGCGATTGTCATTGACAATTTCTACTCATGCACTATGTATTTAGGAGGAATAAAGATACTTTTAAGAAAAATAGAGTTGAAAATGATCCTCTCCCCTAAGATTGGATGAAGAAGAATTGTGGCAACATGTGAAGATCCATCCTAACATAGTAGATGAAAAAGTTTTTAGATTAGCAAGCTATAGGCAATATCATAATTGGACAAAGCAGAGTATATTTTGGGAGCTTCTATATTGGAAACATTTGTTGATTTGACATAATTTAGATGTCATGCATATAGAAAAAAACATATTTTTGACAATATATTTAATACTGTTATAAATGTCAAAAAGAAGACCAAAGACAACAAAAAAGCCAGGATAAATTTAAAAGAATATTATAGGCGAAGAGACTTAAAGTTGCAAGAATTAGCTAATGGAAAAGTGGTGAAACCAAAAGCTAAGTTTACACTCATGTTAGATTAAAGAAGGGCTATTTGTTAGTGGGAAAAAAATTAAAAATGCTCAATGGGTATTCTTCAAATACAACATGTGTAGAATCAAAAAAAGGAAGGTTATTTGCACTCAAAAGTCATGATTGTCACATTTTTTTTGGAATGTTTGCTGCCAATTGTGTTTAGTGCACTTAACCAAATCTAGAAACCTATAACTGAATTAAGTCAATTCTTTAGAAAGTTGTATTCAATGACATTAAAGGTTAATGATATAATGCAAATGAAGCAAAATATTCCTATTATTCTTTGTAAGTTAGAAAGAATATTTCTACTAAGATTTTTTGATTTTATGGAACATTTACCAATCTACTTACCATTTAAAGCTAGGGTTGGTAGACCTATTCAGTATTGATGAATGTATCCCTTTGAAAGATAATTGCTACTTATATGATGTTTTAATCATTTCTAATTAGTTTATCTTATATCAATTTATTATCGTGTTCAACTACTTATTTACTATTTTAGTTATAAAGATTTTTAAATATATTAAAATATACAGTTAAAAATAAAGCTTGTGTTGAAGGTTCTATATATAAGGCATATTTGTCACAAGAGGTCTTGGACTTTTATTCATATTACTTTGAGTCATATGAAACTTCAATGCCAACTAGAGTTGGTCAAAATGATTATGTTGATGAAGTAGAGTCAAGTGAGCCAACTTTATCAATTTTTACTAAAGTTGGATATTTGCTTGGAAAGTGTTTAACTCATTATCTAAGTAATAAAAAAAATGGGCGTCACTCATATTCATGTTTTACTGAATTGTGATGAAGTCAAGCCTTATCTCGAGTAAGATTTAGACTTGTTACTATAACTTGTTTAGTATGTGATTGGACCTAACATTTATATCATCTTGCAGGACCTTTAAGCAAGAGTTGAAAAAAGCAAATTCATACATTAGCTTCAAGGAAATCGATGCCAAGATTGAGTAGCAATTTATTGTGTAGTTTAGGTATTACATATATGGTAATATCATTATTTATGTTATATTATAAATATGGGTATACATTCATTCATTCATTTACTTATATCATTATATCTTAATTCTATTATACCAAATAGGTTCTTCATCAACCATTATCTAAAGATAATATGTATTTGAAAGATTTGGCTTGGGGACCTTTTAAAGAGGTGCAAACATGGCTAGGATACTTTGTAAACAAATACAAGTTTACATCGATAATTGGAGCATTGGAAAGAAGACTATAAATAGTGGAATTTGAGTGAAAAGGACAAGAGAAGATGGAGAGAATGACCATTTCAACATTCTTAAAGAGGTGGTACAGTTACAATATCCAAAAGAACCTATAAAAAAAATTAGTACTATTTTATTATGATTGGTTTAACCCAATTATAAATCAAAGGATGAAGATGCACAAAGATTATGAAATTATTGAAATTAAACACACAAGAAGATATGAAAAATTTGGTCCATTTATATTTGTAGAATAAGCTATCCAAGTATATTATGTGCCATATCCTAAGAAAAGTACAAATAAGCTCAATTGGTGGGATGTCTTCAAAACTAGAGCAAAGAGTGTAGTGGATAATAGTAATACCTTAAAGTTGGCTTATCAAGATGATGAGGTACATGTTAGTATAGTAGATGGTGAAATATTATCTGGTACATTATGAGAGTAAGGATAAATGGAAGATGTAGATTTGCATATAGATTTATCAATTGAAGATGTAAATGTTCAAATCGAGATGCAAGATGAAGCCATTGAAGAAGATGAAGATGAAGACAAAGATTAAAATAAAGGTCTTGAAAATATGTCACAAGAAATAGAACGAAATCTAATATCCAATTTTAAATACAAAATGCCAGATCATGAAAAGAGATATGCAAACAATGTTAGAGCTATATTTCCTATAAATAAAACACATCCAAATATTGGCCCATTACATCCTGATGTTGGCAGTGTATTTTATATTAATACATGTAAAAGTTATTATCAAAATCTCTGTAATGAAAATAATAATATATAAATTTTTATGTTTACATTAATTTTTTTATAATTTTATTATTAATTATATATAAATATTTGTGTATTAATATGATGTTTCAAATATAGTACACTGAGTTTGATTAGATTGATATGTTTGTACTTTTAATATTTGATATTATATATATGTGCATCTTGTAATGTATGCTTTCACAAATTTCTTTCATCTCTCTCATGTCTTTCACAAATTTCTTTTATCTCTCTCACATCTTGCCTTCCTTCGTCTCTCTCCCACCCTCACTTTGTCATCTAAGGTATAAGGCAATTAGCATCATCAATGTATAAATCATAAGAAGTAAAAGTAATTTTTCTTATGAAGTTATTTTGATTTCATGTTTTAAGAAATTTATTCACATAAATTTGTTATCTTTTACAAATTAGTTTATTTACATCTATCAATGAGAATCATCTTCTAATAGGAGTCACTCATGATCTTAACATATTATTTCAGAGTCTCAAAATCCAACTTTGAGTCCTAAGTTCCAACTTCTATTCAAAAACAATTTTATTGAACCGATGGTGATGAGTTATTATTTAATTTTTAAATATCATTTCAATTTATTTTGATTTTAAGTATTTGTATAATTAACTAATAAATATTTAATTTATGTAGATTTAAACCAAATAATAATGAAGTTTGAGCATGAATAATAATTATTTTTAAAAGTAAATATAAAAGGTCTTGGAGAAGTTGGAAAGATGTTTCTCCTAAATACAGAGTATTATGGTTTATTGAATTTAAAGTAAATTTTGTTACTTATATTTTTTATATAATCATAACATCATGTATTTTATATTTTTATAATTATAATCTTTAACTTTTTTTACAAGTATTATGAATGGAGGCTTGACAACACTATTAAAATTTAGAAGAACTGGAAAAAATAATGTGGTTGATCAATTTAGAGATTTTATTGGTAATACATATAAGACAGGGAAAAACCCTAATTGGATTGGAGAATCTATTTGAGAAGAGTAGTGTAACACCCATTATTTTAAAAGCCGTAAACTAAGTGGATTACTAATGAAAATCTCCTAAATTGAATGAATAGTGTAACAACCATAATTTTTGAAATTTTTCTAAGTCTGTTAGCTACAGCCCGGCTATAGCGAATATACCTATTCGCTATAGCAAGAATCCACCTAGTTATAGTGAATACACCAATTCGCTATAGCAAGAATGCTTCTAGCTATAGCGAGTTCGGGCGTCCCATATAAAAACTAGGGAGTTCCTCGCAATAACACTCCATAACAAGAACAGGGGTTTGGGACTAATACGTGCTCACCGTAGCGAGGGTTATTTTCTGCTATAATGAAAGTGGGTCTAGAAAAGCATGAAAAAGTGTATTTTTGCTTCTTAAAGACCCCAGAAGCTTCTCTTCCTCTCTAACTGACTTAAGCTTCGACCAAAATAGAGAAAAAGGGCTTGAGAGAGTGAGAGACAAGAAAGAGACCAAGAGAAGGAAGAACAAGGAAAATAGGGGGAAGTGTAAGGATTTGAGGAGGAGAATTAGGCAAAGAAAGAGCCTTTTGGAAAGAGCTTGATTTAAGGTAACTTTGTAACTAAAAAGTGCTGAAATTTCTGAAATCTTAAAAATTTTTTAAGTCTACTATCTATAGCGAGAAACGGCCTAGTTATAGCGAATGTACCTGTTCGCTATAGCGAGAAAATGGTCTAGCTATAGCGAATGTGCCTATTCGCTATAGCAAAAATGCTTCTAGCTATAGCGAGTTCGGGTATCCCATACAAAAACAAGGTTCTGGGACTAATACGTGCTCGCTGTTGTGAGAGTTATTCTTCTCTATAGCGAGAGTTAGTCCAGAAAAGCATGAAAAAAGAGAATTTTACTTCTTAAAAAGTCCAGAACCTTTCCTTTTCTTCTAACTGACCTAAGCTTCCTCCAAAACAAAGAAAAGGGCTTAAGAGAGAGAGAAAGACCAAGAGAAGGAAGGAAGAACAAGGAAAAGGTAAGTAACCTTGAGATTTCCATAGCTTTTCTTCTTAGAATTTTGTTCTTCTCTCTTTGCCCTCACTTTCTATGGTTTTGGTTATTGAATTAGTTTGGTTTTGGGCTTGGTTCAGAAGAGGGAGAGTGGAAAATTACTCTTAAAGAAGGCTAGAACTCATGTATATTTACTTCTTCTTCTTTGCTTTCCTTGAGAATGTTGGTTCTACCAACTTGAGAGCTTGAGAGAGGAAGGAAGTCTGACTTAAAGCAAGCAAGAAATCCTTGAATTGGAGTGTGGGAAGTTGAGAAATACAAAAGAACTAGGAGAAGAACTAGTAAAATTTAAGAAGGAAAAACTAAGGATTTAACCTCCTAGCCTTGTGAGTGTATATTTAAGTTATAAAAGAATAATTCCATCCTCTTTGTTGTGTTTAGGCTCAAGATAATCGGCTCCATCTAGTTGTGGTGTTGAGACCGAGAAAGATAAAGAGAAATTGAAAGAGAAGGCTTGTGTTAGCTTGTAAGATAGCTCTCCACTCTTTCTTGTTGCATTCTTGGATGTGTAATAGTCATTGTATGCTTGTGTATGTGCTTGTATTGTGAGACATGCCATTCGATGTTGCCTTGATGCATTGGTACCAATATGTTTATGTTTTGGGTTGTGAAAATTGCTCGGGTGAGGTGGTGCTAAAAGTCCTTTGAGATGGGTGAAGTGAAGCCAAAAGTCCTTAGAAATTGGTAAGACAAGGCCAAAAGTCTTATGAATGAGTGAGACAAAATCAAAAGTCCTTAAACCAAGGGTGAGGCCAATCCAAAAGTCCCAAAAAATTAGGTGAGGCTAGACCAAAAGTCCCTAGAGCTTATTCTTGGCATTAATATGACATTCATGGCATGTAAATCATGTGTTGTATGATTGTGAATTGTTAGATACCTACTTGCATGCTTTAACTTGTTTATATGCCTTGATTGCTTCCTTGAATGAGTGCATGAGCTATTAAGATTCCATGAATCTCACCCCCTTCCCTTTCCCATCTTAACATGTTAGGTGGAGCTCAAGGAGATCAAAGTACAAACCAAGGAGTCTAGCTGAGCATGTTTAGGCAATTATATAGTTTGTTTTAATTCTTTTGATGTAAAGAGGTGCCAAAATGAATATGTACATATTATTTTTGAGAGGTAAATATTTGAGCAAGTGTAAATATATGTATAAATGATGTGTAAACCATGTATAAAGCCAAAGCAATGGAAAAATGAGATTTGGCCTTTTGGTGGCTTGTATGTAGTAGTGTATTTTTGCCTATAGCAGAGTGAGTATATTTTTGCCTATAGCAAAGTGAGTTTGAAATATATGATGATTTGGACCACTTGGGCATTTCATATATGCTATGTTTATGCTTTAAAACTTTCCCAAGAAGTACTAGAGTATGTAGAAGACCATTTACCCTCATTTTGAACCATGTATGGTATCAAAACTGCCAAATTTGTAAGCTCTCTCAAAGTATGACCAAGTGAGTTCTTCTTGATATGAAATTTGGCATGCCTCTAGAGCTTGTTGGAAGCTTCTTGGAAGCTAAAGTGGGTAATATTTGGAGGCTTAGGGAATATTTGGCGAATTTTTGATGTTGGAGAATTTTCTGGTTTTGGTTATTGTATTGTGCAACTAGTCCAAAAATGAATCTATGTCATTCATTAACCAAACGGTGTCCAATTGTCATGAAATTTTATAGGCATAAACTAGACATCCACAGTAACTTATACCCACTAGAAGCACCTCAATTGGAGGTCTGTAGAGGGAGAAATAACTTTCTAAATGTATATGTCAACATTAGGGAAGCCATCCGACCTTTGTTATTGTTCCATCAGTTTTCGAGGTCCAAAGTCTACTAAGATGATCTAAAATTATTTTTCCCCTATATTTAACATCTGTAGCTTTCCAAATCGGTATATTTTTCCAAGATTGGATATTTTTGGAATTAGTTATGGATTTTTGAAGTTTATGACAGCAAGCTGCATTAGTGCCAGGGACATCCAGACCTCTGTCTTTTTTTCGATGTCAAACATGGTCTAAACGTTGAGATTGTGCTTGAGAATTATTTTTAATGTAAATTTAACACCTAGAGATTTCCAAAAAGGTATGGTTTGCTTTATTCCCACTTTTTTAGAATTAGTTATGAGTTTCTAAAGTTAGAGCAAAAAATCTGACTTTTAGGCCTGTTTTGAGAAATTACATTTTGGGGTTTTTGGCTTCATATCTATGGTTCATGGGTTGTTTTATGCTATGTATGAGTTGTATAAATGGATTTTGAGTAAATTATGTGATTGATGGGTTCATAGGACCTACGGGGCAAATTATGAATGTTCAAACCCCGATACATAGTAGGAAAATGCCACGGTTTGCTCTTTTCTTTGGAAATCATATGGAATTAAGCTAGAGCAGAGACTAGTTGAGCCTAATATATTATGGTGTTACATTTTTATTATCAAAGCAAAGGTTCAGGAACTTTTGCTCGATGTTAGGCTCTTGAATGATGTGATTTGCTTGTGTTTGGTATGAATTACCATGGAAGTGGTAGCATACATATGCATATGTGCTTGTGCTATGATTGTAAACTGAGGATTGCTACTTCTTTTCAGACATGGTTGAGACTAAATGAGGCAGGGGTAGAGGCTAGTCACCCAGGGCTCAGAGAGCTAAGCCAGAGGTTCCGATTGGTCCTGAGGATCCTCTGCGAACCATCATAGAGAGGCTTGATCGATATGAGGCCATGATGGGCTAGCACCAGAAGATGCTAGAACAACAGAGGTACATTGCCCTACAATAGCATGATATAATCATGCATTTGCAAGATACCTTGGCTAGGCAAGAAGAAGCTAGGAGAGAAGCCCCTGTACCTCAGCCATCCACATCCAGCATTCCACCTACACCTCCTCCGGAGCCTGTTGTTGCTCAGACCCAGACACTTATCTAGAAACTATTGAAGTAGCTTAGACAGAATAGTCCACCTTCGTTTGATAGGGATTTGGATATGGATAAGGCGGAGGCTTAGGTTATGGAGCTAGAGAAAATATTCTCGATGATGGATTGTACCACCAAGTAGAAAGCTCAGTTAGTCACCTTCATGTTACAGAAGGAAGCCGATAGATGATGGCGTAGCACGAAACCCTTGATAGAGACCAAGAACATACAAATAACTTGGGAAAGCTTCTTGGTCGAGTTTTATAAGAAATATTTCCTTAGTTCGATGAGGAAGAAGAAAGAGATGGAATTTATAAGTTTGAGACAGACGAATGAGATGACTGTAGACCAATATGTGGCCAAGTTCATTGAGTTGTCTTAGTATTCCCCTTACCTCCAAAGGTATGATGATGAACTCTAGAGATGTGAGCAATTTGAGACTAGATTGAGGCCCTTGATTAGCGACAGAGTTACTCCATAGCAGATCAGGAAGTTTAATACCTTTGTAGAGGTCAGTAGGGTGATTGAGACTAACCTCCGAGCTATCATGCCTGCTGTAGCTACAGCTAGTCAGAAGGGGGCTTCAGAATTGAAAATACCAAGATCGGAAAAGGGTTTTAACATGACACCTAGTACCAAAAAGAGAGGCAAGGTGCCATGGAATAGAAGGCCACAGTGGGGTAAGCTGATGTTGCCTCCTCGGAGCCAATCATCATT
Organism: Erythrophleum ivorense; assembly: GCA_026724425.1. Lineage (NCBI taxonomy): Eukaryota > Viridiplantae > Streptophyta > Magnoliopsida > Fabales > Fabaceae > Erythrophleum > Erythrophleum ivorense. The sequence goes on along the minus strand of JAIUCV010000003.1, from coordinate 48,894,190 downwards.
CCAGCAGTCTCCGGTGACATATTTTTAGTGTGGGAAGTTGGGCACATTGCTAGAAACTATCCCTAGGTAGATACAACACCTCCTCCTAGGCCGCAGACCCAAGGCCGAGTGTTCACCCTTACTCAGCAGGAAACCAATGTGTCCTCTAGTTTGATTCGAGGTATGTTGATAGTGAATGGCTTTCCTATAGTAGCTATGTTTGATTCAAGTGCTAGTCACTCGTTTATATCCTATGATTGTGTGAGGCAATTAGGTATGGCTGTTAGTGTCTTGCCATTTGACTTGTCTATCCCTACATCCACTAGAGGCCACGTGGTTACTTCTCATACTTGCTTAAATGTCACTGTTCAGTTCAATCATTATCATACCACTATTGATTTGATCTATATGCCCTTCCATGATATTGATTTGATTGTTGGTATGAACTGGTTGACCGTGAATAATGTGGTACTTAATTGTGAACACTGAACTATTTCCTTACCTGCTTATAGGACCATACCTAGGGTAGGAGTTAAGTTATCCTTTGTGACTATTGCCCAGGTTGAGAGACATTTAAAGTGTGGATGTCAAGAGTTTCTAGTCTTTTTTTCTATTTAGACTGAGGTAAAGGAAAGGATAAAGGAGATCCCAGTTTCCTGAAGGTTTTCCCTAAGGAGTTTGACTTTAGTGGTCGACCCCCTGAGCAAGAGCTAGAGTTTCCTATAGACATAGTGCCTGAGGCTAGACCGGTGTCTAAGGCTCCTTATAAGATGGCTCCCACCGAGCTTACTGAGTTGAAAAAGTAAATAGAGGAATTGGTAGAGAAAGGGTTTATCTGCCCTAGTGTTTCACCTTAGGGAGCTCCAGTGTTATTTGTGAGAAAAAAGGATGGTACCTTGCATTTGTGCATAGATTGTAGAGAGTTAAATAAAGTTACCATCAAGAATAGATATCCTCTCCCTAGAACTGATGATTTTTTAGATCAGTTGGTTGGGGCATTTATGTTTTCCAAGATAGATCTTAGATATGGACACCACTAGTTGAGAGTGAGAACTGAAGATGTCTCCAAGACGGCTTTCAGAATGAGATATGGGCATTATGAGTTCCTTGTGATGCCATTTGGTCTAACGAATGCACCTATTGTGTTCATGGATTACATGAACAGGGTATTCAGACCGTATCTAGATAATTTATAGTGGTCTTCATTGATGATATCCTAGTATACTCCAGATCCTTTGAGGAGCACGAGAGACATTTGAGATTAGTCCTAGAGACCTTGAAAGAGAAAAGGTTGTATGCCAAATTTAGTAAATGTGAGTTTTGGCTAACCGAGGTATGATTCTTAAGTCATGTAATCTCACGAGACGGGGTCGTAGTTGATCCCCATAAAGTTAAGGCTGTGTTACATGGGATAGACCTAGAACGATCACCGAGGTTAAAAGTTTTCTAGGTTTGGCAGGGTACTATCGACGGTTTATTCAAGGTTTTTCTCAGATGGCCTTACCACTGACGAGGCTAACTAGGAAAGAGACACCTTTTCATGTCGGATGATAGATGTGAGAGGAGTTTCCAAAAGTTAAAACTCCATTTGACCACTACCCTTGTATTGATTATCCCTAACCCTAGTGAGCCATTTGTGGTTTATTGTGATGCCTTAGGCAAAGGGTTAGGATGTGTGAGCAGGGCTAGAGTAGTGGCTATATGCCTCTAAGCAGTTGAGGCCTTATAAGGAGAATTATCTCATGCATGACCTGGAGTTAGCCGTCGTAGTGTTTGCTCTTAAAATCTAGAGATTACTATCTGTATATAGTACTACCATAGAGATTTATAGTGACCACAAGAGTCTAAAAATACCTATTTGACCAGAAGAAACTCAATATGAGACAAAGAAGATGGATGGAGTTCTTGAAAGACTATAATTATGTGTTAAAATATCATCCAGGCAGGGCCAATATAGTGGTGGATGCCCTGAGTAGGAAATCCATCCATGTAGCCCATATGATGATTAGGGAGCAAGAGCTCTTAAAGAATTTCATAAACATGAACCTTTCTTGTCAGGTGGGTATCAGGTAAATTGTATCTGAGTAAACTCAAATTGAGAATGTATTGAGAACCCAGATCCTAGATGCCCAGAGAGAGGATGAGTTCTTGAGATGGATCTAAAATGAGAGTTCCCAAGGTAAGACCTCAAATTTCAAGGTGTCTAAGAATGTTATGATAGTATACCGAGATAGAATCTATGTGCTTAGTCAAAATGAATTGAGAGAAAACATTTTAGAAGAGGCGCATAAGAGTAAGTATACTATCCACCCAGGTGCCACCAAGATGTATCAAGATTTGAAAAGAATTTTTTACGTGGTCGAGGATGAAGAATTGATGTGATGGATTATGTGGCTAGATGTTTAGTGGTGTCAGAGGGTAAAAATATAACATCAAAGAGCAACTAGATTGTTACAACCTCTAGATACACCTAAGTGGAAATGGGATAGTATAGCCATGGACTTTGTTATGTGGTTACCCAAGACATCTTCTGGACACAATGCTATTTGGGTAGTTATGGATAGACTGACGAAATCCACACACTTTTTAGCTATCAAGGCTTCCTCATACACTGGATAGATTAGCCCGTTGTATATTAAAGAGATAGTGCAACCTTCACATAGTACCCAGTAGTATAGTTTCGAATAGAAACCCTAGGTTCACATCAAACTTTAGAGGTTATTACAATATGTCTTAGGGACCAGGTTATGGTTTAGTACTGCATATCACCCCTAAACAGATGGTCTGACTAAGAGGACCATCCAGACCTTAGAAGATATGTTAAGGGCATGTGTATTAGAAATGAGGGGTAACTGGGATGCATATTACTGCCTAAATAGAGTTTGTGTATAATAATAGTTACCATTCTAATATTTAAATGGCCCCTTATGAGGCTTTGTATGGGAGAAAGTGCAGATCCCTTCTGTGTTAGGTTGAGCTAGGTGAGAGGAGTATGATAGGACCTAAGATTGTGGAGACAGACCACCCGACAGATAGAATTAATTAGAAAGAGACTCCCTCACGGCCTAAAGTAGGCAGAGAAGCTATGTCGATAAGAGAAGGAGGGTCGTTCGAGTTTGAGATTGGAGACCATGTGTTCATTCGAGTGTCTCCAGTGATGGGAGTAGGTCAGTCAAGGAGGGTAAGGAGGCTCAGTCTTAGGTATATTGGTCTATTTGAAATCCTTGAGAAAATTAGACCCGTGGCTTATCGGATAGCCTTACCTCCTAACTTGGCCCAAATCCATAGTGTTTTTCATGTCTCCCAGTTGAAAAAGTATTTACTAGACCCTTCACATATCATAGAATATGAGCATGTGCAATTGCAGGAAGATCTTTCCTATGTAGTGAAACTGGAGAGAATTATGGATGCTAAGCTGAAACAGTTGAGCAGTAAGAACATTCCTTTGGTGAAAGTGGTCTGGAGAGGTCTAACATCTGAGGAAGTAACCTAGGAATTGGAGGAGAAATGAGGCAAAAATATCCAGAGGTTATTCCCTAGAAGTATGTATATTAAAATTTTGAGGATGAAATTTCTTTTAAGGGGAGTAGAAATGTAACAACTAAAAAGTGCTAAAATTTCTGAAATCCTGAATTTTTCTAAGTTTACTTGCTATAGCAAGAAATGGCTTAGCTATAGCGAATGTACCTATTCGCTATAGCGAGAAATGATCTAGTTATAGCGAATGTGCTTATTCGCTATAGTGAAAATGCATCTAGCTATAATGAGTTCATGCATCCCATACAAAAACCAATGGGTTCCTCGCAATAGTGTCGTAGGTGAGAATAAGGGTCTAGGACTTATACGTGCTCACCGTAGCAAGTTATTCTTCGCTATAGCGAGGGCTAGTCTAAGAAAAGTGTAAAAAAGAGAATTTTACTTCTTAAAGAGTCCAGAACCTCTCTTTTCTTCTAACCGACCTAAGTTTCCTCTAAAACAGAGAAAAGGGCTTAAGAGAGAAAGAGAGACCCAAGAGAAGGAAGGAAGAACAAGGAAAAAGGGTAAGCAAGCTTGAGATTTCCATAGCTTTTCTTCTTAGAATTTTGTTCTTCTCTATTTGCCCTCACTTTCTATGGTTTTGGTTATTGAATTAGTTTGGTTTTGGGCTTGGTTCAGAAAAGGGAGAGTGGGAAAACCACTTTTTAAGAAGGCTAGAACTCATGCATCTTTACTTCTTCTTTTTTGCTTTCCTTAAGTTATGTTGGTTCTACTAACTTGAGAGCTTGAGAGCGGAAGGAAGTATGACCTAGAGCAAATAAGAAATCCTTGAATTGGAGTGTGGGAAGTTAAGAAATACAAAAGAACTAAGAGAAGGGCTAGTAAAATTTAAGAGGGAAAAACTAAGGATTTAACATCTTAGCCTTGTGAGTGTATATTTAAGTTATAAAAAAATAATTCCATGCTCTTTGTTGCGTCTAGGCTCAAGAGAATAAGCTCCATCTAGTTGTGGAGTTAAGACTAAGGAAAGATAAAGAGAAATTGAAAGGGAAGGCTTATGTTGGCTTGTAAGGTAGCTCTTCATTCTTTCTTGTTGCATTCTTGGATGTGTAATAGTCATTGTATGCTTGTGTATGTGCTTGTATTGTGAGACATGCCATTCGATGTTGCCTTGATGCATTGGTACCAATATGTTTATGTTTTGGGTTGTGAAAATTGCTCGGGTGAGGTAGTTGCCAAGAGTCCTTTGAGATGGGTGAGGTGGAGCCAAAAGTCCTTAGAAACAAGTGAGAGAAGGCTAAAAGTCTCATAATGAGCAAGGCTAAATCAAAAGTCCCTAAACTAAGGGTGGAGGCCAATCCAAAAGTCCCAAAAATCGAGTGAGGCTAGACCAAAAGTCTCTAGAGCTTATTTCTGGTGTAATGATATGTCATTCATGGCATGTAAATCATGTGTTGTATAATTGTGAATGGTTAGGTGCCTACTTGCATGCTTTGACTTGTTTATATGCCTTCATTACTTCCTTGAATGAGTGCATGAGCTATTGAGATTCTATGAATCTCCACCCCCTTCCCTCTCCCTTCTTAACATGTTAGATGGAGTTTAAGGAGATCAAAGTGCAAACCAAGGAGCCTAGTTAAACATTTTTAGGCAATTGTATAGTTTGTTTTGGTTCTTTTGATATAAAGAGGTATCAAAATGAATATGTACCTATTATTTTTGAGATGTAAATATTTGAGCAAATGTAAATGTTTGTATAAATGATCTATAAACCATGTATAGAGTCAAAGCAATAGAAAAATGAGATTTGGCCTTTTGGTGCTTGTACGTAGTAGTATATTTTTGCCCATAGTAGAGTGAGTTTGAAATGTATGATAATTTGGACTACTTTGGAATTTCATACATGCTATGTTTATGCTTTAAAACTTGCCCAAGAGGTGCTAGAGTATGTAGGAGACCATTTACCCTCATTTTGAACCATATATGGTATCAAAACTACTAAATTTGTGAGCTCTGTCAAAGTATAACCAAGTGAGCTCTTCTTGATATGAAATTTGGCATGCCTCTAGAGCATGTTTAAAGCTTCTTAGGAAGCTAAAGTGAGTAATATTTTGGAGGTCTAGGGAATATTTGGCGAATTTTTGAAGTTAGAGAATTTTTTAGTTTTAGTTATTGTACTGTGCAACTAGTCTGAAAATGAATCTATGTCATCATAAAACAAACGGTGTCCAATTGTCATGAAACTTATGGGCATAAACTAGGCATCCATAGTAAAACTATAACAATTAGAAGCACCTCAATTGGAGGTCTATAGAGGGAGAAATAACTTTATGAAGTTCTGTGTCAGCATCAGGGAAGCCATCCGACCCTTTGTTATTGTTCCATTAGTTTTCAACGTCAAAGGCTACTTAGATGATCCTGAACTTATTTTTTTCCTCTAGTTAACATCTATAGCTTTCCAAATTGGTATAGGTTTCCTAGATTTTATTTGTTTGGAATTAGTTATGGATTTTTGAAGTTCCATGACAGCAAGCTGCATCAGTACCAGAGACAGCCAGACCTCTGTCTCTTTTTCGATGTCAAACATGGTCCAAATGTTGAGATTGTGGTAGGAAATTATTTTTAAGTAAATTTAACACCTAGAGATTTTTAAAAAGCTATGGTTTGCTTAATTCCATTTTCCTAGAATTAGTTATGATTTTCCAAATTTTAGAGCCAAAAATCTGACTTTTAGGCCCGTTTTGAGAAATTACATTTTGGGGTTTTGGCTTCATATCCGTAGTTCATGGGTTGTTTTATGCTATGTATGAGTTTGTATAAATGGAGTTTGAGTAGAGTATGTGATTGATGGGTTCATAGGACCCACGTGATAAATTATGAGTGTTCAAACCCTGATACATAGCAGGAAAATGCCACAGTTTGCTCTTTTCTTTGGAAATCATATGGAATTAAGCTAGAGCAAAGACTAGTTGGGGCTAATATATTATGTGTGTTACAAACTTCTTTTCATTTTGTTGGCATCTTCTCCCCTTGCTTTTTCTTAAATATGTTAGCTAAGAATAGAACCATGAGAGGAAGGAAAGTTCTGCTCTAGAATAAGTAAAAAACCATTGAATTATAGTGTGGGGAGTTGAGAAATACAAAGGAATTAGGAAAAGAGCTAGTGAAATTCAAAAGGGAGAAACTCGAGATTCCTAAACACTTTGCAAAGTTTGCTTTGATGCAAGAATCCCCTAACCTTTGTAAGTGTTTGTTTGAGTTCCAAGAGAGTAATTACATACTATTTGTTGTGTCTAGGCGAAAGAGATCAAACTCCATCTAGTTATGATTGTGAGACCAAGAAGGGAGAAGAGAAGTTGAAAAGGAAGTCTTGTGTTGGCTTTTAAAGTAGCTCTCTACTCTTTCTTGATACATTCTTGGATGTATAGTAGTCATTGTAGTTTATATTTTGGGTTGTAAAAATTGCTCTTAAAGGATAAGATAGTGACAAAAGTTCCTTGTGATAGGTGAGGTAAAGCCAAAAGTCCCTAAAGTGGGTGAAACAAGGCCAAAAGTCTCATAAATGAGTGAGGCCAAATTAAAAGTCCCTAAAACCAAGGGTGAGGCTAATCTAAAAGTCCCAAAAATAAGGTGAGGCTAGACCAAAAGTCCCTAGAGCTTATTCTTGGTATTGATATGGTTTTCATGGCATGTAAATCATGTGTTGTATGATTTTGAATGGTTGGATGCCTACTTGCATGCTTTGACTTATTTATATGTCTTGATTGCTTCCTTGAATGAGTGTATGAGCTATTGAGATTCCATGAATCTCACCCGCTTCCCTCTCCCATCTCACATGGTCCAGGTGGAGCTCAAGAACTAAAGAGTGGAGGTCATAAGGCATAGATGGCCATCTCTTGACACTTTTGCACAATTATGCATAGTTTGATGTATAGGAAAGCCAAAGTGCTTATGTATACGTATTCTTTTAAGATGTAAATGTTTAAGCAACTGTAAAAGTATATATAAATGATGTGTGAATCATGTATGGAACCAAAGCAATAAAAATATGAGATTTGGCCCCTTGGTGGCTTGTATGTAGTAGTGCATTTTTGCCCATAGTATAGTGAGTTTGAGATGTGTAATCGTTTGGACTACTTAGGCAATTCATATATGTTGTGTTTATGCCTTAAAACTTGCCCAAGAAGTGTTAGAACATGTAGGAGACCATGTACCCCCCATTTTAAACCATATATGGGTCAAATTTGCCAAATTCGTGAGCTCTGTCAAGATATAACCAAATGAGCTCTTCTTGATATGAAATTTGGCATGTATCTATAGTTTGTTGAAAGATTCTTGGGAAGCTAAAGTATAGAATATTTGGAGGTCTAGGGGATATTTGGCGAATTGTTGAAGTTGAAGAATTTTTTGGTTTTGGTTAGTATATTGTGCTAATGGGTCTGAAAATAATCTATGTCATTCATGGGGCAAACGATGTCCAATTGTCATGAAATTTATAAGCATAAACTAGACATTCATAGTGACTTATATCAACTAAAATCACCTTAATTGAAGGTCTATAGAAGGAGAAATAATTTTCTGAAGTTCTGTGTTAGTATCAGGGATGCCAGCTAACCTTCATTATTGTTCCATCAATTTTGAGAACCAAAGCTACTGAAATGATCCAAACTTATTTTTTTCCTCTAGCTAACATCTATAGATTTCCAAATTGGTATAGTTTTTCCAAATTAGATTTTAATGGAATTAGTTATGATTTTTGAAGTTCATGATAGCAAATTATATTAGTACCAAGGACAAACCGGACCTTTATGCCTTTTCGATGTCAAACGTGGTCTAAATGTTGAGATTGTGGTTTGAATATTTTTAGTGTAAATTTAACATCCATATATTTTCAAAAAGCTATGGTTTGCTTGATTCCCATATTTCTAGAATTAGTTATGATTTTCTAAAATTAAGCTAAATATTTGACTTTTGGACTCATTTTGAGAAATTGTATTTTTAGTTTTTGGCTTCATATCCGTGGTTCATGAGTTTTTTTTATGCTAGTATGAGTTGTATGAATGGCGTTTGAGTAGAGAATGTGGTGATGGGTTCACAGGGACTCACAAGGCGAAATATGAGTGTTTAAACCCCGACATAGCGTAACAAAAAGCCACATTTTATTCTTTTTCTTTGGAAATCGTATGAAATCAAGTATAAAGGAAGTTAGTTAAGGTTAACACATTATGTGTTACAAATAGAAGCCCAATAAAATTAGAGCAATAATCTAGACAATTAAAATGGGGATACAAGGTTTCAGATACCCAAAAACTAGAGCCAGAATAGTTAAACAAAATTAGACAAAAATGCAGGGGCATTTTTTTGGTAATTTTGAGCAACTTTTAGAAAACTTAAAGGATGGATCTTTAAATCCAAAAATTGAGTTTCTCAGAGTTTTTAAAGGTCCTAAAAACTAAAGGAATCCTTAAAATGATCAAAACCCATCCAGTATACATTTTAGAGTGATGGTTGACCGAAATTTTGACCGATTCATTTGGAAAATTTTTAAATCCAATTTGAGTAAAACTAAAGGAATTTATGAATTAGAGAGCCTAAAATTCATAATGAAAAAGACAGTTCTTGAAAAGGAGATAAAATGAGCCTAAATAAAAAGAACCAAGAAAAAAGGTAAAATGGAATTTTGAAAAATGTCATAACTTAGCCTACTTCTTTATAAGTCATGCCCCACTTCTTCCCTTTTTCATGACTAACTTTCATATGCTCCAAAACAGAACCCAAGGCTCCTTGAAGTGCAATACCAAGAGGGAGAAGAGAAGGAAGGAAAAATCAAGGGAAAATGTAAGAAAATCATAGTTTTCCATACTTCTTCTTTCACCAACCTTGTTATCTTCTTTGTCCTCTCTTTTTCTATTGTTTGATAATTGATTAAAGGATGATTCATGGCTGGTTCAGTGAGAAGAGGAGAGACTTTGAAGGAGATAATAGAAGCAAGTGAAAGCTCCTTGAAAAAGCTTGCAAATTGGGTAAGACATCATGGTTTCCCTTGCTTCATCTTTTCTACTTCTTCATGGTGATTTTTGGCCAACCTTTGACCACCAAGGAGGGATTGATTTCTAACCAAACCAAGGAAGAAACAAGGGTTATAGAGTATGAGAAACAAGAATATACAATTAGATTTAAAAGAAAAGCTTCATATTCAAGTTGTATAACTTAGACTTTTTGTTACACCTAGCTATTCTTGAAGCTTTTTAAGGATAGCTAGCCTATATAGAGTATGTATGAATTCTAAGACATCTAGGAAGCTTCACAAGTGCCAATTCCCTAAGAAAAACCAAGCAACTCTATGGGTCCATTATCTTATGCATGTTTAAACCAAAGCTAAAAGTAGCATCTAGGGAGATTTTTTTTAATTCCAAGGATGGAAGTGGCCTAGATATGATTGATAAATATCAAGGGAAGCATTAGTTTGAATTTAGAAATCATGGTTTGTGAGATAGAGGTTTAGGTTCCTTTTTATGACATAAAGAAGCAACTTGAGTCTAGGCTCCTTGAATTGAATTGAATTTGTGATGACTTTAAGGAGTCTAAATGGATTCAAGAGATTTGGATTGAATGAGAAATTGGAACCAAGAACAAGAATCCTAGGGGTTGCTTCATTATGCACTTATATGGAACCATAACCATGTCTTAGAATAAAGTAAGCTTGCATAGAGTTTGTGTGAAGTTAGAACTTCCTCTAATGATGTAATTACGCCACATTTGATGTGTCTAGGCTTAGTGAATCAAGCCCCATCTAGTTGTGTGTATGAAACAAAGAAGGGAAAAGGAAGGAAGTTGTGATTCTTGATTCAAGGTAGCTCTTTAACCTTTCTTGCATACATTTCTTAGATGTTTGATATCTTTGGATGTTATGTGTATGTTTAAGCCATGAGATATGTTTATAGCCATTGATTTCATGCTAGTATCATATGCTTCTTAATGAAATTTGAATGCAAAGTGGCTTGAATGGGTGTGGTTGTGCCAAAAGTCCTTTAGAATGGGTGAGGATGATCCACAAGTCCTTAAGAATGAGTGAGATAAGCCAAAAGTTTCAAAAAGAGTGTGGCTTAGTCAAAAGTCCCTAAAAATAGGTTCGATAAATTCAAAAGTCCTAAAGAAAGTGGGTGAAACTAGTCCAATATCCTTTAAAGCCTATGTTTGACATGTATAAGTTTTTATGATATGAGAATATATTTATGTATGCTTACAAGGAGTGTTTATGACATGTTGCATTCTTTGACATGAGAAATACCATATATGTATGTTTGAAAGAGTTAAAGAGCTATTAAGATTCTTTGAATCTTACTCTTTCCTCAGATACGTCTAACCATGTCTAAGTGAGCCAAGTGGAGTAAGAAATGGAGGCTAAGCACCTTGAAGTATGGAACTTGGTAATAGGATAAGAAATATATGCATTTTGATGTCAAATTTTATAACTAAATAATATTTATGAGATGTAATTATTGAGCATGAGTAAGAGTATGTAAATATGATGTATGAATCCATTTGGAACTAAATGTAGGCATATGTGAGTTTTGGCCATCCATGAGCCTTGATGTTCATGTGTATAAATTCAAGTGGAAAGGTGAGAATGAGTTCTATGATGATTTAAACCATTTAGTATGCTTCTATATGCTATATTTATGCTTTTGGATATGCTCACAATGGTTATGGAATGATTAGAAGACCATTTGGTGCAATTTTGACCCCTTTGTAGTTTCAAAATTAACATAATCTTGAATTGAAACCACAAATTAACCAAATGGATAAGTTTGTGCATGAAAATTGACAGGATTATAAGTCTCATCTAGAGCTTTACACCGAGCTAAAGAGCACCCCATTTGGAGTTCTATAGAATTTATTATGAATTTTTAAAATTGGCTAAATTATGCAAAATTGTCCTAATTACTGTTCATATAATCAATTTGTATTTGTGTCACTTAAAGGACAAATGAAGTCCAATGCTATGAAATTTACAACCATATAGTAGATACCATAAGTTTCTATAACCACTGAGAGCACTTCATTTAGAGCTCTGTAGAAGGAGAAATGAATTTTTGAAATTGGAAATTAGTTGCAAGATGTATCAATGACCAGTGTTACTATTCCATCAGTTTTTATAGGGCAAACTTAGTTGTTTTGATCTAAAATTTTTATGATAGTAGAGGACATCTGAAGATTTCCAGAATGGTATAATTTGCATGATTTCAATTTTTCTAAAATAATTATGATTTTTCAAAATTTCATATCAGATTATAAAAATCCTAGAAATTTGCCAAATGAGATGCCATTTCGTGTTGCATGGCTTGGACTCAAATTTTGAGCTTTAATTTATGATAAGTTTGGTTAACAAATGTGTTATGGATGAAAAATGAATGTGGTAAGCGTATATGGTCCCTAAAGCCAAGAATGAATTAATGTGATCTTTCATGTCAATTATTTTCGCTGCTAAAAGTGTGATTTCATGCACATAAAGCCATAAGCTATTTATGCTACAAATCAAGTCCTATGTAGTTATAGTAGTATTTCTTCGTATCAGAGTAATGGTTCAGGCATTTTAGGATTGGTTGTGGTTTGAGACATAAGATTGCAATTAATGTGATATGTATACAGATGAAATTAAGTGATAACTATGGCTTATGTTCATGCTTTGTGTTAAAATGATATTGAATTGTTTCAGATAAGATAGTGAACACTAGGAGAGGTAGGCCCATTAGAGAGGCTAAGTAAAGCTAGAGACTAGTGATCCGATGGCTAGAGCCTTGTAGGTTATTATGGCTTGCCTAGATTAGCAGCAAGCTATGATTATGCAGTTACAGGAATGGCTTGCTCAAAGAGATAGTGAAAGGCCTACTCTCCCTTAGCCATAGCACTCAGATCTCTTGATCATTCAAGGGGGACTCCCTGAGCTCCACAACCACAGATTCAACAAGTTGTTCAGACTACACTAGACGCCTCTTATTCTTGAGCATCCTTCTACCAGGTATATCATAGCCCAATTCAGGAAATTTGAGCCTTCCACCTTTGATGGTGAGTTAAGTACAGAGAAAGTAGAGGCCTGGATTATGCAATTAGAGAAGATATTTATGGTGATGGAGTGCATGTCTGAGCAAAAGGCCATGATAGCCATATTCCAATTAAAAAAAAGAAGCAGCCTATTAGTCACGGAGCACTAAACCTATCATCAAATCAAAGAACCTCTTCATCAACTAGGAAGCATTTTTACCAGGCATTCTATGACCAGTACTTTCCTAGTTCTATTTGGAATGTGAAAGAGTCAAAGTTTATACTCTTGAGGTAGACAAAAGGGATATTAGTAGATCAATACATAGCAAAGTTTGTAGAGCTCTCCAGATACTCCTCCTCTTTATAGAAATATGATGATGAAAGATAGAGAGCAGAAAAATTAGAGAAGGGGCTGCTACCTGAGATCAGAGACAAAGTGGTGCTCCAAAGAATTAGGAATTTCAATGCCCTAGTTAAAGTTTGCAGAGTCATAGAAGCAAACTTGAGGATAATGCACATAGTCTCGAGTGCGAGACCTCCCTTCTCTGAGAACAAAAGGCCACATGAGGAGTTACTAGCCACTAATAGTAGTAAAAGAGGTGGTAGAGTATAGTGGAATAGAAGATGAAAGTGAAGAAAGAAACCATCTTAGTCTGGTAGAGGCAATTCCACCTCAACAGCTTATAGTCAGTGTGGAAGAAATCATGGAGGCAGACCATATTATGTAGGTTAGAACGTGTGCTATAGGTATGGTAGACCCATACACATAGCCAGAAACTGCACACAATAGAGGGAGGTAGCTCTTACACCTAGACCTTAGACTCAGGGTAGAGTTTTCGCCCTGATATAACAGAAAGTTAGCAGATTTCTGAGTCTAATTCAAGGTACTATTAAGATTAATGATTGTACTGTAATTGCATTATTGATTTAGGTGCTAGTCATTCTTTTATATCTTATAAGTATGCTAGAAGATTGGGTTTAAGTATGTGTACATTACCTTATGATTTACATGTATCTACTCCCACAGGAATCGAGCTATTACCTCCTATACATGTTTGAATTGTATAATCTAGTTCAATCATTGTTTTACCACACTTGACCTAATTTGTATGCCTCTTATTGATATTAACCTAATCATTAGAATGAACTAAATGTCTACAAGCAATGCCATGCTTGATTGCTATAATAGATGTATTACTTTACCTGAATGTAGAACTGTGCTTGGTATTAGGATTGAGTTAGCCTTTATGACCACCTCCCAGGCTAAGAGATCTCTAGAGCATGGTTGTTAGAGATTTCTAGTTTCTTTTCTTCATAGGCTGAGGTAAAAGAGGGTATAAGGAGATATTGGTAGTGAAAGAGTTTCCAAAGGTATTCCCTAAAGAAATTAGTAGACTATCCCCTAATAAAGAAGTAAAGTTGCCTATTGACATTGTTCCTGGGGTAGGTCTAGTGTCTAAGGCCCTGTATAAGATAACTCCCATAGAGCTAGCAAATTGAAAAAAGCAAATAAAAGAGTTATTAGAGAAGGATTTCATCAAACCTAGTGTCTTACCATGGGGAGCTCCAATTTTATTTGTAAAGAAGAAGGATGGGAGTCTTAGATTTGTATAGATTACAAAGAGCTTAATAAGATTGAAATTAAGAATAAGTACCCTTCCCAAGATAGATGACCTCCTAGATTAGTTGGTAGGAGTTTCAGTATTCTCTAAAATTGATCTTAGGTTGGGATACCATTTGCTCAAGATTAATGCTGAGGATGTCCTTAAGACAACTTTTAAAACCAGATAGGGTATTATGAGTTTTTAGTTATGGCCTTCATATTGACGAATGCAACTGTTGTAGTATTCATGGATTATATGAACAAAGTGTTTAGGCCATATTTAGATAAATTTGTAGTTGTCTTCATAGATGATATCCTCATCTATTTTAAGACCAGAGAAAAATATGAATAGCATTTGAGATTAGCCTTAGAAACCCTGAGAGAAAAGCAGTTATATGTTAAACTAGTAAATGTGAGTTTTGGTTCACTGAAGTAACATTCCTAGACCATGTGATCTCCTAAGTAGGGATCGTAATAGATCCCAATAAGGTAAAGGTAGTACTTCAGTAAGAGAGACCTAAGACAATGACAGAGATCAGAAGCTTCCTAAGTTTAGCAGGTTATTACAAAAAGTTCATTCAGGGCTTCTCAGATAGCTATGCCATTGACTAGGCTTGATAAAAAAAATGTATCATTTATGTGGGATGAGAAATGTGAGTAGAGTTTTCAAAAATTGAAGAGTAGATTAACCACAGTCCCAGTTTTAGTGATCTCTGACCCTAGAGAGACTTTTGTAGTTTACAACAATGCTTCTAAGAAAGGCTAAGATGTATGCTTATATATAGAGGCAGAGTGGTACTTATGCTTCTAGATAGTTGAAACCAAATAAAGAACACTATCCCACTCATGACTTAGAGCTAGCAGTAGTGGTGTTTACTCTTAAGATATAGAAACACTACCTATATGGTACATATATAGAGATTTATAGTGACCATTAAAGCCTTAAGTACTTGTTTGAATAGAAAGAAAGATATAGAAACACTACCTATATGGTACATATATAGAGATTTATAGTGACCATTAAAGCCTTAAGTACTTGTTTGAATAGAAAGAGCTAAATATGAAATTGAGGAAATGGTTAGAAATTTTTGAAAGACTATGATTTTACTATGAAATATCATCCAAGTAAGGCTAATGTGGTCGCAAATGCACTAAATAGAAAATCCATACATATGGCCTATATGATGTTAAGAGAGCAAGAACTCATTGAGAAATTTAAAGATATGAATCTTTCATGTCAGGTGTATTCTTGGAAGTTAATGATGAATGAGACCCAAATAGAAGTGACATGAGAGATTAGATAAGAGAAGCTTAGCAAACAGATGAATATGTGAGAAAAGCTAAAACCTAGATGTCCCAGTGCAGCACTTCAAACTTCAATCTTTTTGAGGATGGAATAATGAGGTATAGGAATAGGCTGTACATGCCTAGAGATTCAAAATTGAGAGAAAAAATATTAGAAGAGGCACATAAAAGTAAATATACCATTCATCGAGGCAATAATAAGATGTATTAAGACTTGAAGAAAATGTTTTGGTAGCCTAGGATGAAAATAGATATAGCTGAGTATGTCTCACGATGTTTAGTATATTAGAAATTTAAAATAGAACACTAGAAGCCAGATGGGTTACTTTAGCCCCTAGACATCCCTGAGTGGAAATAAGAAAGCATAACTATGAATTTTGTTATGAGTTTTCCCATGACATCATTAGGGCATGATGCCATATGGGTGATAATGGATAGGTTAACCAAGTTAGCTCATTTCTTAGCAATGAAGCCACTTACACCCTAGAAAGTCAGCTAACAGTATATAAAAGAGATAATGAGAGTACACGGTATCCCTAGGAGCATAGTGTTAAATAGAGATTCCAAATTCACTTTGAATTTTTGGAGATCATTACAGGATGTCCTAAGAACTAAATTAAGGTTTAGCACAACCTATCACCCTCAAATAGATAGTCAAATAGAAAGAACCATCCAAATCTTAAAAGACATGTTGAAGGTGTGTGTCTTAGAACTAAAGGATAATTGGGATACCTATTTTCCTCTTACAAAGTTTGCCTATAATAATAGTTATCAATCTAGTATTTAGATGGCACAGTATGAGGCATTATATGGGAGGAAGTGTCGGTCCCCTAATATGCTAGGTTGAGCTTAGAGAAAGTAGCCTTATTGACCCAGAACTAGTGGACCAAACCTCGAGACAAATAGAAACCATCAGAAAGAAAATTCTAACAGTACAAAGTAGACAAAAGAGTTATGTAGATAAAAGGAAAAGGCCATTAGAGTTTGAAATTAGAGACCATATATTTATTAGAGTGTCTCCAGTCATAGGAATAGGTAGGTCCATAAAGAGTAGGAAGCTCAGTCTAAAGTACATAGATCGTTCTAAATCCTTGATAAAGTTAAACCTATGGCCTACAAACTTGCCATTCCCCTAAACCTAAGCCTAGTACACAATATCAACTTAACCCCTCACATGTCATAGAATATGAGAATATGCAATTACAGGACAATCTATCTTTATATAGTATCATCAAATCAGATTGTGGATGTTAAGCTAAAGCAGTTAAGGAACAAGACAATACTATTAGTGAAAGTGGCTTTGAAGAGGCTATCTCTTGAGGAAGCTACATGGAAACTGGAAGAGGAGATAAGAAAGAAACATCTAGAGCTATTTCTATTTAGTATGTATCTAAATTTCAAAGACAAAATTTTATTTAAGAAGGGATAAATGTAACACCCATTATTTTAAAAGCCGTAAACTAAAAAGATCACTAAAAAAGTCCCCTCAATTGAATGAATAGATGTAACATCTGGTTTTTCATAAAAATAATGAAATAAGCTAGTTATAAAAGCAAGTTCCTTGAAATAAATGATTTAAGGCCAAATAAAATTAGGATAAAATTCTAAATAATGAAAAATGAGGATATGAGGATTGAGTTGCCCAGAAACTATAGCCAGAGTGGTTCAATAAAATTGTCTAAAGTATAATGGTATTTTCATAAATATGAGTACTTTTTATAAAAATTATAGGAGAGATTTTTAAATGAAAAAATTGAGTTACCCGAGGTTCTCAGAGGTTCTAAGAAATATAGGAACTCCTAGAATGATTCAAACTCGCTTCAATGAATGTTTTTGAACGTCAATTGACCTAAACTTTAACCTTTTTCGTTCGGGAAGGTTTTAAATTCAAATTGAGTTTTTCCAAAGCCATTTAACAAGTTTGAGGATCTAAATTTGTGATGGAAAAGACAGTTCTAAAAAAGGAGCTAAAATGAGCCTAAAATGAAAAAGTCAAGAAAAGGGATATAAAAGGAATTTCTAATGAACAATTTTAAGAAGCTTTATCTTATAAAGTGGCATCCCATTCTTTTCCCACTTTAACTAACTCACTTTCTACCAAAAATAGAGGAGAGAGCTCAGCCAAGAATAACGCACAAGAGGAGGGGAAGAAGAAGAAGGAAAATTAAGGAAAAAGATAAGGAAATCATGAAAATTTCAAGCTTCTTCCTTCTTTAACATTGTTCTCCTCCTTCTCCTCTTTCTTTCTATAGTTTTGGTATTTGATTTAGGGCTATTTTACGCCTAGTTCAGAGGGGGAAGATTGGAATTTGAAGGAGAGGCCTATAGCAAAGGAGAAAGCTCTTGAAGAAGGTTTAGAATCAAGGTAAATCTTATAAATTTTCTTGCTTTCCCCTTTGTTGTTTTCCTAGTGTATGGTTTGGCCAAGTAGAGAATATATAGAAGGGAGTAAATTCTGACCAAGAGCAAGCAAGGAACCTAGGTTTTAGAGTGTGGGAAACTAAAAAATGCAATGAAATTCAAAAGAAAACCATTAGAGAACAAGTTGTCAAAGCTAGGGATTCACTTGAACATTGACATGTATGAAGCTTCTTAGGGATAATTCAAGTTATCTAAGAGTGTGAATGAGTTCCTAAGACATCTAGAAGCCTCCCAAGTGCCATGTCCTTCAAGAAAACAAAGTAAACACCATGGGTCTTTTGTAAAGGGGTGTCATGGCCAAACATAGATGGAGCACCTAAGGAGTATTTTAAATTTTTCTAAGCCTAAAATGAGAGTAGATATGATGGACGAATATCAAAGGAAGCCTTGACAAAAATTTAGAAAGGCTAGATTGTGAGAGGAAGGTGTAGGCTTCATAACTAGACATAAAAAAAGAAACTGATAGCTAGGCTCCTTAAAATAAGTATGTGATGGCTCCAAGGAGTCTAGATGGAGTCAAGAGTCATAGATTGAAGTAGAAAATGGAGCCAAGATCATGAATTCCCATAGTTGCTTCCTTAGGTCTTATATGGAACCATAATTGAGCTATATGAGAAAGTAAGCTTCCTTAGAGTGTGTGTGATGTTAGAACTTATTTCAATGATGTAATTAGGTCCTATTTGATATGTCTAGGCCAAAGGAATCAAACTCCATATCCTTGCAAGTGTGTGGCTAAGAGAGGGGAAGAATAATCAAGAGAAAAAGCTTGTATTTGCTTCAAGGTAGCTCTCTAACCTTTCTCTCATACATTGTTAGTTGTTTTCTCATCTTTGGGTGCTTATATGCTTGTTTGTGCTATGAGAAATGTTTCTAGCTATTTCCTACATATTATGGTACCATGATGTTTTTGAAATGTGTTTTATGAATGTGTTTTAGCTTAAATGAATGTAGTGATACCAAAAGTCCTTTAATAAGGGTGAGGATGAGCCAAAAGTCCTTAAGATTGGATAAGATAAAGCCAAAATCTCAAGAAGAGTGAGGTTAGTTAAAAGTCCTTTGAAATTGGATGAGGCAATTCCAAAAGTCCCAAAGAAAATGGGTGAGGCTAAATCAATGCTCTTAAGAGCCTATGTATGAGTTTCTTGAACATGAAAAAAGTTTTATGTATGTTTACTAGTCACTCAAGTTTCCATCCATACACTTTAGACTTGAAAATTCATCCATTATGCATGTTTAAAAGGAAAAAGAGATATTAGGATTCTTGAAATCTCACTCTTCTCTCTCCAATGTCTAATCATGTCTAGGTGAACCAAGTGGTCCAAGAAATAGAGGCCAACAATCTTAAAGACCAAGATTTTGACATATTTTGTTATTTAGCCATTTTGTGGACATATGGATATCAAATGATTAGCTATGGGATGTATATATGATGTAGATACTTGAGCACACTTAAATGTATGTAAATATTATGTATGTAATTATTTTGGAATCATATGAATTAGTATGTATGTTTTTGCCACCAAAGGGCCTTTATGTGTTATGACTTCCATGTGTATATTTAAAAGTAGTATAGTGAGAATGAGCTTTATGATGTTTTGAACTAATTGGCATGCTTCCCTAGGTTGTGTTTATGCTATAGGACATGCTCAAGTGGCTATGGAACATTGAGAGAGTCATTTGGTGCCTTAAAAAACCATTTTGAACTTCAAAAAGTGACCAAATTGTGAGTTAAACCATAGTCTGACCAAATGAATGATTTTTTGCATGAAATTTGGTGAACAAGTAGGTATCATCTAGAACTCTTCATAAAGCTAGAGAGTATCCAATTTGGAGCTCTAGAGAATTTATTATGATTTTTCAAAGTTAAGAAAAATTCTGTTGAAATGGTAATAGCACTATTCATATGGTCAGTTTATATTTTTGTATCACACATGAGTCAAATGAAGTTCAATACTCATGAAATTTTATAAATATAAACTAGACATCATAAGATTTCCATAGGCACTAATATTACCCCCAGTTGAAGCTTTGTAGAGAGAGAACCAAATTTTTGAAATTGCATAACAATACTAGTAACGCAGCCTGACCTTAGGTACTGTTCCATTAGTTTCTACAGGTTAAATGTCACTGCATTGGTCTGGAACTATTTTAGTCTTTAGTTAATATCCATAGTTTCCAAAAAAATTATCATATGCATGATTTCAATTTTTTCTAGAATTAGTTATGAATTCTTAAATTTCACACTAGAAAGCTATGACAGAAACCCAAGAACAAAACCTTGAGTTTTCTAATGCATAGCTTTTAACCCAAGATGTATGAGATGTTTTATAATGTTTATGACTTGTATGGATGTATTATGGGTAGAGAATGATATTGAGGAGTTCATGTGGTTCATAAAGTATAAGATGAATTACATAATGTAATTTAATGCATTAAATATATTGATTTTCCATAAGACATGTATGAAGCTAAGCTTGATTATGGGAATAAGAAGGCTATAAGTTAAGGTATTACATTAGAGGCATAATAAAATTAGAGCAATAATTTATATAATTAAAAATAGGGATACAAGGCTTAATATATCCCAAAACTGGAACCAGAATAGTTAAACAAAATTAGACGAAAATGCAATGGTATTTTTAATAATTTTAGGCAACTTTTAGAAAACTTAAAGAAGGGATTTTTAAATGCAAAAATTGAGTTTCCTAGATTCTCAAAGGCCCTAAAAACTATAAAAATCCCCAAAATGGTTAAAACTCCTTTGGTTTATATTTTAGAGTGACAATTGACTGAAACTTTAACTGATTTATTCTGGAATGTTTTTAATCTAATTTGGGTGAAATTAAAGGTATTTTATCAATTATAGAGCCTAAATTTCATAATGGAAAAGATGGTTCTCGAAAAAGAGCTAAAATGAACCCAAATAAAAAGAATCAAGAAAAGGGGCAAAATGGAAATTTGGAAAAAGTGTCATAACTTAACCTACTCCTTTATAAGTCATGCCCCACTTCTTTCCTTTCTCATGACCCAGCTTTCATCTACTCCAAAATAGAACCCAAGGCACCTTGAAGTGGTGCACTGAGAGAGAGAAGAGAAGGAAGCAAAAAACAAGGAAAAGGTAAGAAAATTCATAGTTTTCCATGCTCTTCCCTCCTTCATCAACTTTTTTCTCCTTTTTCTCCTTTCTTTTCCTATAGTTTTGATGATTAATTTGAGGATGATTTTGAAGGAGAGAACAGAAGCAAGTGAAAGCTCCTTGAAAAAACTTGCAAATAAGGTAAGACATCATGGTTTCCCTTGCTTCATCATGTCTTCTGTGACAACCCTCCCCTTCTAATCATTGTAACTATGGTTAAATATATGATTAATAATTAATTATCAAGGTTTGAGTGGTTACAATTTATCACATTGTGAAAATATGGGGAAAATTTGAACCTTGATGCTAGGGTCATCACCATACCACCTTAACAAAATAAAATTTGCATTAAAGAAATCCTACTACCATAAGGGGTTTATGATTTAACCATCCATCAGTTTCAATACCCAATAACCTCCCACAAGTGTTCCTATAACATCTCTTACCATTACCATTGAAGAAATTGGGGTTTCTAAGCTAAAAGGAGTAGGTTGGAAACTTGCGCTACAGCCTATACCTTCCCCGTGCGTGGCCAAGTTTGCTCTGGAATGAATGGACAAATTTCACAAATCTCGCTGTGGCGACAGCCGTGGCAGAAATGCCTCCAAGAACTACTGTTCTCAACTCCCACGATTCTCTCCTCGGCGCAATATATTTGCACCGCGGCGAGTTTGCTTCTGTCCAACCCTTATTTTATTTCCTCGACTCATGCCGTGGTAGGACTTATTACGCCGCGACAAGTTCCTGTTCTGTCACCCCTCCTAGGCGATTTTTTTTTTACTTTGCGTCGCGGCAAGATTTATCAGGCCGTGGTGCTCCTCGCCACTGTCACTCCCTAGGCCAATTTCTTCCCTTGTGCTACGGTGGATTGGTTATGCCGCGGTGCCTTTCAACTCTGTCTCTTATTTGGCCAAGGTGAAGCCTTCTTAGCCGCGGCGAGACTCCCTCTTGTGACTACATTACCCAAATTTCGCCCCCTACACTCCAATTCTCATCTTAGAAACGCTCCAGGTCCACCTACCCTTATTTTATGTGATTCTAATGGTGTTTATCTACCCTATTTACCCATCAATCCATCCATTACCATTGCAAAACTTAAATACTACTTCTTACTTACCCAACTAGCTCATATCAGCAAATTCATGAATATATGATAACAAGAACACATGCATTAACAGCAATTAACATCTCATGCACATCCTATAAAGATTCCATTCAACAATAGCTTATGTCCACATCTAAGGCATCATATGACTACAATTCCCATATGGTAATCCATATCACAACTTCAACAAAACTATATATATGATACTATAAGTTCATACATTAATATTCAACTATAATAAGATTTAAATCCTTCACGGTTACATTTCAATCAAACAAAATATGAACGCCTACACTTGGCAATATGAATACATGATGATGCTATGTAAACTAATAACAAAATTACGTCTCTACTAAATAAGTCAGCCTAAGTGTAGCCTTCTCCCATATGTTGGAGTTCATGGATTTTCATCCACTTACTTCCCTTTATCTTTACCCAAAGAATCTTCACCTGAAATGCTAATCCCATGAAACGGGGTGAGATATAAATCTCAGTAACCAAGGCAATTCCATCATATATCCAATTTAATTAGCATATATGCATGAATCAAAATCAACATCAGAAACATATCTATCATATCAGCAAATGAAACAATTAGGCTATCATGATTACTATCCCATACTAGCAATTATATTATCACATGTTAAAGGCCATTAACACCGGGAGAGGCCTGTCCACGGCACCTACTCCCTATTGAGCACAACCAGGGCTTAGTGCATCTGGGGTTTGGTCATAACCCGGTGCCCGATCGAAGCACATGCACAGGTGGCAACCGCACCACAGCTCCACCATGGACTCACAAGGTCCAATCACAATTCAACAGATAGCCAACCAATTTATTCAACATTTCAAATCATTCATATATAGCAACATATGAAATTAAATCAAATATATACATGGAATGGATATAAACCCGGTTACCTCACTTGTAGATAAATTTGCAATAGCCATCATAAATCCCAAATTCGGATCAGAGTGTCCTTCATCAGAAAACTCAATATTCCACCCAAAATTCTAAGTAAATTCGTACAGAATTAATACTCATTTTATAAATCAGCTATAGGGGTCTCAAATTAACAAATGAAGCATCAAAATGGAAGGTTTAAACTCACCCAAGGTCAGCCCTAACCTCAACCTACGAATTTCACCAAGAAAATTCCCAAATTTCTCACATTTTAGATTTTGGGTAGGGTGAAAATACTCCAAATGAAAAATTAATTGGACCAAATTAAAGAGAAAGATGAGGGGATTAAGTTGTATAACTATTACCTTGGTTGAATCTTGCTTTAAATGTGAGAAAATGCAGAATTCTTGCCCCTAACCCTAGCCTCCTTCTCAACCTCTGAATTTTGAGATGTGTTTTGTGTTTCAGCAAGTGTGAGGAAGAGGCTGATGTATTAGGGTTTTAGTTGGGCTTAAGTTGGGTCAAAAATGGGTTATAGGTTGCTCCAAGGTTCATCTCCATTTGGACTTCAGATTTTAAGTTGTTAGGTCAGTTTCAAGGTGTTGGGTTGCTGAAATTCAATTAGGCCAGACCAAGTTTTAAGAGCCCAAAGGTTTTGGTTCTATACAAAGGTTATTGGGCCAAGTATAAGAGCCTATATAAGGTGGATATTGGGCCTCCATCACATTGGATCAAGTTGGGTCTGCACCTAGCTTATTGGGCCTCCATTAGCCTCTTATCATGGCCTCCTACATTAATTTGGGCCTAGATGAAATTTCTCTCCTAATTAAATCTCAAACCCATATTAATAAATTTACCTTTGTAAAATCTCCATTTACTTAACTTTCCTAATTATCCCATATTAATTATTCCTAATTAATCTAATCCGTGATTAATACCTTAATTAATTATGGGGTGTTACATCTTCTTCTTCCATTGTGATTTTCGGCCAACCCTAGACAACCAAGGAGGGATTGATTTCTGACCAAACTAGGGAAGAAACAAGGGTTTTAGTGTATGAGAAATAAGAATATGCAATTAGATTTAAAAGAAAAGCTTTAGATTTCAAGTTGTATAACTTAGAGTTTTTTTTTTGCACCTAGCCATTCTTGAAGCTTTCTAAGGATAGTCTAGCTAATGTAAGAGGATGTATGAGTTCTTAAGACATCTAGGAAGCTTTACAAGTACTAATTCCCTGAGAAAAATCAAGCAAACTTCATGGATCCATTATCTTATGCATGTCTCAACTGTAATGTCCAGTTTTCGTTAAATGACTGAAACAGCACGTTTTCAAAGCAAGTCTCCTGAAATAAATTAGTTAATGTCCTAAAATTTTTTAGTAACATTCTAAACTTCTAAAAATGAGAATCCTATCTTAGAAGGAAGGAAAAATGGAGCTAGAATAAAGAAACAAATTTTGACAAAAATCTTACGAAACACAATGACATTTTCGTAATTTTGAACAAATTTTGGAATTTACATAGGAGGGCTTTTTAAATGAAAGTTTTAAATTCTACAAGGTTCTCAAAGGCCCTAAAAACCATAGGAAGCCCCGAAACGGTTAAATTCCAAAATGAATGTCTCAACTGTAATGTTCTATTTTCGTTAAACGACAGAAACGGGCGCGTTTTCAAAGCAAATCCCCTTAAATGAATTAGTTAAGATCCTAAAAAATTTGAATAACATTCTAAACTCCTAAAAAATGAGAATCCTAGCTTAGAAGGAAGGAAAAATGGAGCTAGAATGAAGAAATAAATTTTGATAGAAATCTTATGAAACATAATGGTATTTTCGTAATTTTGAACAAATTTTAGAATTTACATAGAAGGGCTTTTTAAATGAAATTTTTAAGTTCTTCGGGATTCTCAAAGGCCCTGAAAACCATGGGAAGCCCCAAATAATTAAATCCCCTCCGGTGGATGTTTTCCAACGTCGGTACACCTGAACATTGACAGATCCATTCAAAAAGGTTTCAGCTCCGATTTGAGTGATTCCAAAGGTATTTTACTAAATTAGGAACCTAAATTTTATAATGAAAAATACAAATATAAAAAAGGAGCTAAAACAAATGAGAAACAAAAATGCTAAGAACAAAGGGCAAAATAAGAATTGGTGAAAAACTCATTTTCCTCTACCTATAAATAGGTGGCTCTACCCTTCCTCACTTATTTAGACACAAGTTTTTCTGCCCAAATTTAGAGTAGAAGGCTAGGGTTTAGGCGCACCAAGAGAAGAAGAAGGAGAAGAGAAATCAAGGTGAAAAGGTATGGTTTCTTGGTAGTTTTCCATGCTTTCTTCCATCCAAACCTCCTCTTCTCCATCCTCCTTTGTTTCCTTTAATTAAAATGAAACTTACAAATCTATTTTAAGGGAGAAACTTAAGGGAAATTTTGGATTTGAAGAAAAGAGCTTGGAGAAAGTAAGATTCAAGTAAGAAAAAGCAAGAAAATAAGGTAATTTCTCCGCCTGTGGTTGCTACCTTTGGTTTCCCTCCTCCTCTATTTTGCCTCATCTAAAAAACCCTAGGAGGATTTGATTTTTAGGTAGAACCAAGGGTGAATCTAAGTAAAAAGGGTGTGGAGATTAAGAATATGCAAAGGAAATTAACAAAAAGCCATTAGATTTCAAGATGCAATTTCGAAGGTTTCAATTGTACCTTGTAAAATCTAACTTTGTACAATAATTATTATACTTAAATAAGAGTTTAAATGAGTTCTTAAGATCCCTAGAAGTCTCCCCATGTGCTTCCTCCTTCAAGAAAACCAAGCAAAGTCCATGAAGGCCATTAAGCTTCATCGTCTTGACCTAAGGAAGTTAGGGTAGCTAGAGAGAGTTTTAAATTTTTTTAAGCCCATTTTTGAGTCATATATGATGAATAAACATGAGAGGAAGCCTTGAAAAAAATTTAGGAAACTTAGAGAATGAGTTGGTGCTTTATGTTCTATATTATGATTTAAAGAAGCAACATATAGTTAGGCTCTTGGTTTTGATTGTATGATGACTCTAAGAAGATTAAAAGGAGTCAAGAATCATATTCAAAAGGAAATAATAGAGCCTAGAATTTAGTTTAAGGGTGTTGCTTCATTAGGTGCAATTATGGAACCATAATGAGGTTTATAGATTAAGCTAGAGTTCAAACAAGTTGTGTGGCCTTAGAATTATTTTCATAAACCTAATTGGCTTTCATAAATTGTGTTTAGGCCAAGAGATCATCCCCACACTTTTGTGTGTATGTAGCTAAAAAAGGGAGCTTGGATTCAAGAGGAAAAGTGTATAATTGTATCCAAGGTAGCTCACTCCTCTTTCTCTCATATATGATTGTTTGCTTTACTTGTCTTTGAATGTGTGTATGTGTATTTTTAAGCCAAGAAAAGTGTTCTAGCATGATCTTGATTCCATGGTGCTATGACGTTACAATATGCTTTCATATGATATTTATGATATATGCTTGGGTTTGCTTAAGTGTGGTGAGGCCAAGAACCCTTAGCCATGGTAAGGATGAGCCAAGAACCCTTAAAATTGGTTGAGACAAAGTAAAGAGTCTCCCAAAAGTGAGATGGACTCCCAAGAGCATGGTTGAGTCTAAGACTCTCTTAAAAAATGGGTAGGGCAAGTCCAACATTCACAAGAAATTGGGTGAGGCCAATTCACTTGCTTGACAAACTTTTGTATGCTATGTATGACTTTCTTAAATGATGAAAATGCCTCTTGAATGTTTGCACATGTCAACATGACTATATATGTATCTATGAGACTTGTTTGCATCCATTATGTATGATTGAATGGGAGATGAGCTATTAGGATTCTTTGAATCTCATGCCCTCCTCTCCAATATTCTAACATGCTAGGTGGACCAAGAGAGCAAGGTAATGGAAGCCAACCACCTTGAAGAAGAAAGCTTGACAACATAATGCATAGTTTTTGGCTTTTTAAGGCCATATCTATGTCAAATAATGTAACCCATTATTGTATATGGTCTATGACCTCTTGAGCATATGTATTTATGATAATATGTCATATATAAATGAGAGACTATGTTATGTAATCATTAGAATGTGATTTGAGTATATGATGGCAACTACTGTCATTAATGGTATTGTAAAATTGTGTATAAGTGTGGATGAGATGGCCAAAATGAGATGTATGGAGCTTGGGACTATTTGGGTAGCTCACACAAGTCCTAATTATGCTTTTAGACTTGCGCAAGAGGTGCCAAACTCCAAGGAAAGCCATTTGGATATTTTGGCATCCCATATGGAGTCAAAATTGACTAATTTAGGACTCTATATCACTTTTTGTCCAAATGAGGTCTTCTTGATCTAAGATTAGGTATGTAATTAGAGCTTGTTAAGAGCTTTTTAGAAAGCTAAAGAACAAAATTTTTGAAGGTTTAGAGAATATTTGATGAATTTTCAAAGTTGGTAAATTTTTTAGTTTTAGTCATGTCATTGTTTACTCAAATCTAAAAATAAAATCTATCACACAAGGTACAAATGATGTCCAATTATCATGAAATTTTATAAAAAGAGACTAGACATTCCTAGTGACTTGTACCAAATAGAAGCACCTCGTTTGGATGTGTAGAGAGGGAGATATGAATTTTCAAAACATCTATCCAGTATCTAGAACTCCAGCCAACCTCAGTTACTATTTGATTGAGTTTCGAGGTCTGAACATACTTGACCTAGTCTGGAGTTATTTTTCACCTCTAGCTAACATCCACAACTTTCCATATTGGTATCATTTGCTTAGATTATATTTTTGTGGAATTAACTGGACATTTTTAAAATTTACTACAGAATTATGTGATAGCACCAGTGGATAGGCTGACCTCTAGATCATTTTGAATATCAAATGTTCTTTGTGCTAGATTTTATGGTCTAGAAATATTTTTAGCATAAATTAGACATGTATAGCATTCTAGAATGGCAAGAATACATGATTTTTGATTTTTCTAGAATTAGTTATGATTTTCCAAAGTTGTGACAGAAATAAGGATAAATCTGCCCGAAAATATATGTGTGTATTTTAAGCTTCCATTTGAGTTCCATGAGATGTAGACCACTTTTAATTATGCAAATGAGTTTTATTCATGTAATTAAATATGGGAATGTATGGTATAAGCTCACATGGTCCACGTGACACTGAATGAAATTTTTATATACGACGCAACACAAAGAAATGCATTATTTTAATTCCCTTTTTTCTTGCTCTTTCATGAAATTTACAAATGTAAAGCAAGGGAATGATGTGAAATGAGCTAGAAATATATGGTGTTACATTAGCCAAAGCTAGAAGTAGTACCGAGGGAGATTTTTCTTTGATTCCAATGATGGAAGTGGCCTAGATATGATTAATAAACATCAAGGGAATCATTGGTTTGAGTTTAAAAATCATGGTTTGTGAGATGGAGGTTTAGGTTCCTTTTTAAGATATAAAGAAGCAACTTGAGTCTAGCCTCCTTGAATTAAATTTGTGATAACTCTAAGGAGTCTCAATAGAGTCGAGAGACTTGGATTGAATGAGAAATTGGAGCCAACATCATGAATCCTAGGGGTTGCTTCATTATGCACTTATATGGAACCATAACCATGTCTTAGAATAAAGTAAGCTTGTGTAGAGTTTGTATGAAGCTAGAACTCACTCTAGTGATGTAATTGTGTCTCATTTGATTTATTTAGGCCAAGTGAATCAAGCCCCATCTAGTTGTGTATGTGAGGCCAAGAAGGGGAAAGGAAAGACAAAGGAAGGAAGTTGTGATTCTTGATTCAAGGTAGCTCTTTAACCTTTCTTGTATGCATTTCTGGGATGTTTGATTGTCTTTGGATACTTATGTGTATGTTTAAATCATGAGATATGTTTATAGCCATTGATTTCATGCAATGGTATCATTATGCTTCTTGAATGAGATATTGAATGCAAAGTGGCTTGAATGGGTGTGATTGTGCTAAAAGTCTCTTAGAATAGGCGAGGATTAGCCAAAAGTCTTTAAGAATGGGAAGAACAAATTGAACAGTCTCAAGAAAGAGTGATGCTTAGTCAAAAGTCTCTAAAAATGGATGAGACAAATTCAAAAGTCCCAAAGAAAGTGGGTAAGGTTAGGCTAACATCTTTTAGAGTCTATGTTTGACATGTATAAGTTTCTATGATGTGAGAATATGTTTATGTATGCTTACAAGAAGTGTTTATGACATGCTTGCATTCTTTGAGATGAGAATATACTATATATATATGTTTGAAAGGGTAAAAGAGCTATTGGGATTTTTTAAATCTCACTCTTTCCCCACATATGTCTAACTATGTCTAGGTGAGCAAAGTGGAGCAAAAAATGGAGGTCAAGTACCTTGAAGCATAGAACTTTGACAATAGGATAGGAAATATATGCATTTTTATGTCAAAGTTTGTAACTAAATGATATTTATGAGATGTTAATTATTGAGCATGAGTAAGAGTATGTAAATATGATGTATGAATCTATTTTGGAACCAAATGTATACATATATGAGTTTTTGCCATCCATAAGCCTCGATGTTCATGTGTATAAATTCATGTGGAAAGGTGATAATGAGTTCTATGATGATTTGAATCATTTGGCATGCTTCTATATCTTGTATTTATGCTTTTAAATGTGCTCAAATGGTTATGGAATGATTAGAAGACCATTTGGTACAATTTTAACCCCTTTGTAGTATCAAAATTGATATAATTTTAAGCTGAACCACAAATTGACCAAATGGATTATTTTGTGCATGAAATTTGGTATGATTATAGGTTTCATCTAGAGCTTTTCGCATAGCTAAAGAAAACGCAATTTGAAGCTCTAGAGAATTTATTATGGATTTTCAAATTTGGCCAAATTATGTAGAATTATCCTAGTTATTATCCATATGATCAGTTTGTATTTCTATGTTATTCAGGGGCCAAATGAAGTCCATTGCTCATGAGAATTTATGGCCATATAGTAGACACCAAGCTTTCTATAGCCATCAAGAGCACTTCATTTGGAGCCCTGAAAAGGGAGAAATGAATTTTTGAAGTTTGAGTTTTGCTGTAAGATGCATTAGTGACTAGTGTTATTGTTCTATTGGTTTTTGTAAGGCAAACCTAGTTGTTATGATCTAAAATTTTTATGACAGTTAAAGGACATCCATAACTTTTCAGAATGGTATAATTTTCATGATTTCAATATTTCTAAAATTAATTATGATTTTTCAAAGTTTCATATCAAATTATAAGGCTCCTGAAAAATTGCCAAATAAGATGCCATTTCGTGTTGCATGGCTTGGAGTCAAATTTTGAGCTTCAATTTGCGATAATTTTGGTTGAAAAAATGTGTTATAGATGGAAAATGAATGTGGTAAACTTGTATGGTCCCTAAAAGCCAACAATAAATTAATTAAGCTTTCAATGTCAGTTATTTCTATTACTAAAAGTATTATTTTTATGCAAATAAATGACATAAGCTATTTATGTTATGTATTAAGTCCTATATAGTCATGGTATTATAAGTTGTGTGCAAAATGGAATATGTCATAATATCAATCACTTTGAGAACGGATGAAAAAGAATAGTGCCTCTAGTTCTGAGTTTGGTTCATCATTACATACCAAGGGTTCTATTTCAATGCTTGAACATGTGAAAAGATTGATAATCAATTGCATTTCTCTAAATATTTATTAATCATTTTAAATATATATTTATCTATTAATATCAATTTTTCATTTTTGCAGGCACGAGAATTAGGAAGACCACTAACACATTCTAAGGTGTTCTTAAAAACTCATCAACATAAAAGAGTTTGTGTTGATAGAAAATCTCAAATTGTTTATGTAATTATGATTTTATTTTAAATTTATATTTGTAATTATAATTTTATTTATAAAATTTTTGTTCATTCTATTATTTTTTTTCAAGATAAATATACATGTCTTAAAAAAGTAATTCAAAATTAAATTTATGGCTACAGGTTGCTAGAAAAGAAAAAAAGGTTCAATTTATGGTATTGGGAGTATGTTTGATAGTATATTAGGAAATCCTATGTTTAGTTATACTGATACTTAATACCCAACATATCCTTACTCTTCTTATATCCAATAAATTGTGAGGAATGAATTTATAACTTTGGCTCAACGAACCCATAATACCCATCTTAAAGAACAAAGATTACAAATTAAACAGTTTCAATAAGAATTAAATGAATTTAGAAGTATTGTTTAATATCTTTCACAATAACAACATTAAGATGGTGTTGGGTAAAGTTTTTTTTATAGATAAGATATTTCTCACTTAAATAATGAGAATATAGATAATAATTTTAATGAGAATGAAGATGATTATTAATTTTTTTAAATTTTATCTAATATAATAATGTAATTAAATTTATATTAGATATTTTTTCCTATTTTATTTAAATTTAATATTTTTATTTCATAAATTATATAATATTATATATTTAGTCAATAAATTTAACTATTTATTAACTTAAAATGTATATTAGTTTATTATATATAATGTATACATACCAAAATTTAATAATATATATGTATTTAATAATATATATTAACTTAATTTAATAATACATATATATATATATAGTTATAATATATTGGATAGCAAAATTAGAAAGCTGTGGAGGTAATGAAATTACATTGATGTTATTAGGTGCAAAGATGATAAAATTAGACGTGCAAATCAAACTTGATTATTTTGCTAATCTTTTTCATTCCTTTCTATAAATTTCAAGTTTTCCATCTTATGTTATACTCTTCCCTTCTGCACAATTGTATAGCAATTGCTTTATCACTTTTTCCTTCTTTCTTTCTAGATAAATTTCAACTACTTTCCCCCAATTTCATAATTCTTTAGTTTTGCTTTCTCTTCTTTCTCCTCAGATAAATTTCAAATGCCTTCCTTAGTTTGAAGATATTTAATTCTTTGGTTTTGCTATCCTTCATTATAGCTCTCCAGTTGGTACATTTTTTTCTACAAATTTTTATATTCTTTTATTTATTACATTCATTTCTAGTTTGATCTAATTTTCTTTTTTTTTACCCTCTATTTATATATTTTACATTGAGTTATTATTATTTTTTTGTAAGTGATTATTTAAGCTTTTTTTTTTTAGGTAAGAATTTTCATGTTAAATTTATGTATTTGGTTTTATTTCTATTTTTTTCTTAATTTCCTCTTTTCATTTGATTTGGTTTTTATTGGAGAATTTTGGTGCACAATACTATGCCTGAGAATTTTAGAGAAGATTAGCACAAAAAAGGAAAGAAGAATTGCAAAAAAGAATGTAATACTTAAAACTGAAACACAAAAAATTCAATGTAAAAGAACTAATAAATAACTATAACCCAAAATATGACAAGAAAGAAAAGCTAAAAATTTATAAAAATAATAGAAATATACCTTTACTTATTACTAATTCTGATCAATCCTAATTTTTTAAAATTTTTATATCAAGTAAATTATTAATTATTATAATAAATATATGTAAAATAATTTTTCACAAGATAAAATAAAATATGTAATTATTTATTAATAAGCTATATTTTTTATAAATTGAATTTAAAAATATTTTCAAATTTATATTTTCAATTTTTTTAATTTAATAAATTGAATTAAATTGCAAAAAAAATTATTTTACCATGATTTTGCAAAAAAAAAAAATTGATAGAAGGTGCAACAAAAATGACTATAAGAAAGAATTGCAATAGACTTGTGGTTGAATAAATAAAAATTTTATAAATCTTATAAAGTATTCTTCATGCTACCATGATTCTATCGAAATCATGGTGGTGGCATGCTCCACCTAGAAAAAGGTGGTTATAAATATTTATCTAGCCATTTATAAATTATTTATTACTAATTCTAAATATTATAAATATTTATTAAATTAATTCTCACATACTATTGGAAGCAATTTATCAAATATTTATTAATAATCATCATAAACATAATTTTTAAAATTTTTATTTATATCATATTTATATTGACTAGTTTTTTAACAAAATTTATTATACTATTTTTTAATAATTATTATAGACATTATTTTTTAACTTTTTTAAATCAATTTTCATTAACATTATGTTTATATTAAGTAATTTTTTATAACAAAATTTTTATGTATTCATTTGACATTGATGTGGCATTGTATCAAATGGGGCAGTAAAAAGAGAAAGAGAGTGAATTGTGGCAAATTAGTTTGTAGTACCAAATTTGTTATAACAAAAATAATTATAGCTTATCTGATAACATATTTTTGTCAAAAATTATAAATTTTTTATTGTTTACTACTAAAATTTACTATCAAAAATTGATAACTTTCTAGTAGTGTTTTTCTTCTTACTATATCTTTTAGTGTTTTCAATTGTGTTAAAATGTCCATATCCAAGTGTCCCAAGGTCAAGGTCATCTATGCATAGAAATAATCTAGGTTTAGTCACCCATGTATAGGTATGGTCCAAGGTTTAGTCATCTATACATAGGCCTTCAAACATATTCCTTACATCAGGACTTATGTGAGAATTTACTTTAAAATCTTTACGGTTCCAAGAGAATTTAATATAGCAATGATGCATGCAACATTCAAATATTAAATGTACATACTAATATGTAGATATTACACATAATTAGTATAAGAAAACTCAGTGTTGAAATTCTTTAGGTTGCACATGACCCATGTAGAATCACATAGCCAAGCCATGTTTTTCTACATTTCAAGCACATGTGATTTAGGGGGTTGGACATGGTTTGTGTCCATATTGCTTGTTTGAATACACACACACAAGTATACGTATTACAATAGTAATCAAGTAATAAAAAAATATCGTTCCTTCAAGGATTTATTATCAAAACTTGTCAAGTGCCAAAATTTACACCCTGCCTTAAATTAAGTGAATCAATTTTAAGTGATTGTGTAATATAAAGTAATTAAAGACTACCTACCATCCAAATTAGGATCAAAACTAATGCGTGGATTACCAATGAATAAAAGTATCTAGAATTATTATTCCTCTAAATATTTCATAGCAATTTAATTCACACTCTTTACTTTTGCTCTCAATGGTAATACATGTTAGCCTAAGGTTTAGTTGCTCCTATAAGTATCTTTTTAAATCTCACATAGGGTTAGCCAATTAATTCCATAATTCCTCATGAAATCAACCAAGGTTATTTTTTGCAGCATAGTCCTTAATTTGGTTATGTGAGGTTAAGAAGTATATTCCTATCTCATTAACAAAACCATGCACTCATCCCAACAAGTTTTAAGTATTCATATAATTCAACTCAAAACCTAATTCCACTTTTCCTTTTCCAAGTTCAAATAAAAACATCAAATCAATCTAATCGTTGGCCAAGCAATTAAAGAGCATGAAGCAGAGGTTGAATAAACATATATTCACCAATAATCACAAAGCAAGAGTGAAAAACAACCATTAATTCATATAAGGGTTCATAATAATCTTATATTAAGAAGTTTAGCTGCACATAATCATGAAAACCCAGGGCAAAATTGTAGCAACAATAAAAAAAACATATGAATAAATGCAAAGGAAAGAAGAAAAAGAGAGAAAACTAGTGATGGATGCTTGTCTTCTCTTCAATCTTCAATGCCTAGCACTCTTTTACTTCAAAATACCTCTTAAAAGCTCCTTTTCAACCTTGTACACATCCAGAATGACAGCTAAGGATGAATGGACTAGTTATATGTTGCAAAACCCTCAAAATTTTTAGCATAAAAGATGTTATGTTTTAGTAAGTATGACTTGTGTCGCGACCTAAATATTCTTGGCATGTTGCAATTGGCTTTTGGCTGAAGTTATGTTGCGACTCAAGATTTCTCACCATGGCACAAGTGGCTTTCTAGATAAAGTTTCCTCTATTCCTTATAATCACACCACAACCTTAAGATTTCTCATCACAGTGCACTTTCTTAAATCACTAAAACTTCCATTTGAGGCCTCTCAACTTTAGATTTCTATTAATCCTATTTCAAGATGATTCCAACTCCATTTTTCTTGTTTTTCAACCTATAGAAATAGCAAAGTGTAAGTAATTTATGATATATCCAAAACTAAGCTGAGACTTGTCATCTAGGGTATAAAAATTGAGTATGGAGCTTTTTTATTGAGTATGGGACTATTTATTCTAACTGTGCATATTTTTCCTATAATAAGTATTATTTACCATATAATCATAGCATTAAACATATATTTACCAAAAGAAAATGTGCAAAATAACATGAATGATAAGAAGTTAACACATCCCCAAATTTGAACTTTCACCCATCCTTAAATAAAGCAAATTAGAAACAAAGATAGAATGTCCATAGGCTTACTTAAAA
Organism: Erythrophleum ivorense; assembly: GCA_026724425.1. Lineage (NCBI taxonomy): Eukaryota > Viridiplantae > Streptophyta > Magnoliopsida > Fabales > Fabaceae > Erythrophleum > Erythrophleum ivorense. The sequence goes on along the minus strand of JAIUCV010000003.1, from coordinate 48,858,827 downwards.
TCAATCCCTGCTAAAGCCCTCACTTGTTGCATTAGACAATATGCTCAATAGGAAACGCAAGCAATAAATGCTAGTGACAAAGTTCAAATGATAATGCTAATACTTCTAACCATTTTGAACTGAGTGTGAGTTTAGCTAGACATTCATCCTAAAGCAAGTGTCAAAATCAATTTTTTGCACTTAAACATGTATAAAGTAGTCTTAAATGTAGGAACTTCATAAGCTTACCTTTTTCCCTTCTCTCCACTAAATTAGGCACCACAAAACCACAAGATCAGAAGGACTTCAAACTTGTAGTGTGGCTAGGGTTATGGCTAAGAAAGATGGATAAGATCAATGCAAAAATCTTTAGAAAATTCATATGATAGAATACATACAAAATGAGCAACAGATTTACTCATTGGACCTTCTACTTTTCTTTTTATTGAACCATTTCTTTTAACTCACTAACTCTCCCCCAAACTGAGATCCTTTTTTTTCATCCTTGAATAAACATATTTTTATACAACTTTTGAATCAAAAAAAGCAATTAACACAAACCATATAGTTCACATTTCATTTACCACACAAGCATTGACTAGTACATATCTTCCTCAATCAACCTTAAAGTTTCATTTCATAGTAAATATGTTACAATTTTCTCAAGAAAAGGAAAAAATTACCTGTTTTTTTCAACTAAACAAGCTAGATATCAATGCAGGTAGTTCAAACAAAACAAAACCTTATATAGTTTCTCTAAGTATGCTCAAATAGGGTTGAAGTGTCAATAGTTAAATAAAGGTTAGACTTTAAAGAAATAACCATAGTAAAAGAATGCCTAAATCATCCTTAAAGGTTATGCAATACCTATAGATTTGTCTTAAGAAAGTAGGAGACAAGTTCTAGAGTCCTAAAGTTGAGCATGAATATACAAATTAGATTATAAAATACTTTTCTCCTAACGGATGTGAGAAGTTGTGTTGCGTAACCTCCAAAATTAAATTAGGTTGAATTAAATTTCATAGTTAGTGGCACAACCTAAGTCATCTCCATTGAAAATGAAATTCAATGTTTAATTGGGTTTTCTAAGTGTAAGAGGACTCTAAAATTACCTAATTAAGGGGGTTTGATTTAATTAAATAAGTAAAATAAAATTGAATTAAAACTCCTAATTACTACCTAATTGCATGAATTAAAGAGTGAATGATAGACATGTGACTAACCTTGGATTCGTCGCTTAGCATCCACTATCCTTATCCTAATTCAATTGTAATTAATTTTAGTCTAAGAGTCCCTAATTGTGTTTATAACAATGTATCTTGAGTTACCATACAAGAATCAAGAGATTAACAATGTTGACTTGAAACCTCAATCTTGTATCAATTCGTTAATTCTTGTCATTAGAATTAATGAACACTAAATTTGATTGATTAATGGATCGATTAGCCTCTAAATTATCACCCTAAGATATTTAATTAACCAATTAAAATTTAAGAAATCCTCGAATCAAATAATTAAATGCACAATCTCACTCATGCATTTTATCGAACACCTTGATAGCATACATGGAAAATTGGAAAAAAAATGAAAATTTAACACTTAATTTAAATGCAATAATCATTCAAATAATCTCCTAATTAGTGTCTAACCAGCCACTGATAACAACTACACCAATTTCAATCAAATACATCTCAACTAAGCATGTACAAGAAAAAGGAAAAATGTAGAAAGGTAGAAAAATCTTAGCCTAAAAATCTGTTTATAATCCATGGATTCAAGCTTCTCTAAGGTTGTCCTCTTAGCTAGCCACAATCTGAAATTAAACTCTCATTGGATGATGGAAGTGAGAAAAAAAATGGAGGAAATGAAATGGAAGATGTGCTACGGATGAAGGGGATGGAGAGTCTGCGAATGGAGTGGATGATGACGATGAATATGGATGAATGGATCGTTTGAGTAAATGCCCGAATGTGTTTTTTATCCAGTCCCCCCTCTTACGTGTTCATCAAGTGCTTCATTTAATTTTTTTCCACGTGCTCAGCCCTTGCAATCAAAGACCCGTAGCTCCTTCTTGCCAAATGAATCATGTGGCTTTTTAACTTATCCACATCACTTCCCACATTCTGCCCATATGTGTTCATTCCTTCCATTTCCCACGCCAGCTTCAACTCTTTAGTAATCAGGTGCTGAGTGATGGATGAATTGATGAATGATTGATGCCTTCTGCATGAGCTCATATTCCCTTAATGAATCACGTAGCTTCTCACATGTTGCTTCCATGTATTTTCCACGTAAGCATCTGCATGGTTCAGCTCACTTTGCTTCTTTTACATCAAAACCATAACCTCTTCTTTGCATGGTTTTAAATTGTGGTTGTAGTTGCGGTTACGTTGCGATTGCGGTTGCGGACGTCGCGGATAGTATAAGAAGAATTGCGGGCGTTGCGGTCAAAAAATGCGGATGCGGCCGGCACCGCAACAGCAATATTGCGGCCGCATCACATGATGCGGACCGCAATTTAAAACCATGCTTCTTTGTCACGTGTTTTCTTACTTTGCCACGAGTTTTCCACATCAGCTACATTTTAGCTAGCTACATTAGCCTTTTACTCGAGCTGCATGCTTTGTGTTTTACTCCTCCACCCTCTCAACCTTAGCTTCCTCACGTACTACTTCCTTCCTCTCTAACACTACCTTGAACTTGAGCCCTGTAGCTATTGCATTGTTCTGGAGCTTCTTTTTATGTGTCACAAGCTCAACTCGTGGCTCTTTTTAGCTCGTTGCTTCATATGTCTTCTAGCCCCACGTGAATCTTCAACTAATAGGTGTAATGCTTGAGTTGAACTCGTGGCTCTTTCCCTGTTTAGCTTCTTCGCATATTTCTTCTCAGTTGAAGCCATCAACCTGAGCCTCTTTTCATTCTCCCTTTTCTTCAAATGCTGTCTTGACCTTCCTCTCCACCACAGCGTTGTTTTCCAGTAGCTTTTCCCATCTTTTCATTGCATTGTCTCCAGCAGCTTTTCTCTTCATGTTTTGACGTCTTTTTCTCCTCCCATCATATGCTGCAGCTAGTGCTTCATGCAACTTCCACGTTAGCTTGCTCTGTTTTCTTGTATGAATGTATGGAGGGCTCATGTGTGTGTGTAAGAAGCTAGAGTGTGACATAGTGCTGGCTGCTGCTGGAAGTGACTCGTGGCTTTGTGTTTGTATGTGAGTGATTTAGTGAAGCTACCTATGTGTTTTGATTTCTTACATGTAGAAGCTATGAGCCAATGTGGATGAATGTGTAACTTGTAGGCTTCACATACGAACAAGAGAATTGGACGAGTGTTAATGTGTGCATGTGAGCTGCTGGACGTACAAGTAGCTGACCCCTTTTCCACCTCTAATGGACTTCACAAACCCGTGGCTGTGTGTGATGTATGTGAAGTTACGTGGAAGGCTACCTACATGAAACATGGTTCAACGTGGATAGCTTGTGTGTGAATATGTGAATGCATGTCAACATAGGAATTGTGTAGCATGATTCATCCATTCCTTCATCATATGAAAGATGATTTGCCCCTCATTACATTAGACTTCTGCCTCGCAAAGAGCCTACCACATGCCATCAATTCATCTTTATTTTAAATCTTTTTCCTATTAAAATCTGCACAAGAAAATGAAATAAAATAAAGTTGAATAAAACAAAACAAAATATTAAGTAAGAAGAATTCACAAAGAAAATATTTCAATGAAATTTATGCATTAAAATTCAAATATTTGCAAATAAATTTCTAAAGTGCAAGTAATGGCCAATAAACTTAATTATCCACTAACTAAATCCATTAAGTCTTATTTAACTATTAAAATGCTTAAGCTAAGGAGAATAAAATATATAAAAATTATACTTATCAGGATGCATTTGACTTATGTCTGGTCAAATGGTGCACAAAATTTTTCAAAATTGCTAGAAGACATAACTTTATACATTTCAACTAAGTACGATACACAATTAGCATTGAGTTCCTATCAAACATACCTTGATACATCATAAGTATCATTGGATGTAGACAAAAATTTTAGCATGCAAATAGACAGATCGGCTCAATTAAAGCAAAAAAAAGAAAACACAAAGTTAAAAGTTTAAGAACAAAATTTCATGTTATTTAGACTACCTAGGCTACCCCCCACTTAAATGCAACATTGTCCCTAGTGTAGATAAATAATGAATGTCTAAGGCAAAATGGGAAAGGGTAATATGAATACAATAAGATAAATCAGAAAAATAGAAAATTATAAAAAGAAAACTAAAATAAAAGACAATGCTAATTAAAGGTACAAAAAGAATGAGCACAATTTTAAAGACAACACATAAAGTTTATAGTTGTAAGCAAGACAACTAAAATAATAAATTTGGAAAAAAAAGGATAGAGAACATTAGAAAAAGTCAAATGGCTGACTCATTAGTGGGTGGATCTATAATGGCTCCTATGGTAGCATGGCATATGGCATGGGGGGACAGTGTGAAAAATTGTAGAGGGAGCTCAAATGGGTCCTACTGAAGCCTATGCCTCCAACACTAATAGTTTCATTGATCCATGGCAATTGAGTGGCGTTCTAGTTTTATAAGTCACTGTGTAACACCATAATTCCAGCTTATCTCATGCCTTTGAATAGTATAATTATCATGAAACATATATATAATTCCCATAGAGGAAGCATGACGATTTGGACTTATATTTGCATGTCATCATATCTAAAAATTCATTTCGATGTCACGTGAACCATGTGAGCTCATACTATACCTCCTCATATTTAATTACATTATTACAATTCATTTGTATCACAAAAACCCACCTACAACTCTTGGAATCGAAAAGAGACATAGGAAATCGCTATTCATTCTCGGCCAGTACTGGCCTCAATTCTGGGAAACATTTGGAAAATCATAACTAAATCTAGAAAAATTGAAATCATGCAATCTTGGTCATTCTGGAAATCTTGGGATGACTTCTTCATACTAAAAATATGTACAAGTCGTAACATCCCACACATAGTGCGTTTGATACACAAAATTGTCTGGAGGTCGGACTAGGTCCTGGTGCTGTCACAGTTTACTGATATGAATTTAAAAAATTTCCAATTAATTCCACAAAAATCCAATCTATGTAAATGATACCAATCTGGAAAGATGTGGATGTTAAACAAAGGGGAAAAATATCTCTAGATCAGTTCATCAAGCCCAGATTTCAGAAATTGATGGAACATTACTTCTGGTTGGGCTAGGTTACTGATACTGGACAGAAACTTCAAAAATTCATATCTCCCACTCTAGAATTCCAAATAAGGTGATTCCAGTTGGAATGAGTCACTGTGATTATTTAGCTTCTCTGTACAAAATTGTGTGGCAATTGGACATCATTTGAATTTCGGGTGATAGAAAACAATTTTCAGACCAAATGAATAGTGCAGCAAACCAGAAACATAAATTTTGCCAACTTTGAAAAATCCTCAAATATTCTGTAGACCTTCAAAAATTATGATCTTTAGCTTCCCATAAATCTCTCAATGAGACCTAATTGCATGCCAAATCTCAGATCAAGACTAACTCATTTGGCTAAAAAGTGACATAGGGTTTCATTATGGTCAAATTTGGCTTAATATGAGGTACCAAATTTGCCAAATGGCCTTCCCTTGGTTGTGGCACCTTTTGGGCAAGTCTAAAAGCACATTTGAGACTTGTGTAAGCTGCCCAAATGGTTCCAAACCTCATGCATCTCATTTTGGCCATTCAACCCACACTTATACATACATATATCAAAGTTCCATATTGCACACTTTGGCCTTACATACTCAAAATAAGTGCTATAGGTCATATATCATTTTCATATATCTAAACATCACATAATAGTATATTTACACATGTCTCAAGGTTCATGGTACATATACAACATCATATACACTATGAACCATCATTATGATTCCAAAATAGACAAACTAATACATAAGCTTATCAATCCTTGTTCTTTATGGTTGTTGGCTCCCTTCACCATAAGTACTTGGTCCACCTAGCATGTTAGATCATTGGAGAGGAGGGGATGAGATTCAAAGAATCCCAATAGCTCATCTCCCATTCAATCACACATAACATGTGCAAAGCAAGCTTTACAAATGCATGCATGGAGAAAATAAAAGTCATGGACATTTTATAAGTAAACTTGGCATGTGAACAACTCATACAAATCATTCAAGAGCTCACTAAGTATTTGGATTGGCCTCACACTTCTCCTCATGGATTTTGGACTTGCCTCACCTATTCTTGAGCATTTTGGACTTAACCATACGCTTGGGAGCCCACTTTGCTTTTGGGAGACTCTTTGCTTTGTCTCAACCAAGCTCGAGGGTTCTTGGCTCATCCTCACCTAAGGGAAGAGTTCTTGGCCTCTCCATACTCAAGCAAACTCATACAAATATCATGGATTCATTTAAAATATAACATGGCATCAAGGATCATGACATGTGAAGGCATGCTAGCATACTTTTCATAGCTTGAAAATACACATATACACATTCTAAAACAAGCTAAACACACATTCATGCATGAGAGAAGGTGGAGAGAGCTACCTTGCACAATTTCACATACTTTTTCCTTAGCTTTCAAGCCTCCTCTTTCGGCCACACACCCACAATTTGGTGGAGATGGTTTCTCTTGGCCTAGATACAAATTATGGGAGCCAATTAGGTTCATGAAACATATTCTAAGGCTACACAACTTGATGAACCACTAGATTACTCTATAGACTTCATTATGGTCCATAATTACACCTAATGAAGCAACACCCCTCAAATGATTTCTAGGCCTCATTCTTTCTTATCAAATATGATTATTGGCCCCTTTTAAGCCTCTTGGAGTCATCACATCATTAAGACAAAAGGCCTAGCACCATGTTGCTTCTTTAGGTCATATTATGGAACCTAAGGCACCAAATCACTTTCCATGAGTTCTAAAATTTTTCCAAGGCTTCCCTTCATCTTCATTCATCAAATATGACTCAAGAATGGCCATAGAAAAATTTAAAACTCCCCCACCTATACAAACAAGCCTAGGCCAGGACATAGGCTTCCTTTGGGCTTCTTGGAGTTCTCTTGATTTTCTTGAAGGAAGAAGCTTGTGGGGAGCATCTTAGATGTCTCAAGAACTCATTTAAACTCTTACTTAGAGCTAGGAATCATCATACAATTTCAGAAATTGGAAGGTGCACTTAAAACCCTAGATTTTGCATCTTGATTATTAATGCCTATTTCTTGGTTTTCTTTGCATATTTTTATTCCTCTCCATCAAATACCTAAGAATCATGCTTGGTTGGGCTTGAAATTTAACTCCCTAGGGCAGAACACATGTGGGGCGAAATGGAGAAGAAAGGCCATGGAAGGTATCAACCATAGGATGCATTTTTACCTTGTTTCCTTGCTTAGTTTGGCTTGAATTTTGATTTCTCCAAGCTCCTCTCTTCAAATCCGAACTTTCCCTTGAATATCTCCCTTGAATCAGATTTATAAACATCATTTTAATCCAAGGAAAGAAAGGAGTATGAAGGAGAGGTGGTGGAGATAAAGAAAAGCAAGGAAAAACATCATGAAAACATACCTTAAGCTTGGATTTCTTCCTCCTTCTTCTTCCTCTCTTAGGTGCCTCTCCTTTAGGGTTTTGCTTCTGGTTTGGGGATAAATTTTCTGAAGTTAAATGAGGGCAAATGTGAGGCACCACATATATATAGGTAGGGAAAAGTGACTTTTTCAAAAATTTCAATTTTGCCCTTCATACTTTGCATTTTATTTTCTCCTTTGTTTTAGCTCCTTTTTGAGAACCGTCTTTTCCATTAAAAAATTTAGGTTCCCAATTAAGAAAAATGGCTTTGGAATCACTCAAATTGGAGCTAAAACCTTTCCGAATAAATCCGTCAAATTTCGAGCACACCAACGTTAGAAAACGTCAACCGAAGGAGATTTAACTATCCCAGGGCTTCCCATGATTTTTAGGGCCTCTGAGAACTCTGGAGAACTCAAAAATTTGGTTTAAAATGCCCTCCTGTGTGAATTCCAAAATTTGCCTGAAATTACGAAAATGCCATTTCATTTCATAAGGTTTCCGTCAAAATTTATTTCTTCATTCTAGCTCCATTTTTCCTTCCGTCTGAGGCTACAATTCTCATTTTTAGGAGGTTAGAATATAACTCAAATTTTTCAAGACCCTAACTAATTCATTTCGGGGGACTTACTTTGAAAACATGCCCATTTTCGTTGTTTAACGAAAACTGGACATTACACACTGCTCACTCTCAGTTGATCAAAGGGAAAGCTCTTGAACCATAGCAAAAGTATTGCTTAAAATGGGCTCTAGTGGAGAAGGTGGTGTCAGAACATTAAATGGTGGAAGAGGTAATGGTTCTTGCTCTGCTGGCTACTCAACTAACTCATCCTCATTATTGTTTGGGCTAGTTGCCATTTATATACAAAATAATTTCTTTGGCAAAAGAACCTTCTCATGTGGGTTAAACCGAACCCCAACATTAGCACACAATTGGATAATCGAATGTAGCTGGGCCAATCTTAAAGAAACAGACTAAGAGATTGTCTTTATATTTTCATAAATAATATATCCAACATCAATTAATCTCCTAGTCAAAATCAAATAAATAATGATGGCCTAATTATTAGTGAGATTACTTATGTGGCACATATCAAAGAATTTGGAAAATATCATCTTTGAGAAGGGAAGGAGAATTCTTAAAGAAGAAAATACAAGATTTTTCAAAGTTCACCACTTGCCTAAATGCCATGCAATAATCTTCAAGAATCTTTTTCATGACTTCATAGTTTTCTTTAGTAGCTTTAAGGAAGAAAACCAAATCATGAGCAAACAAGCAATGTGTAGGAGGAGGACAATTCCTTGCCAATTTAATTCTTTAAAGTCTTCCTTAGGTAGCATACACATTGATCATTTTAAAGAGCACATCTGCAACAATAATGAAAAGATCTAGTGAGAGAGGGTCCCATGCCTTAGGCCTCTTTGAGGATTAAAACTAGTGACTTTCTTTCTTTATAATAAAAGATTGAAAGAAATAGATGCAATCCACTCCATAATTAATTTTTCCACCCATCTACTGTCAAAATCCAACTTCAAGAGGACTTGCTTTAGAAAATCCCATTCCACCTGGCCACAAGCCTTGTCCATATCTAACTTCAAAGCTAACTCATGATTTCTCCCTCTTTTTGATTTCAAGTAATGAAATGCCTCATAGACCACTAAAATGTTATCAAGAATACATCTTCTTGGGACAAAAGCTCTTTGATTCTTGGGGATGAACTTTGGCAAAATCTTCTTCATCCTATTAGTAATCATTTAGAAATGATTTTGTAGGAGAAACTAGATAAGCTATTAAGCTTAAAATTTCCCACATGCTCAAGCATATCAATTTTAGGAATTAAAATCAAATTTGTGACATTCAAGGATGAAAGAGAGGTACCCTAGGAAAAAATACCTTTACAATTTTGCAAATATGCCTCCTATTGTGTCCCACATATTTTGATAAAGAAAAGCCCAAGTAACCATTTGGCCTAGGAGCCTTTAGCCCTCTAAGAAGGAAAACAAAGATTGCACACTTAATTTTAGTAGAAGAGATGGGACTCAATAAAAAAAAGAAAAAAATTATTCTCCTTCCCAACAACAGGATCAATAGAGTTGAGCACATTCAAAAAAATCCTTCACACCACTCAAAGTAAACAAATCAGAGTAAAAATCCTTAAAACAACTTGTAATGTCCCCGCTAGTTATCAGTCTAAGAACCATCATTCTTCAAACACAAGATCTTATTTCTTTGCCTTTTCTAAACATTTGTAGTAAAAAATACCTTGACTTCTTATTACCATATTTCAGCCATTGAACTCTAGACCTTTGAGCCTAATATTTCTCTTCCCTATCCCAAAGATCCTCAATTTGCATTGCAATATCTGCTGCCTTTTATGATTTCTCTTCGTCCCATATGGCTTCATACCATTCATGGAATTGGCCCAAAAGAAAACTGATCAACGTTGCATATATTATTTGGATATTCAATTTTACTTCACTTCAGCAAGGCTTCGGCCAGGTTCAATAAAAAACTTGAGTTCTCCAGTCTTCAAATAGGCCTTGAGATTTATGCATAATAATCAATTATCATTTGACATTGATATTGAGACACATCCAACCATGGTTTTAAATTGCAGTTGCGTTGCGGTTATCGCGGTTGTGGACATTGCGGCTGTTATGATGCGGGTTGTGGTCACTGCGGCTGTGATATTTTTTGAAGTTACATAAATTATTTTAAAAATATGTATAATCATTATATATCTCATATACATAAAATATATCATGTCTAACATTAATATTAATTAAATAAATCCTTATTTTGAACAAGAATATCAATGTTACTTGAGAAAATTTAAAAAAAATCAGATAATACAAAAACATACTTACATACTTATTACAAAGAGATAAATATAAGTGTGAAGATAACCTTAAAAAAAATTTAATGTAATTTCTTTATAATACTATCTTATTTGTAAAAAAAAAATTATTTAATTCATCTTAAATTACACACACACACACACACGCACACACACACACATATATATAATTGGAGATAGTGAGATTAATAATATAAATGTAAAAGAGCAAAAAATTAATTAAAAAAAATAAACACACGTGACTTCCTCCTGATCCATTTATATTCCAAATCATATAATATATATATATTATATTAAAATAAGTATATGGTAGTGTGACCCTGGCTTCCTCCTTATCATAATAGAATATATTATATTAAAACAAATAAATGCAGCATGGTTTCCTGGCTTCCCCCTTTCTTGATCATAGAATATATATATATATATATATATTATATTAAAACAAATATATGGCAATGTGGCTTCCTCCTCTCCTCTCATCACTCTCAACGTTTCGGATACAAGGCAGACTCTGAAAATGAAAATGCCAATCACAAAAACAGAGCAATAAGTTAAGAATCAAGAAACATACTTTGGGTCTTTAGATTCGAGCAAGAAGAGAGCTCCAATCCATTGCGAGGCTTCAAAGTTTAGATTCAAGTTTCAAAGTGCTGTGGTTCAACCTGCAGGTATAATTTCACCGTTTCAGATTTCAAAACTTCAGATCTGTTGGTTGCTTTTGTTCTTTGCTGTTGTTGGCTTTTCTATTTTGTTCTTTGGGAAAGGAAGAAACCTAGGGCCGACTGACAACTTTGTTTTGAATCTACTAATGCTAAGTAGTGTTTCTTGCTTTTATATGATGCACCGCAACAGATCCGTGATACCGTTTTGTTGCGACCGCAACACCGTTACGATGGGGCCCATGCTTGTAATATCTAATCCCTCCGTAATTGTGGTTGATGCAGATGCGGCCTAGCCCGCATCCGCAATATTGCGGCCGCATTTTGTAATGCGGCCTGCAATTTGGAACCATGCATCCAACGATTTAGAGAGCCGAACCTAATGACAACTGATCTGCACGACTTTGTGTCGTGTTTCAATCTTTATTTTACATGATATTTGTTTATTTTTGAATGTGGATAAAATTTTAATATAATTTTTAGGTATTTATTATTAGGTTATTTACTAAAAATAGTACAAGTAAATATTTTTTTTAACAGTAAAACACTATATAATTAAATTTTGTCCAAAAATATTCTCTCCTTGTTACATATATATATATATATATACTTAAACAACTTTAAAATACTACATTTCTTTTTGCACAAATGTCATTTGGGATTGTTACATAAAACTAAAGAGCAGCCGTAGGCACTCTCTCTATTCCTCCCTCTTTCCTCTCCTATATATTTTCTTCTCCTACTGACAATAAATCATATCTGTCATGTATATGATATATCTGAGAAAAAGCTTTTAATCTTTCGATATACTTTTTCAATCGAAAACTTATTCTACTTTGCTTAGTGTTTATGTCTTCATTTGATTGGACATATGTAGTTTTTTTTTTAGTACGAAAATTGTATAATATTGTAAAAGTTGTTGAACCTAATACTGTAATTAAGGAGACAAACATGGTTTTCTTGAGATAATACCCCTTGATAGAAATAAATACAGGTATTGACATTTCAGTTCAATAAATAAAATAAAACACACACACGCGCATATTTAAAATCTTTATGACTACTGTAAGAACTGCCGGAGTTTACATTTTCCTTTTCATAAAAGAGGTAACAATTATGTGGAGGATGTGCATTTTTAACGGTAAATTGAGTATATGAATAGTATTGACCCGTGAGTCAACATCTTCGATCACAAGTATTGTCATAGCCCTTTCTATCACTCTCGTACGCGTTGGAAAAATCAAATGGCTGGTCCTTGGGAGACCTTAGCACACGGCATCTAGCAAGATGGTAGGGACATTCACGCGTGTTTGGAGCGGCATAGAAAACTAGCCAAGAGTAATATAAGTTAATACAATATTATGTTTGATGTCCATGATATATAAATTTCTTCAACTACGGCTTTTTATATGACCATAAATCATAACAAATCAATTAAAGCGAGAAAACCCTTGGTAATCCTCTTAAGATGCTATCAAAAAGAATAGAAAATTAAAATTTAACTTTTGTGTAGTCTAAATTGGTCCTAAATTAATTTGCACTATTATCATTAAGTAAATTACACACCCTTCTTCTAAAAAATGTTCGAATTACATATGATTCTCTGCTTATTTTAAAAATTTACACTCCTCTCCCCAAAAAGCGGAAGATCGATTACACCAACACTTTCTACAACAAAAGATCAACTAAATTAACCACAAACACTGTCACTTCAACTTGTAAGGCCTTTGTCCAACGTAGTTGCCAGGAGGATCGTAGTTGCAAACAAAGAAAGCTGCGCCACTATCGCACCTCACCTTAGCACACCCAACACGCAACGTATCTCGCCAAACCACCTGAGTATAGTGCACGCACACTCCACCCTCAACGCACGAGCTGCTGCTGTAGTCATAGTTAGGTTTCTCGTCCACCCACAGCCCCACCGCGTCGGCACTGCTCATTTGGTCGCTGGAGCTCCACGCGAGATTCTCACCATATCGCCCGCCGCCACCGGAGTGCAGCAGCTGGCAGTCGCCTTTGCGCTGGTTGGCGTAGTCCAGCGCAAATTGCGCTACTGTTTCATCCCAGGCTAGGGGAGGAACGCCCACCTCCGATCTAGCGGCGTTGTGGGCGTTCAAGTAGTCTGTCTGTGAGTCTTCGGCGTAGGCAAGGTGAACCATGATGGCAAACCTTAAGACTATGAGAGAAAATAGAACTTTAAATGATGATGACCCCATTTTGATGTGGGCTTCTGCAATAATTATGCAGTAAGAGAGATAAATTGTTGTGGCTCTGAGGGAATTTATAGTCGTGTATGCGGGGAAATGGCTAGAAAAATATGTAGGGGGTATAATGAGTCGTTCAAAAGTTAATTCGTAGGGATCTAAAGAAATTACGGGATTAACTTTTAATTAATCAACTTAATTTGGCTTGATCACGGGAGCACTTTGACATAAATTTGGAATGTGTCAAACATTTGCAGTTAGAGTACAACTATAAAATTATTCTAAAATAATTCAATGTAGCGCAAAATTTGACCAGTTGATTTTTGGTACCTATATATAGTATAGAGCAAGTATTGTTGTTTATATATTATTACATAATTTATTTTTTCAAAGCATTACAATTTAAAATATGAATTACAATAGTACTGACTTTTTAAAATACAACAAATATCTCCAAATTTGGGAATATCTTTCTATATGAATAAAGGGAAAAAAAAAAAAGGGATATTGCGAGTGGATGGCTGGAAAACAAAGCTTTTGGAAAGTCATGAGGCATTTTTACCACTTTCCCATTACTTTTGAAAGTAATATGTTATGGGGACAATAAGATGAAATTGACTGCCACTGAATTTGTGGAGCTTAATTCAGGGGGATATTTTTCTTTCTTTATATAAAACTATTTTATGGATTGCCTTTTGATTTCAAACAAATTTGGTATAATTTTTTTTATAAACCTCTATTTTAGTATCCACAATTATAAAATTAGATACTTCAATCTTCTACTGGGGATATTAGGCATAATAATTGTACTTTTTTGTACTTGGCATCGCCACTCAGAGGATTAATCAAACATTATACATATTACTCAAGTGGCTGGAAAGTCAGGTCTTTTCTTGGGTTACAATGTGTATGTTTCATCCTCATTTTGGATTAAAAAAAATGAAAAACAAAGACAATTTGCGGGAGACAAAGAACAGGTTTCTTTATATTGCCATCTAACAACGAAAATGGATCCCCTGCACATCTTTAAAGATGTGCAGGGTCTACACATCCGATCTGGACCGTCTAGATCAGATTTGGATGGTTCAGATTTTTTTTTTATTTTTTTTTAAATTTTAACATTTTTTTTTATTTTAAAAGATATAAAACGTAAAAATAAAATAATTTTATAACTATATATTTTTATAAAAATAATGATTTAAATAAATATATATATAATATAAAATATAAAATCTGTACCGTCCAAATATTATTTGGACGGTCCAGATCACATCTCAAGGATGTGCAGGGGATCCAGACACCATCATCAATTATGTGAATAACATATTAATGATAATGACAATCTCTTTATTTAATTTATTTTTGCAATTATTCATTACATAAACCGAACGGAACCTTTCATGATGGCCCCAGTTTAATTTGTCTCTGCTTCTGCTAACTGCAATAATGCAGAAACAGAGGTAAATATTCATAGATATGCATGTTTGTATGCAATGATAAGGTCAATTGTTCAAAAAGTTCTTTGTGATCATAAAAATTAAACTGGGTATTGAGAAATATTAGTAATCTACTTAGGATCAATATTTATTGAAAATATTTTAAGAGTAAAATTTTAAATGCAATAAATATATGTAAAATATCATATCATTGAATCCCTAAAAAAATTAGTATCAAACAAAATCTTCAGATTTCCTAACTATCAGACTAAGAATTTAAAATATATGTGTGTGTGTGTGTGTGTGTGTGTGTATGCTGAGTGGATTACCCAAAAAAACAAAGTTGGAAGTCAACAGGCATTGTTATTATCATTCCAATTAATTTTGAAAGCCATATATGTTGGGGGTTTAGATGAAATTGACCGCCACTTAATCTGCTGTAGTTTAATTCAACGGGGGATTTTTCTTTCTTCATATATGTACTGCATATTCTGATTTATTTATTTCAATCAATGGCATCTTTAGTTAGCGCATGCGATCTTAAAGGAATTCTTTTTCATTCTTCTTTTTTAAAAAATTGTAGACAGCCTTTTTCTTAATAATATTTTCGAAGAATTATATTGCTACCTCCTCTTTTTCGTTTTTTCTTTTTCTTTTAGAGTCACATATATCTTTTTGAAAAATTAATATTTCTGTCCGTGATATATTAGTGCACTTTTAATTTATATTTATTCATTTTTTTAATTATATAGTATTTCAATTATATAAATGCTTTTAATATTATTCTACTCCATCTCTGTCGAAAAATGAACACCCAACTTAAATTGTTGGCCTCGAGTAAACATTATTTCTTAAGTGTGAATTAAATAGCAAGGTAAGCTATAAATATCCAAGCGTGCAATATATTGGGCTTGGGATTAATTTTCGAATGAAAATATTAGAAAAAGAGGAACATTAAAAATACTTTAATAATTAAGGGACTTTAAAAAAATTAAAATGGATGTGAGCGCAGGCTTTCTATTAGTAAATTCTATGGTACATCCTCAAAAGTAGTTATATTAATGCAATTACTACATAGTACATTAGGAGAAAGACAAGTAACGATGGAGTGTTATAATATACTAACTAGGTTAAATTGTAAATATAATAAATAATTTCACACTGGCATCTAGTCAACATTTTTTAATATTTAATAATCAAATATGTTTTTCTTAATGTACCATATAGTGATTTCACTGTTACTTTTGAAAGTGTATTAAAGAATTTACTTTCTCCGTATCATTTTCGTGGACTAAATAAAAATGGAAAGGAAACAGCCGTGTGAGAGAAGGCAAACATGTGCAACCCGACTTAGCTATTACCCTCACGGCACGCACATGGAAACATAAATCTGACTTGCCTAACAATCTTCAACGATATAACGGTTAATTGTGTTGTTAATTTGTTATTAGTCTGAAAATTAATCATATTAGTTATTTTGGGAGATTTTGTGATGAATTCTTCTTAGTATTTTTTTAAAAATAAATTATACAGACCTCTCATAAATTTTATTAAAATTATATAGAATTTACTTCTATTTTTAAAATATATATAACTCATTTTTAAATTAAAAATTATTTTACACTTTAGTCTAATTTTAATTTTTTTGACCAAAATATCATTTATTTAAAATTGTTTTAGTTAAAAAAATATGTATTTAGGAGAAAGACATGTGGCAACAAAGTGTTAAAATATGCTAACTAGATTAAAATGTAAATACAATATATTATTTCACATGGGCACCTAGTCCACATTTTAATGACAAATATCTTTTTCTTGATGTACCATGTTCTAATTACACCCCAAGGTAATTACTTTTGAAAATGTGTTAAAGAATTTACTATCTCCGTTGATCAAAAGAAAAAAAAAATTACTATCTCCGTATCATTTACGTGGACTAAATAAAAATGGAAAGGAAAAGACGTGTAAGAGAGGGCAAAAATGAGCAACACAACTTTGTTATTACCCTGACGGCATGCATACGGAAACATAAAATGACTTAATTAACAATCCTCAATGATATAACGGTTCATTGTGCTGTTAATTTGTTATTAGTCTAAAAATTAATCATATTAATTAGTTCTTTTCGGAGATTTTGTGATGAATTCTTTTAATATTTTTTTGAGTAAATTATATAGACCTTTGTTGTATTTTGTTAAAATTATATAAACTTCCCTCTTTTCTTAAAACAAAAAGTTATCTTATACTTCAATATAATTTTAAAATTTTTGACCAAAATGTGTTTCATTTAAAATCTTTTTAGTTAAAAAATATATATTTTGGTTAATAGAGAGGATTTTAGTTTTTTAAAAAATAAAATTAGACCAAAATATAAGATTACTTTTTATTTCAGGAGAGATCTGTATATATTTTAAAAATAAAGATAAAATTTATGTAATTTTAACAAAATTTAAGAAATATATATATAATTTACTCTATTTCTTATATAATTTTGACGTGCATAATTTCCTTTTAACTAGATTGGAGAAAAAAAAATTAAGCGGAGTGCATAACTTAATTGAAATAGAAAAAAAAAAATACAATAAATTCTCTTGAATTTTAGGTCAATTGAAATAGCCCTTTGAACTTTTTAAAATCAAAACGTAAGTGTCTTTTAACTTTCACACTTTATAAAATACGTCATTCTATACATTTAATTGAGGGTGATTTCTTTTTTTTTTTCTCCTGTTTCTGCCTTTTTTTTTTTGGTTGTTTGGGGGGGGGGGGTATGAGAATTTGCTATATCAATTGCAGGAAACAAATTCTCTGCACTTCTTCTCCCTGTACTTCTTTGTGCATATATGATCTGCATCATCTAGATCAAATGTGGACGGTCTAGATTTAATTTTTTTTTTTCAGATTTTTAAATATTTTTTATTTTAAAAAATAAAAAAATAATCTTTTTACTATAAATTTTTGAAAAATTAATTATTTTAATTAAAATATAAAAATATAAAATCTAGACCATCCATATAAAACTTAGACGGTCTAGATTGTATCTCAAGAATGTACACAGTCTTGAGATGTGCAAAGTCTGCTGTAGGGCTTGAGTTGTCACTATTAAAGAAGAAAGAGACAAAAAGACGACCATTTTCTTAAAAGCATGTTAAAGGACCTATTTTTTATTTTAAAAATTTATAAGAATATTTACATGTAATTCAATGTTTAAGAGAATATTTAAATTTTCTCTAAATATTAATATTAATTTTTGAGTAAATTACAATTTACCCCTTTAAACTTGACCTAAAATAATTAGACCAAGCATCTTAGTTTAAATGTCATTCAAACTTCCCCTAATATATTTTTTTTACTACTATTTTTTCATCTAAAATTAATTGAAATGATCATACTATCAATAATCAAGTTGATATTTGAAAAATGAAAATGTGAGCTTGGGAAAATAAATTTTAAATTCCTAGAGAAACTTATCTCAAGTACAAAAAACAATCACTAGAACAAATTAATTTCAAAGAACATTTGCATAGGCTTTTTGACCCTGGCACAATGGGAGAAATTATAAATTCACCTTATGTATAGCCACAATTCTTTGTTTTCAAGATATATTTTACAATTTTTTTAAAAAAAATAAAAAGGTCATAGTTGTCACCCATATAAATTTTTTAAAAAAATTCAATGGGTCACAGTTGCATTAGAACCATGACCCATATAATTTTTGTTTTTTTGAAAAAAATTTCCCATTTACATTTTTTTAATTTAAAAAATGTAACTTTTTATATTATAAATATATTTTTTGAAATATAATAATTTAATATTCCTTAAAGTGGTTAGTTGTGCTAACTTAATAAATTTATAAATAAAGGCATAAAAAATTAATTTAAATAACAATTATAAGATTTAAAATTATGAAAAATAGAAGATATTTTTTAAAAAATAAAAGCTAAGTATTTAAAAGATTGTGAAAGAATTTAAGTATGATAAAAATATTAAAAATTTTAATTATTTAAGAAAAATTAAATACTAATTTTTTTAAACTTGATAAAATGATGCAAGAAAAATAAGATTTTCTCTAAAAGTAAATTTTAAGTTCCTTAAAACTTGATAATTAATAAAAGTTTTAAAAAATGTAATAAACAATTAAGTATACTTGTTAAGTATTGTTAAACTCAATATTAAAGTAATAAAAAATTTCATTAAAATAAGTATAGAAAAAATTATAGTAAACTAAAATTATTATTTCACCTTATACTAGATAAATCAGGATATATAGTTCTTTTTATGTACTTGATATTCTTCCAAGATTTCCATGTAGTAGGTCAGTTCAGTTGGAGCTTTATAGTGCTAGCATACCTCTATAGAAAGTTGTGCAATATCTTCCATTATAATTTTAGTTTATTATAATATTTTATATACATATTTTAATTAAAATTTTTATTACTTTAATATTGAGTTTAACAATACTTAACAAGTATACTTAATTGTTTATCATATTTTTTAAAACTCTTATTAATTATCAAGTTTTAAGGAAATTAAAATTTACCTTTTAAAGAAAATTTTATTTTTCTCGTATCATTTTATCAAGTTTAAAAGAATTAGTATTTAATTTTTCTTAAATAATAGTTCTATATTTTTCTTAAATAATTAAATTTTTTAATATTTTTATCATACTTAAATTCTTTCACTTTTTTTAAAATACTTAGCCTTTATTTTTTAAAAATATCTTCCATTTTTTATAATTTTAAACCTTATAATTGTTATTTAAATTAATTTTTGTATGCCTTTATTTATAAATTTATTAAATTAGCACAACTAACCACTTTAAGGAATATTAAATTATTACATTTCAAAAATATATTTATGATATGAAAAAAGTTATATTTTCAAAATGAAAAAATGTAAATGGAAATTTTAAAAAAACATTTATATGTGTCATGGTTTCAAAGCAATCATGACTCATTGAAATTTTTTTATTTAAATTTATATGTTTTAGAATTGTGACCCTCTTATTTATAAAAAAATTAAATTAAATGATGTATCGCGAGAGTAAAGAATTGTGGCTGCGCATTAGAGGAATTTATAATTTTTCCCATTGTACCAGAGTCAAAAAGCCCATTTGCATAACTAATTTTGCCCCAAAACTTTAAATGACATGCTTGAACTACATTAATTTCAAGTTTATGAAAAAAAATTCAAATTTATGTAAATGAAAAAGAATTAGAATTAAATGTAGTTCCTTATATCTTTATTATTAAGTTTTTCAATTAAAATATAATAAATGTATAGTTCTCCAATAATACCATGAAAAGTATTAAAAAAAATTGATAAAAAGTATAAAATTTAATTGAAAAACTATACAACTATTTGTAAAAACCATACACTTGTCATGGTATCACTAAAGAATTATAGACTAGCCATATTTTTGGAAAACCTAATAGCATAGATATAAAAAAACTACATATAAGTTTTCTAATAAAAAAAAGTCACAAGGTAATTAATTAAACAATAATGTAATTTAGTTAATGAAAAACAAAAACCTTAGACTACCTAAATACAAAAACGTGAAAAACAAACTTGGTTATATCATATTGCATGATGTACACTACAAGAAAAAAGAGATCAAGAAATAGGAAAATCTATCTTTGAATAACAAAAATCCATCTCCAAACAATCAAAGACATAAAAAGTTTATCTCTAATTTTGGCACTGCAAAAATACTAAGACCAAAAAAAACAATTCTAGCTCAGATTTAAAGATAAAAAATTCTGTTTGAATCCATCCCTAATTTCTGGGATAAGAATATCTCTATTTGGAGATGAAATATATATATCATCTCTAATATATCTCTAAATTAGAAACGAAATATTCTATCTTTAAATCTATTTCTAAATTTGGGACAAAAAATTCTATCTTTAAGTCTATCTCTAGATTAGAGATGAAAATTCTATGTCTAATTCATCTCTACATTATTAACGAAAAAATTTTATCTTTAAATTCATTTCTAAATTAGGGATGGAAGATTTTGTCTCTAAATCCACCTTTAGATTAGAGATGAAAATTCTGTATCTAATATGTCTTGAGAATCATAATGGCAATCTAAACTACCACTATATGCCATAAAGTCCTTTTTTTTTCTTTCAAAGTTTTTTTTATTTTCTTAAAATTAATTGCTATCAAATAAATTAATAGCTAGTAAATTAAAAAAATAAGAATTTTATTACTTAAAATGCAAATTTATCAATATAAATATTGTCTATTCAAAGTAATAGAATCGCAATCTTACTATATATTGTTCTAAAAACATTAAACTTTATACATAGCATAATATGTCCAGTCTACCATAACTTGAATCCCTTGGGATTGCCTAGTCTACTTTACTTGATGTTTTCAAGATACTTGAGAGCTCATTCATCATGTTCAGTGATCTAATAATGAAACATGAAACATCTACTTGTAAAATTTAATATTGTAGACAAAAACGAACTACAAAAATGGACTAGTTAAACCAAGGAAATATACAACTAAATGATACAAATATAAAGGCATCTACACCCAAATCATGCTTTTACCCTTGTGCATATCCTCTCATGGTCAACTATATAGACAGCTTCTTAAATGGATAGCCATATCAACCAAAAACAAAGAAATACATATACATCTTCAACTACAACCACATAACTAAATTTTGTCAAGATAAATCTAGCCTTAAAATGACCAAAAAAGTAATTTACAATATTAAGAGTTGCAAATTAATGAAAGTCACATTACTCTAATAAATGTTAGGACTTATCTCCAACTTTTACTTTATATTCAAATTGAATGATGGAACTACTACAAACATTCCTCACAATTCAGTCATAGCAAATCCTACTTATCCTAATGGATAGCCGCCAAGTTCTTAAACAATATTGGTAGTTTAAATAGTCCTCCACCATTCCTCACAATTATCTCTCTAGTGGAAATTGAATGCATCATCTCTTTATATGGATCTAAGCCATGAATAAAGCATACCTTATTTAAGAACCTGATGGCTATCCTTCAATATGTCACATAACTATGCCTCTTCCTAGATTTATGAGAAAATAGATTGCACCCAAAGAAAATTGAGATTAGAATCAAATCACATACTATTGCAACTATCTAAAACAAAAATGCTACAATGTGATGATTTAATATCTCTTTAATATTACATTAATTTCATTTTTCTTTTTTCTTTTTCTTAACTAAACCACTAATAACATTGAATTCTTAATGGAATCAAATATGAAATTCAATTATAACAAGTTAGAAGTGCTATCATATATTACAATATTTTTATAGATCTCATCATAATTTGTCTATACAACTTTAGTAGCTTTGAAGTCAAGTACTGACTTTAAAGCCATCCAACTTTGGACTAAAGTAAGGAAGAGAATAATCATTTTACTTACTTTAGCAAAATTATACCACTAGAAATTGATTTAATGGGTGCTCAAATAGGAAAAGCTTGATCAGTTACAACAATCAGCATTGCTTAAGTTGACATTACCTCAATATTACCAAAATGATAAAAGAGAAAGCTACTAGTATCAAATCCATATTTATAAATTTAAGGTGTATTAAGTATGATTTCATGAATTCTTGAGTTACATAATCATAGTTCAACAATTGTAAAGATCTACTTGAATGACTTCATCTAGCATACTAACTTCCAGCACCCTAGGTGCAAAACTAGCACTAATCGCATTGCACCATGAAAGCATACATGCAAGTATATGTATCACACAAGTGATACAGTAACGAATAGAGTATTGTTCCCATGAGATTTGTTACTAAGATAATTGCTAAGTACTCAAATTATGCACCTTAATCTAAATCAAGCCAACAATAAAGGGAATTAGAATTCAAACTAAACTAAAAATATAAAAATCATAAAATAAAGAAAACAACATTTTCAGGCTAAATTGAAAGATAAAGGATTGGATCATGATTCTTCCTAACATTTTATAAGAACTAATTAGCTTCTCTTTACCTTGCTTCAAATGATGATTTTTGCTAACATAAGACTCTAAATTACCTGCAAGTATCTTCCAAATTATCTATAGGCATTTATCTAACCAATTCATAATTTCTTATGCAATCAGTCAACAGACATAATAAAAAATAGGTCTTAATGTGGCTATGTGAAAATGATAGGTATATTCCTATCCTACAAGCAAATTAATCCACTTAACATTATAAATTTCATGAACCCACACTACCCAATCCATGATATAGTCCTAAAATCTCTTTTCCAAGTTCATTTAGGTTTCCTAAATCATATAATAGTTTACAAACACTTAGAAACAATAAGAAAAAAATTGAATAAGTAAATTATGTCCTTAATTTCAAAGAAAGAGAGTAATTACAATTTATTACATGCTAGAATTCATAATAATCCTAAATCAAGAGTTTAACTATAATAACACAAAAATTCAACACCAAAAACAGAGCATGGAGCAGTGACATCAAGGAGATTGCCTAAAAAAAAGAAAAAAGGTAGATAAAACTAGTATTGTAGCTTGTCTTCTCTTTAATTCGAAGCTCTCCCATGCCCTCAAGAGCTCTTCTTAACCCCTTTAGCCTCCAACAAACCTAAAATGTTGGCTAAAGGCAAATAGAAGATGTATATGAAGCAAAACCTAGTTGAATTTTGCATAAAAAATGATTGTGTATTGATAAGTGTAAATTGCACCATGACATAAATTTTTGTGTTGTAGTGTAAATGCCTTATAAAGGAATTTCTTTAACTTCCTTCGAATTACACCATGACATAAAACTTTATGTCACAATGCAATTCCATAAATCTTCAAAACTCCCACTTGGATGCTTCTAGCTCTAGATTTCCAACGCTATAACTCCAAGATGACTACAACTCAATTTTTCTTGTATTTACACATTATAAAAAGAGCAAAGTATAAATAATTCACAATTTAACCACAATTAAGTCAAATTTTATCACCTATGGTATAAAAACTTGTGTATGAAGCTAAATATCCTATCTATACACATTTTTCCTATAGTTAGCCATATTTACCATAAAATTAGACCACTAAGCACCTATTTCGTAACAAAAAAGTGCAAAATAATATAAATGATTAGAAGTTAACACATCTTTAAACTTGAACTTTTATCATCCTTGAGTAAAGCAAATCAAGAAAAGAAACTTGGATACTTATAAGCCTACTCAAAATCAATGTCTGCCAAAGCCCTCACTTGTTGCATCAAAAATATGTTCAATAAGAAGATCAAGCAATCAATGCTAGTGACAAAGTTCATATAATAATGCCAATACTTCTAATCATTTCACAATGAGTGTGTATTTAGCCCAATAGTTCTCTTAATGCAAGTGCCAAAATCAATTTTTTGCACTTCAACATGTATAAAGTAGTCTCAAATGTAGGAACTTCTTAAACTTGCCTTTTTTCTCACTCTCCACTAAATTAGACACTATAAAACCACAAGATCAAAAGGACTTTCAAGCTTGTAATATGGCTAGGGCTATGGCTAAGAAAGATGAATATATATCAATGCCAATTTTCTAGAAAATTCACATGATGGCTGTAACAAACGTAATTTCTGTAAAATGAGGAAATGAGCAGTATAAAAGCAAGTCCTCTGAAAATGAGCTAAATAATGTCCCAAAAAATTTTTTGGTAGAGTCATAGGCTCATAAAAATGATAATTCCAAGCTCAAATAGAAAGAAAAACAGAGCTAGGATAATGAAACAAATTATGATGAAAACTGACAAAACATAATGGCATTTTCTTAAATAAGTGAAACTTTTGGAAAAACACACAGGAGGCCTTTTAAAATAGGAAATTTGACTTGCCCAGGGTTCTTTGAGGCTCCAAAAATGATGGGAAGCCCCAAGACTAGTAAAGCTCCTCTGATGTACGTTTTTCAATGTCAGCGAGTCCGAATTTTGATAGATTCGTTTAGGAAAGTTTTAGCTCCAATTTGAGTGATTCCAAAAATATTTTATTAAATTGGGAATCTAAATTTCATAATGGAAAAAGCAATTCTCAAAAAAGAGCTAAAACAAAGCCAAAACAAAATTGCCATTATGAAAGGACAAAATTAAAATTTTTGAAAAAGCTAGCTTCTTGAATGTTCTATAAGTTTCATGACTCTTCTCCAACCTTCTTTAGCACGACTTCCTCTGCCCAAAATATAGAAAAATAGAAGCTCCTTGAGGCGTACCAAGAGAGGAAGAAAAGGAGGAGAAAAATCAAGGAAAAGGTAGGTAAATCCATAGAATTTCATGCTTTTCCTTCTTTTAATCTTGCTTCTCTCCTTCCATGCTTTCTTTCTATGGTTTTTTTGAGATGATTGGTTCTGTTTTTGGTCCAGAACTTAAAGGGGCAGTTCAAAAATTTTGAGAAGAGGCAAACCAAGAAGAAGAAGCCTTGAAAGCACACTTGAAACTAAGGTAATTGCTTGTTATGGTTGCTTCTTCTCCTTGCTCCATGGATGTGTATATTTTGGCCAAGAGCAAAACCATATAGGGGGAGGATTTTCTATCTAAAAACAAGAGGGAAACTAGGGTTTTAGACCATGAGAAAGAGGAATATGGCAAGAAATTCTAAGAAAAATCAATAGAAATCAAGATAAAAAAGTGTAAGCTTCTTTTGGATTTTGAAAATTTTAATTTTGTGTGAGTAATTTGTTGGCTACTTGAGTGTTTCCTTGAGCTCCTTAGACCTCTAGAAACCTTCCCAAGTGGCTCTCCCATCAAGAAAAAATCAAGAACTCTATGAACCTCCATTATGGTACATATTTTGGCCAAGCAAGGTTCCATGGGTTAGGGAATGTTTCAATTTGTTCTAGCCTTGGTTTGAGACTTTATATAATGTTAGAAGATAGGAGAAATCATTGGAAAAGATTTAGGAGCCATAGATTGGAAGATAGGATAATGGTGTCTATAATGGTGCTTTGTGAAGTAACTTGATTCTAAGCATGTGCAAACAATTGTGTGAGGGTCCAAGGACTTTGAATGAGGCCAAGAGGCCTAGAAATGGAAAGAGATGGGAGTCTAAAGCTTGAATTGTGAAGGTTACTTCAATAGGCCATTTATGGAACCATTATACCACTTATGGAACCAAGTGCATGTTTAAGAGTAAGTTTAATGTCTTTGTAAGACCTCAAGATTAATTAAGGTGTTAATCATGGATTAAGTATAATTAAGAATAATTATTAAGGAATCATGTGAATGAAAATCTAGAGAGAAATAAATTAATAATATAGGTTTGAGATTTAATTGGATTAGAAACTTCATTTGGGCCTAAATTAAATTAAGTAGGCCATGGTTAGGGATTAATGGAGGCCCAATAATTTTAGGTGTAGACCCAACCTTTCAATGTGAGACTTGGCCCAAGAGAAAGCACTTAGGGAGGGCCCAATCTGATTTAATGAGATAGAGGCCTAAGAACCACCTTATATAAGGTCTTATAAATGGCCTAACAACCCTCATGTAGACCCAAATCAAATTTCCTCTTAAAACTTAGCTTAACCCAATCAAAATTCTATAGCCTAACAAATGAAATCTGGCCAAACAAGTATAAAATCTGAACCCAATTAGAATTGGATCTTTGGGTTAGCCTATAACCCATTTTAGACCTAACTTAAATCCAACTAAAACCCTAAACACATACAACCCCCTCTTACCATTCTGCTGAAACATAAAACACAAACACAAGAGGCATTTTCGCACCTTGAGAGGGAGGCTAGGGTTCTAAGCAAGAAATCTATCATTTCTCACTTCTAAGCTCAAAATCAGCTAAAGTAATAGTTACATAACTTAATTACCTTCTCTTTCTCTTCATTTTGACCTGATTAGTTTTTCATTTTGAGTATTTTCACCATATCCTAAATCTGAAATATGGTTGTTTGGGATTTTCTTGGTGAAATTTCGTAGGTTGAGGCTAGGGGTGTTGTTAGGTAAGTATAAGCTCTTTATTTTGATGCTTTCCCCGCTAGTTTGGGATCCCTATAGCTGAGTTATGATATGGGTTTTCTTTTTAAAACAAATTTACTCAGAATTTGAAGTGTTGTTTTGAGATTTCTAGGATAGGCTCAACCAAATCTAAATTTGATTTTTGTGGTAATTGGGTAAGTGTTTCTGAGTAGTTTTATATAGCTTAACTTCTTGAGTAATGGGTTTTCTGATATAAATTGTGGTTAGAGATAGTAATGGCTTGGTTTTGCGTCTATAGGTTGAAGTAGCATTCAATTGGCTCTTAAATGATTGGCTACAAGTGAGGTAATCATGAACTATATTAATTCCATGCATATTCTGCTTTAATTTCATATTTGCTACACATGAATGATTTGAAATGATAAATGGATTGGTTGACTATCTATTGCATTGTGTTTAGATCTTGTGAGTTCATGGTGGAGCTATGGTGCAACTGTGACCTGTGCATGTACTTCGATCGAGCACCAAGTTATGATTAGACCCCAGATACACTGAGCCCTGGTTGTGCTCATTAGGGAGTGGGTGCCGTGGACGGGCCTCTCCCAATGTTATTGGCCTTTAACATGTGGAAATATGATTACTAGTATGGGATGATAATCATAGCAGCCTAATCATTTCCTTTGCTGATATGACTGATATGATTTTGATGTTAATTTTGATTCATGCATGTATGTTAATTAAATTAGATTATATGAATGGAAATTTCATTAGTTACTGAGATTCGCATCTCACCTCGTTTCATAGGATCATACTTTTAGGTGAAGGCCCTTCGGGTGGGTAAGGATAAGAGGAAGCAAGTGGATGAAAATCTATAAGCTCTAGCCATGTGTGGAGGAAGCTACACTTGGGCTGATCTAAGTAGAGTAGATGCAAATTTTGTTATTCTTTTTATAGCATCATCATGTAGTCATATTACCAAGTATAGGTGTTTTTATTTTGATTACTTAGCATGTATCTATTGAGGAGTTAAGCCTCATTTTTGCTTGGTATTGGATATATGGACTTATAACATCTACTATGAATTTTGTTGAACCTATGATATGGTTTACCATTTGGGAAATGTAATTATATGATACATTGGATGTAGACCTAAACTAGTGGTGCATGAGATCTTTAATGGAATATATATTTGAATGATAATTATTGATAGCTTATGAAATTCTTGCTATCATTGACCCATGAACTTATTGATATATGGTGGTAAGATGAGTAAGAATTTACACTTAAGTCTTGAATGGGTAACAATAGATAAGCTAGGTAAATTAGCTAGAGAAACTGTAACACCATATATTTCTAGCTTGCTTCCTATCATTTCTAAATTTTCCATGATGAATTGCACAAAAGGGAATGGAACATGGCATTAAAATAATGCCTTATTTCGCGTTGCGTAGTGTATGAAAATTCCATTCGGTGTCACGCGGACCATATGAGTTCATATATTACATTCTCATATTTAATTACATACATACAACTCATTTACATCACCAAAGTTGGCCCACAACTCGTGGAATTCAAAGGGGAGCATCAAACTCACACTATTATTTTCGGCTAAATTCTCAATTTTTCTATCACAAGTTTGGAAATTCATAACTAAATCCACAAAATTCGAAACCCAACAAACTTTACCATTCCAGAAAGATCTTGATGTTTACCCCATGTTAAAAATAATTTCAGCTCATGAATCATTAAGGGAGAACATTTGACATCCGAAAAGCCACTGATGTCGCTGCTGTCTGGGCCACTGGTTCAGTTTACTGATAGGAAGTTTCAAACTTCGTAACTAATTCTAAAAAAATTGAAATCATGTATTCTTAGTCATTATAGAAAGATAAACATGTCTAATTTATTCTAAAAATATGACCAGGCCATGAAACATAACACAGGAAGTGTTTGATACGCAAAAAGGGGCAAAGGTTTGGATAGCTACTGGTACTGATACAAGTGTCTGCTATAAACTTCAAAAATGTCCAATTAATTCCAAAAAAATTCAATCCATACAAATGATACCAATTTGGAAAGATATGAATGTTAAGTTTATGTTAAAAATATAATCATACCAGATAAATCACGCTTAGCTACCCAAATTCAATGGAACAGTGACTCAGGTCGTGCTGAGCTATTGCTACTGTCCCAGAAATTCAAAAATTCATATCTCTTAGCTCAGATCTTCAAATGAGGTGCTTCCAGTTGCTACAAGTCACTATGAATGTACCTAGTTTCTAACTATAAAATTTTGTAGCCATTGGATCACGTTTGCCCCTCGGATGACACAATTTCAAAACTGACCAAATGAACAGTCCTGTTGCAAATCTGAAATTCTGATACCAATTTTGAAAAATCATAGAAAATTACACAGACCTCCAAATGACTTGATCTTTAGCTTCCCAAAAAGCTCTAGGCAAGATCTAGTTACATGAAAAATTTTAAGTCAAGAAGAGGTCATTTGGTCAGACTTTGCCATAGCTCAAGAATATGACAATTTTGGTCCCAACAAGAGGCAAATTTGGTTCAAATAAGCCATCTATTGTTCCACACACATTTGAGCAACTTAGAAAGCATAAATATAGCACAAATATGTCCCTCATAAGGTATGAACCCTCATGCAACTCAAATTCACCATGTTACTTCCATAAACATACATGCACAAGTGGGCTCCCAAGTGGTCAAAATACACAATTCTATGCATTAAACTCTATTCTTGATACATACACTAACTTTACATAGTTTTACACTTGTTCAAAGTGTCATGGCTCAAAAATAACATTTACATATCTACTTTGACATTCTAGACATCACAGTACATCAAAAATAGAAATATTTGCCAAGAGATAGAGATTTAAGCTCCTTGGCTTCCATCCTTTGGATCTTGAACTCCACCTAGATCATATGAGATGAGAGAAAGGAAGGGGTGAGATTCATTGAATCTCAATAGCTCATACACCTATTCAAGCACATCTTCAAGGCATAAAACATGTCAAAGGTACCAATATGCAATCAATCAATCTATGAAGCATTCATCTTTCACCTTTTTGTGTCACAAACTCATGTCAAGCACAAGAATGAGCTCTAGGGACTCTTGGTTTGGCCTCACCCCATTTCTAGGACTTTTGGATTGCCTCACTCTTGGTTCTTGGGACTTTTGACTTAGCTTCACCCATCCAAGGGACTTTTGGCCTTGTCTCACCTATGCCATGAGACTTTTGGCATCTCCTCACCCACATTAAGGGACTTTTGGCACTACCTCACCCTTATGAGCCATTTCCACCATACAAAGACATCAAGAAAGCATATTGGTACCAAAATAGCAACATAGCATCAAGTGACATGTCTTAAACATATAAACATACACACAAGCACACAATGAAACCATATACAACAAGAAAATGCAACAAGAAAAGGTGGAGAGCTATCTTGGTGCAAATTCAAGCTTTACTTTGCTTGTTTCTTCTCCTTTTCGGTTCCACAAACACAAGGAGGTGGGGTTGGATTTCCTTGGCCTATTCACAATAAACAACACTTAATTATACTCTTGGAACAAGTTATGACATCTAACTCACTCTTAAGACTACACTTTGTTCTATTTGTTACAATATGGTTCCATTAAGGACCTAATGAAGCAACTACCATAATTAACATTCTTGGTTCCATTCTCTTGCCATATTTAGATCTCTTGACCTCATTTAAGGTCCTTGAAGCCATCACACACTAACTTTCACAAACCTAGGTCCATGTTGCTTCATAAGGTTATATTATGGAAGCCATTGCCTCATCTCCCAACCTAAGGCTTCAAATTTTTCCCAATGGGTTCTCCCATCTTCTAACATCATATAAAGCCCCAAACCAAGGTTAGAACAAATTAAAACATCCCCTAGCCTAATGAACCTAGCTTAGCCGAAATATGCACCATAATGGAGGTTCATGGACTTTGTGATTTTTCCTTGATGGGAGAGCCACTTGGGAGGCTTTCTAAAGGTCTTAGGAACTCAAGAAAATATTCAAATAGCCAAGGAAACATTCACACAAAATCAGATTTTGCAAAACCCTAGAAAACACTACACTTTTCTAACTTATTTTCTATTGGTTTTTCTTGGAATTTCTTGCCATATGCCATCTCCCCATAGCCTAAAACCCTTGTTCCTTCCTTGTATTTAGACAGAACATCCTCCCCTGCTTTGGTTCTGTTCTTGGCTGAAATACACACAAAGGGAGGGGGAAGAGAAGATGCGACAAAAAGCAAAGATTACCTATGGTTCAAGTGAGCTTTCAAGTGTCTTTCTCCTTCATTCTCTTCTCCTTAGCAAATTCGAAATTCTCCCCTTAGGTCTGGGTCAAAAACAGAACCAAATCATTCAAAAAATCCATGGAAAGAAAGGAGGAAGAGAGGAAAACAAGATTGGAGGAAGATGGAGCAAGAAATTTCGTGAAATTACCTAGTTTCTCCTTAGCTTTATTCCTCTTATTCTCATCCCTTTGGTGTGCCTAAGAGAACTGAATATTTTTTGCATTTTGGGCAGAATGGGTCGTGCTCATTAAAGAGGAGAAGAAGGGAGAAAAGTGTGGAACTCTTTAGAACATTCAAGAAACCATAAATTCCAATTTTGCCCTTCCGTAATGGCAAGTTCATTTCGGCTTCGTTTTAGCTCATTTTTTAGAACCGTATTTTCCATCATAAAATTTAGGTTCCCAATTTAATAAAATGCCTCTGGAATCACTCAAATCGGAGTTAAAACCATCCCGAACGAATCGGTCAAAGTTTGGGTCAACCGACGTTGGAAAAAGTACACCGGAGGGGCTTTACCAATCCCGGGGCTTCCCATGGTTTTTGGGGCCTTTGAGAACCTTGGGCTACTCAAAATTTCCATTTAAAAAGCCTTCCTAGGTGTTTTTCCAAAATTACACTTATTTACGAAAATGCCACTGGCCTTTCGGGAATTTTTTTGAATCGCTCTGTCCCCAGTTTTTGGGCAACTCAAGGCTTAAATTCTCATTTTCTATTATTTAAAATTTTATTCAAATTTTATTTGGCCTTGAATCACTCATCTCAGGGGACTTGCTTTTCAAATCGGCCCGTTCCAATGATTGTACAATGTACCGGGCGTTACAGAAAAGCCATTAGAGCCCCATAAACTAAGGTAGAGTGACCCTAAGGTGTCACTAGAAAGAAAGTTGGAGTGTATGAGACAAAATTTTAGAAATTATAGGATCAGAAGTGTTTCGCTACTGCCAAAATAGTCTTAGTCGCGACCAATAAAGGCAAAGTTGCCCAGGGGGAGGTCCAGAGAGTAATTAGCCATGGCGAGAAGTGGAAATAGCTGCTGCAAAATGTGAAAAGCCAAATTGGAAGTTGTCCAGAGGGTAATTCACCGCTGCTAAATGGAAAATTGAGTGTGGCGAACTTTGGGAAAATGTCCTAGGTGTTCCAGAGAGGAATTAGCTGTGACAAACATGGGATTTGGTCGTGACCAATAATGAGAGGCGAATAAGGTAGGCTCCAAAAGGTCCTCTTGCCACGGTGCCTTATAGGCTCACCGCGGTGAAGCTCCAATTTGTTACGGCGAAAATCTATGACGATGTAAGGAGTGAACCTGAGAGTAATTAGCCGCGGCACAAAATTATTTAGCCACAGTGAACTTCCTGAAACTCTTATATTAACTTAGAAACCTTGGTTTTTCCTATGGCAACATCAAAAAATGACTTAGAAGCACTTGTAAAGGATTCTTGAGAGTTGAAAATGAATAAGAATAGATTTAAAGGCTTTTAATTGGAGATTTGTTTCACTTATGTACATGAATACTTGTAAATACTTGGTTAATGATTCTAATAATATTAAGGTTCAAATTTCCTCACTTTTTCCTAAATTACTTAATTTAAATGGTGCTAGACCTTGATTTATGACTATTAATCGTATGTTTAAGCATAATTACTACAATTAAAAGTCAGGGTTGTTACAATCTTTGCTTGCTTCAAGTGTGTAATTGTGTGTTTTTTATGGTGTTTTAGATCAAGAGAATACCAACCCACCTAGGTGTGCTTGTGAGGCTAAAAAGAGGGAGGAATAAGACAAAGGAAAGCTTGCAAAATTCAAGGTAGCTCTCCACCTTATTTTCCTGGCATTCTTGAGTGCATATGTGTGTCATTGTATGCTTTTGTATGCTCTTGTGATGTGATGATATTCCACTTGATGTCTTGACATTACATTGGTACCAATGTGTTTTTTTGAATGGCCTTGGTAGTGGAAATGGCTCATAAGGGTGAGGTGATGCTAAAAGTCCCTTAATAAAGGTGAAGAGATGCCAAAAGTCTCATGGCAAGGGTGAAACAAGGCCAAAAGTCTATTGGAAGGGCGAGGCCAAGTCAAAAGTTCCTAGGCCAAGGATGAGACAAATCCAAAAGTTCTAGAAATGGGGTGAGGCAAAACCAAAAGTTCCTAGAGCATGTTCTTGGCTTGAATATGAATAAATGGCATGGAAATTGTGACTTTGCATACTTTATGGTTGTCAAACCTTCCATACATATGCTTTAATGTGTATATGCCATGAATGTGTGTGTGAATGGGTATGTGAGCTATTGAGATTCTAGGAATCTCACTCCCCTTCCCTCCATTATTTTAAAATGTCTAGGTGGCATTCAAGAGGTAGGGAATGCAAGCCAAGAACCTTGAGAAGTTGGATTTTGTCTATTATATAATCTTACTTGTAATGAAATGTCAAAGTTACTTTGTACATATAATTTTTGTAATGCAAGACCATGAATAATTGTAATATGATGTATAAATTTTGTATGAACCACATTTGGTGTGAAATCAATAGAAATGTAGATTTTGGCACCTTAATGGCTTATAGTTACATGTGCATTCTTAGATGTGGAGTGGCCAAATTAAGATGCATGGGATTTGAGACCACTTGAGCAGTTCACACAAGTCATATTCATTCTTTTAAACTTGCCAAAGAGGTGCCAAACATTAAAGAAGGCTAATTGGACAAAGTTGGAACCTCATATGGAGCAAAAATGGTCATTTTGGTGAGTTATACCACTTTTTGTTCAAATGAGCTCTTCTTAATCTAAAACTTGGCAAGCATCTAAAGATTGTTAAGAGCCTTTTGTGGAGCTAAAGTGGGTATTATTTGGAGGTTTATAAAATATTTGGTGAATTTTTTAGTTTGTGGCCAGTGCATTATTCATATAGTCCAAAATTTATTCTCTATCATTCATGGGGAAAATGATGTCCAATTGTCACAAAATTTTATAAAGAGAAACTAGACCTTCCTAGTGACTTGTACCAATTAGAAGCACTTTATTTAGATGTCTAGAGTGGGACATATTAATTTTTGAAGTTGAAATCTGGTACCAGGCACACAGTCAGACCCGTGGTACTGTTTGATTGAATTTTTGGATCTGAATGCATCTAAATTGGTTTGGAATTATTTTTTTCCTCTAGTTAACATCTGTAGATTTCTAAATTGGTATAGATTTCATAGATTGGATATTTTTTAAATTAATTATGAATTTTCAAAGTTTATATTAGTAACCTGTATCAGTATCAGAGGGCAGTCGACCCTTCTTGTATTTTCTATCGTCAAACATGGTCTAGATGGGATTTTTGTGGCTAGGAATTATTTTTAATGTAAATTTAACACCTAAATCTTTCCAACAAGGTATGGTTTGTATGATTTTGATTTTTTTACTTTTAGTTATGATTTTTCAAAGTTGCCTCTAAATTCTGTCACTATACAGCCATGATGAATGAAAAGAATTTTGGGATTTTTGACTCTTGATCCGTGGTTTGTGCTAAGTTTTGAGAATGTTATGATTTGTATGAATGGAAAATAATTAGAGAATGTTGTTGGTGAGTTCATGAGGCCCCAGAAATACAAAATGAAAAATTTATTCGCTATGCAACGTAATTTAATTCATTATTTTAATGCATTTTCTTGGGATTTGTTTGAAGAATTGTATAATCCCACTTGTACATCAGAGGATGAATGTTAGAAATAATCTGGTATTACAATGGCATACATACAAAATGAACAAAAAATTTCCTAATTGTATTTTCCACCTTTCTTCCCATTGAACTATTTTTTTTCTTTTTCAACTCATTAATTCTCCCCTAAACTTAGGTCTTTTTGACCTTCTATACAAAACTTTGGACTTTATTTTGCTCTATTATTATTTGGTCTTTTCTTTTTTATTTTTTTAGAAAAAGAAGGCTAACACAAACCATACAACCAACAATTTATCCCTTACACTTGAGCATTTAATATTTTCATAACTCCCCATTCAACCTAAACACCCTTTTCTCAGTGAAAATATTCTAATTTTTTTCAAGAAAAAGGAAAATCCACTATTTTTTTAGTTGAATAGACTAGGTGTCAATGTAGGTCAACCAAATAAAACAAAAAAATATATAGTTAGTAGCCTCAAATAGGGTTTAAGCGACAATATAATTAAATAAAGGTCAAACTTGAAAGGTACAACTATAGCAAAAGAATGCCTAAATCATCTATAAAGGCGATGCAATAACTAATGATTCATCCCAAAAAAGTAGAAAACAAGCTATAAAACCCTAAGGTTAAGACTAAATATATAGATTAGATTAGAAAAACTTTTCTTCTAACATACGCATTTAAGTTATGTCTGTAACATCTAGCTTCTCCATAAATATGAGAAACAAAACGTCTGGTTTTTCCATAAATGTAACACCATGATTCTATGACTCAACTCATACCATATGTAGGCTTATTTTCATGAAGCACATAAAGTCCTCAAGAAAAGTCATGGAAAAATACAATTAAATTGCATTACGTCACCAGTAAATTTCTTATTCATGGTTCCATGGGCCATATGGACTCATCTATCTCATTCTCATATTCAAATACACAAATACAACTCATAACAAGCTCAAGAAGTAGCCTATACCTCGAGAAAAGGGAGCAGATACACAAAACACAATAGTGCAGCCTCGGACTAGTTTTCTAGATTCAATGCCTAAAATTTGAAAAATCATAACTAATTCTAAAAAAATCAAAATTAGGTACACTATACCATTCTAGAAAGATATAGACGTATACTATATACTAAAAATAAATCCAGACCAAGAGATGTTGCTACCTATTGGAAATTAATGGAATAGTACTAGGGGTCGACTATCATCTTTGGTACTGACCTCCAACTTCAGAAATTTATACCTCCTAGCTCAGAGGTCTAATTAGCGTGATCTCCATGGCTATGGAAAGCTTATCATGTCTAGTATATCATTGTAAAATTTCATAAGTATCGGACATCATTTGTCATACAAATGACACACTCAAATTTCTGATCATATGAATAGTGTTTGCATCAGTTCAATAGACAAATGCCAACTTTGGAAATTTATAATTAATTCCATAGAGCTCCAAATAATCTAATATTTAGCTTCCTAGAAAGCTCTGGATAAGAACTACATGTGTGCCAAATTTCATGGGCAAATTCATTTATTTGGTTTGATCTTGACATTGGGATACAAAATGGCTTATTTTGTGTCATCAAAGGGGTCTAAATGGTCCATTTCAAATTCTAAGGCAACCATGACCATTTGAGTAAGTGGGAATCCACCAAAATGGCTCTCTAAACTTGTCTCAAAGGTCTATAAACCTAGAAATCAAAAACTCACTCTCTCACCCCCATGCCATACACAAGGTTTCACATGCTTGAACTTGCTATTCACTACCCAAAATGCATATTACCACTCATTTGGCACTAAAACTCATACATACATCAAACATTTCGGTAATTACATATGTTTATATGATTGCATAACAATTTCATCATGGGATTACATCATATGTCATGTGTATGGCTACAAAAGAGATACAACTAGCATTTTCAAACACTTTGATATCAATCTTCTTCTCTTTAGCTTGGTGGCTTCCATTACCTTGCTCAATTGATTCACCTAGCATGTTAAGACATTGGAGATGAGGGGATGAGATTCAAAGAATCCCAATAGCTCATCTCTTTTTCAATCACACATAAAGTATGCAATACAAGCCTTAAAAATGCATGCATGGGTATATTAACATGTGTGAGCATTCAAGAAACACCATTGGCATTTGAACAAGTCATACATAGCATACATAAGCTTGCCAAGTAAGTGGATTAGTCTCACCCATTATCTCTAAGAGATTTTGACTCAACCTTACTCTTGGGAGTCAATCTCACTCTTGGGAGACTCTTTACTTTGTCTTAACCAATTTTAAGAGTTTTTGACTCATTCTCACTATAGCTAGAGGGTTCTTGGCTTCTCCACACTCAAGCAAACCAAGGCAAGTATATAAATCATCATTTGAATGCATAAAACATCATCATGGTAACATGAAATAAAAGCTTATGCTAAAATACTTTTTATAGCTTAAAACACACATTCATGGATGAGAGAAGGTGGAAAGAACTACCTTTGCCACACAAGCACACTTTTTTCCTTAACCCTTGAGTCTTCTCCATTGACCTCTCACACACAAGGAGGTGAAGATCATTTCTCTTGGTCTAGACACATCATATAGAAGCCAATTATACTCTTGAATCAAATTTTAAAGCCATACATTCACTAGAAAGGCTAGGTGGTTAACATGGCTCTTTTATGGTTCCATAATACACTCAATGAAGCAACCTTAAGAAAACATCATCTTGGCTCCATTCTCTCCATCTATTTATGATTCTTGACTCTATTTAAACTTTTTGGAGTCATCACACAATTAAATTAAGGAGCCTAGTTAGATGTTGCTTCTTTAAGCCATAATATGGAACCTATAATACCATCTTACTATCTATGGCTTATAAAATTTTTCCAAGGCTTCCTCTCATCCTCTTCCATCATACATGACTCAAAAATAAGCTTGAAATAATTTAAAACTACCCATTGGTGCTCCAAACTATCTAGGCCATGGCTTTAGACCAAGGAGACACCAAGTGAGTTTGCTTTATTTTCTTGATGAAAGATGCACATGAGGAACCTTTTAGGGATCTCAAGAGTTCATCCAAAAACTCATTTAGGACTAGAAACAATTGCATCAAATTAGATTTTTAAGGGAGCCCATGAAACCCTAGCTTTGCTATCTTGAAAATTAATGGCTTTTACTTTATTCTCTTTGCATATTCTTATTCTCCTCCCTTAAATTCCTAGGATTCACCTTTGGTTTTGCCTAAAACTCAAGCCCTCTTGCAACTACATACATCGAGCAAAATAGGGAGAAGAAGGGAGAAAGAGTAACTACCATAGGATGAAGATTTTACCTTATTTCCTTGGCTTTTGTTGCTTGTTTCTCACTTTCCTTCCCATCCTCTCTTCAAATCCAAATTTTCCCCTTTGTTTTGCCCTCAAAACAAATCCAAGAACTTCAATAAAGCCATATGAAAGAAGGGGAAATGGAGGAGAAGGAGTTTGCTAAAGAAAAAGCTTGAAAAAAGCCAAGAAAATCTATACCTCTTCCTTGTTTTTCTCCTTCCTTCCTCCTCCTTCTTGTGTGCCTCACCTTTAGGGTTTTTCTTTTGTTTATTTTAGAAACAAATGTGGCTAAATGAAGGAAGAGATGGGCCACCTCATATATATAAGTGGGTTTAAGAACAACTTTTCAAAAATTTCAATTTTGCCCTTCGTTCTTGACATTTTTGTTTTTAACTCGTTTTAGCCCTTTTTTGAGGACCACCTTCTCCATTATAAAATTTAGGTTCCTAATTTAATAAAATTCCTTCATAATCACTCAAATCAGAACTAAAATCTTCCCAAACAAATCTGTCAAAGTTTAAGCTCACCACTATTGGAAAAAGTCCACGGAAGGGGCTTTAGCTATCCCATGACTTTCCATGGTTTTCAGGGCCTCTGAGAACTCTGAAAAACTCAAAACTTTCATTTAAACAGCCTTCCTATGAGAATTCCAAAATTTTCTCAAAATTACGAAAATGCCATTACATTTTGTCAGCTTTTCATTCAAATTTATTTCTTAATTCTAGCTTAATTTCTTTTTCCATCTGAGCCTGGGATTCTCATTTGTAGGAGTCTAAAATGTTACACAAATTTTTCAAGACCTTAACTAAGTCATTTTGGGGGACTTCCTTTTGTATCCAATGAATTTTGTACATTTACAGAGAAACTGTACGTTACATTTACGAAGAAATCATACGTTACATTTCTTGTATTTTCTCTCATTTTCAGAGAATAAGATATTATAGTAAATGTGTGAAATGTACTAGATATAAAAGTAAGTCCCTTAAAATAAATGATTTCAAGCCACAAAATAAGGATCTAAGGCCCAAGTTGCACCAAAACTAGAGCCAGAGAAGGCTAATAAAATTGTTGAAAGTATAATGGCATTTTCATAATTTTAGGCATTTTTTAGAAAAACTCAAAGAAGGGATTTTTAATGGAAAAATGAGTTTTTCAAGATTCTCAGATGCCCTAAAAACTTTAGGAACTCCTAGAATAGTTAAAACCCCTCCAGTTGACATTTTATAATGTTAGTTGACCCAAACTTTAACCCTTTCATTCGATAAGGTTTTAGATCCAAATTGAGTAATTCCAAAGACATTTTATAAGTTAGAGAACCCAAATTTTATAATGGAAAATAAAATTCTAAAAAAGGATTTAAAATGAGTTTAAATGACATAGACAAATTGTAATGGAAAAATTGCAATTTTGAAAAAGTGCATAAAGTGGCTTTTCAACTTATTAAAACATGTTCTAGCCTTTCTCAACCTTCATAACCAACTTCCTCACTTCTAAAATAAAACCAAGGTAGAAGAGAAAGGTGCACAAGATGGATGGAGGGAGGATGAGAGAAACTTAGCAAAAAGGTAAGAAAATAAAAGAATTTCATACTCTTGCCTTCACCAAACTTGTTCTTCTCCTTTTCACTTTTCTTCCTATAGTTTTTGTTACTCATATGGGGCTATTTGGTGGTTGGTTCAGATGGGAGAACTCAGAATTTCAAGGAGAGGTTTGAAGCAATGGAAGGATCTCTTAAAAAAGGCTAAGAAACAAGGTAATTTTTCCAGCTTCCTTTGCATTTTCTTGTTGTTCTCCCTTGGGTACTATTTGTCCAACCTAGAGCCCATCCATAGGGAGATGAATTTTGTCCAAACTAGGGTAAGAGGAAGGGTTATGGAGTGTGAGGATTAAGAAAATACCATTGAAATTGAATAAGGAGCATTAATATGCAAGTTATCAAAGTTAGGGATTTTAGTGTGCTTGGCAAATATAGAGCTTCCTAAGGGTAATTCAAGATGCCTAAGAGTATATATGAGCTCCCACAACATCTAGGAAGCCTCCCAAATGCCATTCCCTTCAAGAAAACAAAGCAAAGTCCATAGGCTCCATAATGTAAGCATGTCTCAACCTAGGCTATATCAAGTACCTAGAGAGTGTTTTAATTTATTCCAAAATGAGACTAGATATGATAGGGGAACATCAAAGGAAGCTTTGGAAAAAAATTTAGAAGCCATGAAATGTGAGATGGAGGTGTAGGCTGCATAATGAGACATAAAAAAGTAACTCATAGTTAGGCTCCTTAAAATGAATGTGTAATGACTCCAAGGAGTCTAAATGGAGTTGAGAGTCTTAGATTGAAAGAGAAAATGGAGCCAAGATCATGGATTCCCCTTCCAATGTCTAACTATGTTTAGGTGGGCCAAGTAAGCCAAGGAATGGAAGCCACCACTCATAAAGATAAGGACTTTGACAAGGAATTTGCTATATAGTCATTTTGTTGACATATTAATGTCAAATGATGTAACCATATATTGTACATGATATGTAGATACTTGAACACATGTAAATGCATGAATATAACATGTGTGTATTGGTTTTGGAACCATAGGATTGAGTATGCATGTTCTTGACACCCTTATGCCTAATATAAGTTATGAAATCTTGTATATATGAACAAGTGAGGAAGTGGTTTTGTGATGTATGGGCAATTAAACCTCTTAGACAAGTTTTGCATGCTGTTTTTGACCATTCTCACATGCCCAAGAGGTCATGGCCAAGGTAGAAGAGCATTTGGTATAAATTTCACCCCATTTGGTGCCTAAAAAGCTTATTTTGGCACCCTATATCACAAATTGATTAAATGAACGAATTTTCTCATGAAATTTGGCCTAAATATAGGTCTCATTTAGAAATTTTTGTAGAGCTCGAGACTACATTATTTTGAGCTCTAGAGAATTAATTATGAATTTTCAAAGTTGGAGAAAAGTTGTTGAAATGGTAACAGCACTGTTCATATGGTCAGTTTCTTCTCCTATGTCACCTAAAGTCCAAATGTTATCCAATGCCTATGAAATTTTATAGGCATAAACAAGACATGATAAGCTACTAAGATCACCTCTTTAGGATTATATTGAGGGAGATATGAATTTTTGAAGTTGGTAGTCAATATTAGTAATACAATAGGACCTCAGGTATTGTTCCATCAAATTTCGTGGGGTAACTGTTTCTATTTTAGTTTGGAAATATTTTTAGCCTCTAGTTAACATCCATAAATTTCCAAAATGGTATGGCTTGTTGGATTGTGACTTTTCTAGAATTAGTTATGAATTTTTGAATTTTATATCAAAAACCTATGATAGCAAACCTGGGCAACTAGACCTTTGGTGCTATTTTGTTGTCAATCGTGGTCTAGTTGATGTTTTCATGGCATGGAATGATTTTGCAACCAGGGCTTTCTAGAAAGCTATCATTTGCTTAATTTTAATTTTTCTAGAATTAATTATGTTTTTCCAAAGTTGACATCAGAAAGTTGGAACATGGAACCCGTGGCAAAATTCTGGTTTTTGTATGATATGGTTCCAAACTCGAAATGAATGAGACCAAATGTGATATTTATGACTTGAATGAAGATGATATGGATAGGAAATAATGTCGATGAGTCCATATGGTCCCTAAAGCTATAAATCATGAATATGGTCTTTCAATCATGCAACTTTTCATAAAGAAAAACATTGACTTACTTGTAAATGTTGCCTAATATGCTATGAATGGATTGGGATAGACCATGAGACCATTGTGTATGTGCTAAGAGGTCAAGGTATTATAATGTCTAGTCAAATGGTGTGTGAAATTTTTCAAAATTGCTAGTAGACATAACTTTACAGAACTTTTCTCTCAACACATTTTGCAAATTCTATAAATAGACAGGCTAACTCAAATAAAGTTCAAAAATTGAAAAATGCCAAGTTAAACATTCAACACAAAATTTCATGATACTTGGGATATTTGTCTTAGACTACCCTACCTCTAAACTTAAATTCAATATTATTCCTAATGTTAGCAAGCAATTAAATCAAAAGACATAAGGGCAAGAGGAAAGTAAGTCTTTTTTTCTTTTTTTTTTTCTCCTTAATGCTATGGACCTCAACCTAGTTGCCTTATCCCAAACAAGCACTTTCTCAAAATTAAAAGTAAATGAAGGACTAAATAAACATAATAAAAATTTGAGAACTTCCCATTTCATCATTCTTCTACATACTCTTGGAACCTTGATTTTCCATGGGAGGTTAAGGCTTGGCTACTTTTCTTCCTTGATAGGCTTGGTTAAGCTAAAGGATCTCCCATTTGATAGACTTGAAATGAAATAACAAACTAAAAATAAAAATAACTATAAATAAGAAAAAATTTTAAGATGCCCTCCAAGAAGTGCTAAATTCAAAGTCTTAGCCTAACTGTAAAGCTAAATCTAATCATAGGTATCGAAAAATATAATTGCCATATGTAATATCCAGTCCTCTGAAAATGAATGAAAACGTGAAAAATGTAACGTACAGTTTCTCCGTTAATGAATAAAACTTACCGAATATAAAACGAAGTCCCCCGAAATGATGTCATTAAGGTCCCAAAAAATTTGAGTAGCATTCTAGACTCCTAAATATGAGAATCCCAGGCTCAAACAGAAAGAAAAATGGAGTTAGAATGAAGAAACAATTTTTTGCAAAAAGCTTACAAAACGTAATAGCATTTTTGTAATTTTGAGCACATTTTGGAATTTACACAGAAGGGATTTTTAAATGAAATTTTTGAGTTCTCCAAGGTTCTCAAAGGCCCTGAAAAACTATGGAAAGCCCCAGAGGTAGTTAAAACTCCTCCGGTGGATGTTTTCCAATGTCGATTGACCCAAACTTTGACCAGTTCATTCAGTAAGGTTTTAGCTCCAAATTGAGTGATTCCCAAGGCATTTTATTAAATTGGGAACCTAAATATTATAATGGAAAATACGGTTCTAAAAAAGGAGCTAAAACGAAGGAAAAACAAAAATGCAAAGTATAAAGGGCAAAATTGAAATTTTGAAAAAGTCTTTTTGCCCTAGCTATATATATAGGTGGCGCCTCACATTCTCCCTCATTCAACTTCAGATTTTCCAGCCCCAAACCAAAAACAAAACCCCAGGAGAGTGGCACACCAAGGGAAGAGAAGAAGGAGGAAAAATTCAAGCATTTAGGTATGGAAATTTGATTGTTTTTCATGCTTTCTCTCCACCAATCTCTTCTCCTCTTTTTCC
Organism: Erythrophleum ivorense; assembly: GCA_026724425.1. Taxonomy (NCBI): domain Eukaryota; kingdom Viridiplantae; phylum Streptophyta; class Magnoliopsida; order Fabales; family Fabaceae; genus Erythrophleum; species Erythrophleum ivorense. The sequence continues at coordinate 48,815,549 of JAIUCV010000003.1, read as the reverse complement.
ATTTTCTTCTCCATGATTTTTCTGAAGTTTTGAGGGCTATTTTGAAGGAAGAACAGAGGGGAATTTTTAGATTTGAAGAGAAGAGCTTGGAGAAAGCAAGATTCAAGCCAAACTAACCAAGGAAACAAAGTAAAATTGCATTCTATGGTAGCTATGTTGATGTTCCTTTCTTCTCCATTTTGACCTACACTAAGAACCTAGGAAGATCTGATTTGCAAGCCTAACCAAGCATGAATCTTAGGTATTTGATAGAGAGAAATAAGAATATGCAAAGAAAACTATGAAATAGGTATTAGGATTCAAGATGCAAAACCTAGGGTTTCTAGTGCACCTTTCAAATTCTGAACTTATGTGATGCTTCCTAAGTTTAATTAATAGTATAAATGAGTTCTTGAGACACCTAAGATGCTCCCTACAAGCTTCCTCCTTCAAGAAAATCAAGAGAACTCCAAGTGGCCCAAAGATGCTCATTGTCTTGGCCAAGGAGGGTTCTATGTGTGGGGGAGAGTTTTAAATTTTTCTAAGGCCATTCTTGATTCATATTTAATGAATGAAAATGAAAGGAGGCCTTGGAAAAATTTTAGAACTCATAGAAAGTAATTTGGTGCCTTAGGTTCCATATTATGACCTAAAGAAGCAACATGGTGCTAGGCTTTTTGTTTTAATGATGTGATATCTTTAAAAGGCTTAAAAGGAGTCAAGAATCATATTCAAAAGGAAAGAATGAGGCTTAAAAATCATTTGAGGGGTGTTGCTTCATTAGGTGCAATTATGGACCATAATGGAACCTATAGGGCAATCTAGTGTTTCATCAAGTTATGTAGCCTTAGAATGTGTTTTATGAACCTAATTGGCTCCCATAAATTGTATCTAGGCCTAGAGAAACCATCTCCGCCAATTTGTGGGTGTGTGGTCGAAAGAGGAGGCTTAAATTTTAAGGAAAAAAGTGTGTGAGTGCACACAAGGTAGCTCTTTCTACTTTCTCTCATGCATGGATGTGTGTTTAGCTTACTTTAGAATGTGTGTATGTGTATTTTCAAGCTATGAAAAGTGTGCTAGCATATGACAACCCTACCTTGTTATCAATGTATTTGTGGTTAAATACAAGATTAATAATTAATTATCAAGATTTGAGGTCATTACATTTTACCGCATTACAAAAATATAAGGAAATTTGAACCTTGATGTTAGGGTCATCACCATACTACCACAACAAAACAAAATTTTGCATAAAAGAAATCCTACTACCATAAGAGTTTCATGATTCCACCGTTCATCAGTTTTAATACCCAAAAACCTCCCACAAGTGTTCTTATATCGTTTCCTACCCTTACCATTGAAGAAACAGGGGTTTTTAGGTTAAAATTATGAGTTTGGAGATTTACGCCGCGGCTTATACCTTCCTCGCTGTGGCCAAGTTGCTCTCTGGAATCACTGGGCAAATTTCACAAATCTCGTCGCGGCGATAACCGCGGCGAGTTGGACCTTCATCGCGGCCAACCTATGTGGCGCCGCGGCGAAAATGCCTCCTGGAACTACTATTATTACTCCCACGATTCTCGCCTCGGTGCAATATGTTCACGCCGCAGCGAGTTTTGCTTCTGTCCAACCTTTATTTTATTTCTTTGACTCGCACCGCGACAGGACGTAATGTGTCGTGGCGAGTTTTGGTTCTGTTACCCTCCTGGGCAATTTTTTCCACTTCACGCTGCGGCGAGATTTATCAGGCCGCGGCGCTCCTCGCCACTGTTACTCCCTGGGCTGATTTTCTTCCCTTGCGCTGCGGCGGGATTGGTTATGCCATGGCGCCTTTCGACTCTGTCTCTCATTTGGCAGCGGCGAAGTCCTCTTTGCCGCAGCGCGACCCCCTACTGTGACCATATTACCCAAATTTTGCCCCTTACACTCTAAATCTCATCTTAGGGACACTCCAGGTCTACCTTCCCTTATTTTATGTGATCCTAATGGTGTTTATCTACCCTATTTACCCATCAATCTATCCATTACTATTGCAAAACTTAAATGCTAGTTCTACTTGCCCAACTAGCTTATATCAGCAATTTCATGAATGAATGACAGCAAGAACACATGCATTAGCAACAATTAACATCCCATGCACATTCCATATATATTTCATTCATCAGTAGCTTATGTCCATATCCAAGGCATCATATGACTACAATTCCCATATGGTAATCCATATCACCATTTCAACAAGACTATATATATGATACTACAAGTTCATACATTAATATTCAATAGTAGTAAGACTTAAATCCTTAACGGTTACATTCCAATCAAACAAAATATGAACGCCTACACTTGGCAACATGAATACATGAGGATGCTATGTGAACTAATAACAAAATTGCATCTCTACTATCTAAGCCAGCTAAGTGTAGCCTCCTCCCATATGTTGGAGCTCATGGATTTTCATCCACTTGCTTCCCTTTATCCTTACCCGAGGAACCTTCACCTGAAATGTTAATCCTATAGAATGGGGTGAGATATAAATCTCAGTAACCAAGGCAATTCCATCATATATCCAGTTTAATTAGCATATATGCATGAATCAAAATCCATATCATAAACATATCCATTATATCAGCAAATGAAACAATTAGCTATCATGATTACTATCCCATACTAGCAATCATATTATCACATGTTAAAGGCCATTAACATCGAGAGAGGCCCGTCCACGGCACCTACTCCCTATTGAGCACAACCGGGCTCAGTGCATCTAGGTTTGATCATAACTCGGTGCTCGATCGAAGCACATGCACGGGTGGCAGCCGCACCATAGCTCTACCATGGACTCACAAGGTCCAATCACAATTCAACAAATAGCCAACCAATTCATTCAGCATTTTCAATCAATCATATACAGCAACATATGAAATTAAATCAAATATATACATGGAATTGATATAAACCTGGTTACCTCACTTGTAGACACTTGCAACAGTCACCAATGGTGCAAAAATCCTCCTATAACCATAGCATCATAGAATTACTACTCTAATTCATCGTTAATAGTTACAATCAATACCCAAAGAATTTAAGATGCTAATGACTACCTAAGAATCACTTACTTAGCCACTATAAGTTCCAAATTCGGATTAAAGTGTCTTCCACCAGAAAACTCAATATTCCACCCAAAATTCTAAGTAAATTCGTACATAATTAATACCCATTTTATAAATCAGCTATGGGGGTCTCAAATTAATAATTGAAGCATCATAATGGAGGGTTTAAACTCACCCAAGGTAAGCCATAACCTCAACCTACGAATTTTACCAAGAAAATTCCCAAATTCCCACATTTCAGATTTTGGGTAGAGTGAAAATGCTCCAAATGAAAAACTAATCAGACCAAATTAAAGAGGAAGATGAGGGGATTAAGTTGTATAACTATTACCTTTGCTGAATCTTGCTCTAAATGTGAGAAAATACAGAATTATTGCCCCCAACCCTAGCCTTCTCTCCAAGCTCCCAATTTTCCTCTTTGTGTTTTGTGTTTCAGCAAGTGTGAGGAAGATGCTGGTGTATTAGGGTTTTAGTTGGGTTTAAGTTGGTTCAAATGTGGGTCATGGGTTACTCCAAGATCTAACTTCATTTGGGTTTCAGGTTTTTGTTTGTTGGGCTAGTTTTTGAAGTGTTGGGCTGCTGAAGTTTAATTTGGCCAGACCAAATTTTAAGAGCCCAAAGGTTTTGGTTCTGTACAAGGGTTATTGGGCCACTTAGAAGAGTCTATACAAGGTGGATTTTGGGCCTCCATCACCCTAAATTGGGTTGGGTCTGCACCTAACCCATTCGGCCTCCATTAGCCTCTTCTCATAATCTATTAATTTAAGCCTAGATAGAATTTATATCCCAATTAAATCTCAAATCGTTTTAATAATTTATTTCTCTAAAATCTCCATTCACTCGACTTGCCTAATTATCCCATATTAATTATGTCTAATTAATCTAATCTATGATTAATACTTTAATTAATTATGGGGTGTTACATAGCATGCCTTTATATGCCATGATTCTTGATACCATATTATGTTTTCAAATGACTACATGATGTCGGTATAAGTTTGCTTGAGTGTGGAGAGGCCAAGAACTCTTCCCTTTGGTGAGGATGAGCCAATAACCTTTGAGCTTAGTTGAGATATAGCAAAGAGTCTCCTAAAAGCAAAGTGGGCTCCCAAGAGTATAATTGAGTTCGAAACTCAAAGAATAGGTGAGGCAAGTCCAAAATCCATGAGGAGAAGTGTGAGGCCAATCCAAACACTTGGTGAGCTCTTGAATGTCTTATATGATGTGTTCACATGCCAGCTTGCTTTTTAAATGTCCATGACTTCCATTTTCTCCATGCAGGCATTTGTAAAGCTTGCTTTGCACATATTATGTATGATTAAATGGGAGATGAGATATTGGGATTCTTTGAATCTCATCCCCTCCTCTCTAATGATCTAACATGCTAGGTGAACGAAGTGGATATGCTAATAGGAGCCAACAACACTAAAGGAAGGAGATTGACAATCATATGTTTAGCTTTTGCCACTTTAAGACCATGATTGTACCATATGATATATATGATGTTGTAAATGGCCTATGACCCTTGAGACATGTATAAATATGCTAGTATGTGATGTTTAGATGTATGAATATGATGTATGACCTCTAACATTTACTTTAAGTATGTAATGCCAAAGTGTGCAATGTGGAAGTTTAATGGAAATGTGCATAAGTGTGGGTTGAATGGCCAAAATGAGATGCATAATGTTTGGGACCATTTGGGCAGCTCACACAAGTCTTAAATGTGTTTTTAGACTTGCCCAAAAGGTGCCACAACTAAGGGAAAGCTATTAGGCAAATTTGGTACCCCATATGGAGCTAAATTTAACCATAATGGAACCCTATCTTACTTTTTAGCCAAATGAGTTAGTCTTGATATGAAATTTGGCATGAAATTAGGTCTCATTGAGAGCTTTTTGGAAATCTAAAGATCATAATTTTTGGAAGTCTATAGAATATTTGATTATTTTTCAAAGTTGGCCATTTTCATAGTTTTTGATTTGCTGCACTATTCATTTAGTCTGGAATTAAACTTTATCATACGAGGCTCAAATGATGTCCAATTACCATGATATTGTATACAAAGAAACTAGATAATCTCAGTGACTCGTGCCAACTAGAAGCACCTCATTTGGAGTCTAAATAGGGAGATATAAACTTTTAAAATTTCTATCCAATATCAGTAAAATTACCTGACCAGAAGTATTGTTCCATTAAATTTCAAAGTCTGGGCTTGATGAAATGATCTGGAGATATTTTTCCTCTCTAGTTAACATCTATAGCTTTCTAGATTAGTATCATTTGCATGGATTGGAGTTTTTTGGAATTAATTGGACATTTTCAAAGTTTTCTATAGAATTAATTTAGTCAGACCTTTGGACCATTTGGATGTCAAAAGTCCTCTGAATGTTATGGTCTGGGAATATTTGTAGTGTGAATTAGACATCTAAATCTTTCTAGAATGACCAAGATTATATGATTTTGATTTTTTTAGATTTAGTTATGATTTTCTAAAATTTGGTCATAAAATGGAGCAAATCTGGCTGAGAATGAACTTCCATATTCCACACCCCATTTTGGTTTCCATGAGTTGTGGGCATGATTTTGTGATGCAAATGAGTTGTTTTAATGTAATTAAATATGAGGGTATATATTATGAGCTCATATGGTTCATGTGACACTGAATGGAATTTTTAGATATAGTGCAATGCAAAATTATTCCTATTTTCCTTGCTTTTTCTATGGGAATTCTATATATTTCATGATATTATGTCATTTAAAAGTATAAGATGAGCTAGAATTTATGGTGTTACACCTTCCCTTTTTCCTCTATTATGCAAGTGTTAGCTATAATGGGTGTTCATTCCATTTGAGAGCATGTGATTCCTCAACCAATGGCTTTATTGGAACATATACTTTGGCTAATCTAATTTAAGGCTCCAAATTTAATTCTTTACGAATACTTTTGAGAGCCTTTAAATACTTCAAATACTCTATAAAATCTTCTTAGCTCTCTTCAATAAGAACTAAGGACCATATCGGAGGATTCCTCAAATGAGTGCTTGGAAGCACATTTTCTACTTCCATCTCATTGTAACATTTTTCTAATTCATTAAAAAGATCCCCTGCCAAGGCCACTTAAGAGGTTACCTCTTGGTCTTCTAATCTCATAATACTCTTTGCTACCTCTATTCTTTATGCATGTTCCCTATCACATTCATTAGAAACCTTTAGCAATTCTTTTTCAATCTTTAAGGTAATTTCATTATAATTTTTCTCATCTTCTTCTTAAGGAGTAGTTGCCATATCAATTAAAAAACTCTCTTGTGAACTATTATAGATGACATTAGCTAATTTTCTTATTTAGTTTTCCAATTTTCTAATTGTGTCATCTTGCTTAACCACAGTGATATCTTACTTAGCCATATAGTACTTAATTATTTCTTCCAAGATAGGATTCTGCCATGGAATGAGGATTTCAACTTGTAGTTGGAAATCGAGAAGTTAAAAAGGATATATTGCATTTGATGGAGAAACTTGACATTGATTCCAAGAAAAAATTTGTTTATGATTGTAACTAGGGATATATGTTTTATAAAAAAATTGTGTGTATTCTTATTGAAATAATCCTCCATCTATGCATTTTCTATATAATATAGGCATGGCTCTCTATAGTGATCTTTCCTACAATTATTGCAAGTTATGTACAAGTATTGAAAATCACTAACATGAGTAGCATAACCAGTATACATATAAGAGTTATCAAACCTCTTATCAAATCAGCTATTTGAGTTGTCAATTTGGTCATGATATTGAGTTTATACTCATTAGTTGTCCCATTGTCAGCCAAGGATAATCTATAATTAAAAGTAAAAATAACAAAACTAAAACTAAAAGCACAAATATCAATAACACCAACACAAAAACAAAATACAAACCAAAAAACTTAACTACTTACAACAAACAAAAACAAACTATTCAAGACTTTAAGTTTAGATCAAATGAGCTTGCTATTAATATTAACAAAAACTTTAAGAACAAATCCCTGACAAAGGGATCAAAAACTTGTTGCACTATAAAAATGTACACATAAGTATACACATTACACAAGTAATATAGTGATGAATAAAGCATCATTTCCATAAGGATTTGTCACTGGGATAATTGTTAAGTACTAAAATTTTGCACCTTAATCTAAGTCAAGCCAATAATAAAAGAATTTAGAATTCAAATTAAACTAAAATCATAAAAATGACAAAATAAAGGGATCAACATTTTAGGGTAAATTAGAAGATAAAGAATTAAAATCATGATTCCTCTTAAATTTCATAAGAATCAATTAACCTCTCTTTACCATACTCCAAATGATGATCTTTGCTAATCTAGAACTCTAAATTGCATATAAACATTTTTCAAATTACCTATAGGCATTTCCCTAACCAATTCACAATTCCTTATGCAATCAATTAAAAGACATAGTCAAGAATAGGTCCTAATGTGACTATGTGAGACTGATAGATATATTCCTATCCTATAAGCAAATCAATCTACTCAATATTGCAAATTTCATGAACCCATATTGCCTAATAAATGGTATAGTCCCAAAATCCCTTTCTCAAATTCATTTATGTTAGCTAAATCATCTAATAGTTTCTTAAGACTTAGAAACATGAAGAACAAAAAATATATAAGCAAATCATATAACTAATTCCAAAGAAAGAGGGTAATTACAATCTATTGCATATTAGGGTTCATCATTATTCTAAATCAAGAGTTCAGCTATACATAACACAAAAATTCAACACTAAAAGCAAAGTATCTAGTAGCAACATCAAGGAAATTGCAACAAAAAAGGAAAGGAAGATACAACTAGTTGTGGAGCTTATCTTCTTTTCAATCCCAAGCTTTCCTTTACCTCCAAGAGCTCTTCTTTAGCCCTTTTAATGTCTAACAAATCCAAAATAATAGCCAAAAGAAAATGAAATAGGTATATGAAGTAGAGCCTAGCCAAAATCAGCATAAAAAACAATTGCATATTGATAAGTGTAAATTGCACTACAAAGTAAAATTTTACGTCACAATGCAAATGCCTTTTGGAAGAATTTTTTTAACTTCCTTTGAATTACATCACGACATAATATTTTATGTCATGGTGCAATTCTTTAAATCTTTAAAACTCCTACTTTGATGGCTTTCAACTCTAGATTTCCAACACTCCCGCCCCAAGATGACTCAAACTCAATTTTTCTTGTATTTACTGTAACATCCGATTATCTGAAAATAAGAGAAAACATGAGAAACGTAACATACGATTTCTCCGTAAATGAATAAAATTCATCAGATACAAAAGAAAGTCCCCCGAAATGAGATAGTTAAGGTCCCAAAAAATTTGGGAAGCATTCTAGACTTCTAAAAATGAGAATCCTAAGCTCAGATGGAAAGAAAAATAGAGCTAGAATGAAGAAATAATTTCTTACGAAAAGTTTACAAAATGTAATGGCATTTTCGTAATTTTGAGCAAATTTTGGAATTTAATAGAAGGGCTTTTTAAATGAAAATTTTGAGTTCTTTAGGGTACTCAGAGGCCCTGAAAAATCATAGAAAGCCTCAAGACAGTTAAATCCCCTCCGGTGGATGTTTTTCAATGTCAGTGTATCCAAACTTTGACGGATTTGTTCAGGAAGATTTTAGCTCCGATTTGAGTGATTCCAAAAGCATTTTACTAAATTAGGAATCTAAATTTGATAATGGAAAAGATGATTCTAAAAAAGGAGCTAAAACGAATGAGAAACAAAAATGCCAAGAATGAAGGGCAAAATGAGAATTTTTGAAAAGTGTAACCCCCTCCCACCTATATATATGATGTGCCCTTTGTCTCCCTTCATTATGCACAACCATGTTCTTCCCAAAACCAGGGAAAAACCCTAGGGGATGAGGCACACAAGAGAAGGAAGAAAAGGAGGAGAAATTCAAGGTAGAAAGGTATGGATTTTCATGCTCTTGCTCTTCCAAACCTCTTCTCCTTCATTCTCCTTTATTTCCTATGATTATAATGAAGTATATAGATCTGTTTTAAAGGAGAAATTGAGGAAAAAATTCGGATTTGAAGAGAAGAGCTCAAAGAACACAAGATTCAAGTGAGAAAAAGTAAGAAAATAAGGTAATTTCTTTTCCTATGGTTGTCATCTTTGGTTCCCTCCTCCTCCATTTTGCCTAACATGAGAAAACCCTAGGAGGAATTGATTTTTAGGTAGAACCAAGGGTGATTCTAAGGAAAAAGGATGTGGAGATTAAGAATATGCAAAGGGAATTAACAAAAAACTATTAGATTTCAAGATGCAAGTTCTAGGGTTTCAATTGCACCTTGTAAAATTTGATTTTCTATGATGATTCTTAGGCCTAAATAAAAGTTTAAATGCGTTCCTAATATCCCTAAAAGGCTTCCCATATGCTTCTTCCCTTGAGAAAACAAAGCAAACTACAAGGAGCTCCATTTCCTCCATAGCCTCGGCCAAGCAAGGATAGCATAGCTAGGGAGAGTTTTAAATTTTTTTAGACCCATTCTTGAGTCCTATATGATGAATAAAAATGAGGGGAGGCCTTGAAAAAAATATAAAACTCATAGAAAGTGAGTTAGTGCTTTAGGTTCCATATTATGACCTAAAAAAGCAATATGTAGTTAGGCTCTTTGCTTTAATTGTGTGATGACTCCAAAAGGCTTAAAAGGAGTCAAGAATCATATTTGAAATGAAAGAATGGAGGTTAGAATTTTTTTGAGGGGTGTTGCTTCATTAGGTGCATTTATGGACCATAATAGGATTTGTAGAGCAACCTAGTGTCTAAGCAAGTTGTGTAACCTTAGAGATTGTTTCATGAACCTAATTGGCTTCTATAAATTGTGTTTAGGCTAAGAGAAATCTTCCCCACACTTTTGTAGGTGTGTGGCCAAAGTAAGGGAGGGAATTTCAAGAGAAAAAGTGTGTGATTGTGTGCAAGGTAGCTCTCTCCACCTTTTCTCATGCATGAATGTGTATTTAGCTTATCTTAAAATGTGTGTGTGTGTATTTTCAAGCCATGAAAAGTATGCTAGCATGATTTTATATGTCATAATTTCATGATGACATATTATGTTTCATATGATATTTTGATGTGTGTTTGGTTTTGTTTGAGTGTGGTGAGGCCAAGAACCCTTAGCCATAGTAAGGATGAGCCAAGAACCCTTAAGATTAGTTGAGACAAAGCAAAAAGTCTCCCAAAAGCAAAGTGAGCTCCCAAGAGCATGGTTGAGTCTAAGAATGCATTAAAGAATGGGTGAGGCAAGTCTAATATCTACAAGAAATTGGATGAGTCCAATCCACTTGCTTGACAAGCCTTTGTATGCTATGTATGACATTTTCAAATGATGAAAATGCTGACAATGCTTCTTGAATGTTTGTACATGTCAACATGACCATGAATGCATTTATGAGACTTATTTGCATCCATTATGTATGATTGAATGAGAAATAAGCTATTAGGATTCTTTGAATTTCATTCCCTCCTCTCCAATGATCTAATGTGCTAGGTGGATCAAGTGGATAAGGTAATGGAAGCCAACCACCTTGAAGAAGAGAGCTTGACTAGCTAATGCATAGTTTTTAGTTCTTTAAGGCCATATTTGTATCAAAGCATATAAACCCATGGTGTATATGGTCTATGACCTCTTAAACATGTGTAATTATGATATTACGTCATGTATGAATGAGAAAATGTTATGTAGTCACTAGAATGTGAATTGAGTATATGATGACAAATTAGCTCCATGAATAGTTTGATAGAATTATGCACATGTGTGGATGAAATAGCCAAAATGAGATGCATGGAGTTTGGGACCATTTGGGTAGCTTACAAAAGTCTTAATCATGCTTTTAGACTTGCCCAAAAGGTGCCAAACCCTAAGGAAAGCCATTTGGTTACTTTGGTACCTTATATGAAGCCAAAATTGACCATAATTGAACCCTTTATCATTTTTTTAGCTAAATGAGTTCTTCTTGATCTTAGATTTAGCATGCAGTTAGAGCTTGTTGAGAGCGTTTTGGGAAGTTAAAGAAAAAAAATTTTGGAGGTCTACAGAATATTTTATGAATTTCCAAAATTGACAAATTTTTTGATTTTGGTATACTGCACTATTCATTTGATCCAAAAATAAAATCTATCACATAGGGCTCAAATGATGTCCAATTACCATAAAAATTTATACAGAGAAACTAAACATTCACAGCGACTTGTACAAACTAGAAGAACCTCATTTAGAGGTCTAGAGAGGGAGATATGAATTTTTAAAAATTATGTCTAGTATTAGGAGCTTCACCCGATCTCAGTTACTGTTCTATTGAATTTCGGGGTCTGGGAGTGCCTGAGTAGTCTAGAAATATTTTTCACCCTAGCTAACATCCACATCTTTCCAGATTGGTATCATTTTCATGGATTGGATTTTTGTGGAATTAATTGGACATTTTTGAAGTTTTCAGCAGAAATTTGTGACAACACCAGTGAGCAGTTGACCTCTGGACTTTTTCAGATGTCAAACATCCTCTGTGATGAGTGTTATGGTCTAGACATATTTTTAGTGTGAAGTAGACGTCTATATATTTCTATAATGACCAAGAATGCATGATTTAAATTTTTCTAGATTTAATTATGATTTTCCAAAATTTGGTCAGAAAAGATCCAAATCTGACCGAAAATGGATATGAATATTTCATGCTTCCCCTCGTGATTCTTGAGGTGTAGGCCACTTTTAATGATGAAAATGATTTTTATTCATGTAATTAAATATGAGGATGTGATGTTTGAGCTCATATGGTCTATATGACACTAAATGAAATTTTCATACGTGACGTAATGCTAAGAAATGCATTAAAACAATGTCATTTTCTTGTCTCTTGTATGAATTACTTGATGTGAGGCATAGATATAGTATGAAATAAGCTAGAAATATATGGTGTTACATTTATTGGTATCAGTGCAAAGTTCTCAGCTCTCTCGGATTAGATTTGGCTTGAGGATATAGCAATAGGGCTATGTAAAAGGCATGAATGGATAGGTAGAGCCTTGTATGAGACATGTTGGGTGTGTGAGGATAGGTTATGGCTTTGTTCATGATGTGTAAGTTGTAGGATAGTCTTAAAGTAACTAGTAGACACCGAGAAAGGGTGGCCTTTAGAGTAGCTTGAGCAGAGCTAAGTTTGAACAAAGCTAAGGGATCCGACAGCTAGAGTTTGATATGATGTGATAGCTCATCGAGATCAATGGCAAGCATTAGATATAAATGATGAGAAATGATCTTGTTGATGTGAAGAGGCTTGCTAGAGAGAGTATATGAAGCCTAATTCCCCTAGTAGTCATACTCAGGCCATTACAAGCTATCTCGCGTAATGCAGAGACAAATAGGTGTAGTGCAGTATGAGATAAGACTGCAACTGCACAAGACCAGTTTAGAGGAGAAAAGAGAAAGAGAATTGCCCCCTTGCCATAACACTCGAATGTCTAGATGAATTTCAGAGCCTAAAAAGCAAATTTCCTTAGGCTAGAGGTTGAGTTACGAGCTACACCCTAGAGCCCAACAGCCCTAAGATAATAATAAGTTCTCCCTGGATTGAGAATGGAAAGATGAGACATCCTCATGTCGGAAAAACCACCTAGTAGTGGTTAGTAAACTCGCCTAGATAGACCCCCCTGAGTCATAAAGTATAGTAATAAAGGAAGCAAGGAAGAGCTAAGAAACTAGCTACAGAAAAGATGCCCTCGCTTTAGTCATGATTAGATGAGTAAGCTAAGCCCAGAAAGGTAAATAGATAGGGGTTCGATAGTTAGTTAGATGAGCTCCATAATATGAGATTGATATAGGGTTAAGGCACGTGAGTGATTAAAGCACCCAGTAGAGCATAAGTTTTCAATAAGATAGAGTCCAAATATTGAGAGCATGTGTCTTGGATTGGGTTATCAAAACCCTAGAAATAGTATACTATGCTCCTGGGCATGAAATTAAAGAGGCTGAACAGAGATAAAGCCCAGCTCTGATCCGAACGTAGAAATAAACTGAAACAGATAGTTAGTACCTTAATACCCTCAAGGAAGTTCAAGGGAGCTAGAGACTGCCCCAAAAGGTAAGCCTCATTTTATGTAGAGAAAAAGTATAAGCCGAAAGCGCCATAGAATGAAATTCTTGGGATTATATGAGATAGAATCCTTCTTACCAAAGGATGGTCTAGCTAAGAGCATAGTAAGGGTATGAATGAAAAATAGACCCCCTTGATATTAGAGAGAGTAAATAAGTGGAGGAACCCTAGGAAAATACAAGTGCTCTTGAGCATAAAGAAATTTAAATTGACAATAGAGACAGTAAGTGGTAGAACATCCTTTTACCTAAGTAAGAGGATAAGAAAGGTAGAAAGAGAAATTATGACAGTGTTTAAGCTGAGAACATACTAGATTAAGAATAGATATTTAGCTAATGTGCTTGAGTGCTTAAGAAAGCACATTTGTCCTTGGCATAAATGCCCTTCTAGCATGATAGTGCCCAAAGTAAAAATAGCGGGCAATATAGAGAGATCTCAGGATAAAATAGGGGAAAAATCCAATTTTCCTTGAGCACGCTATGAGAATAGGGCAGATAGAGAAAAGTAACAGAGGAATACTTTAGATTATTAGGAAACTTGCAATATATAGGCGATAGTAGCTTTGAGCTCAATCATGAGGTGCCCGTGTATTAGTATTTGATGTTATGGTTTGCTTGTAACAGAGGCTACATGATATTAGGTCTGGCCAACCTAGTAGTAATATGGCTTAAATGCACAACAAACGATGACATCAATCACCAAAGTGTCTCGATAATCGAAAAGTATCCTAGTTAAAGAATGGGATGAGTCAAAAAACAAAGGTAAAGGGATTCTAGTAATATCATAATAGTAAGGAAAGCATGTAGAAAGAGATCCCTAGTAGAGGATGTTAAGATTCAGTATGCATAGCCTGAGTCCCTTATAGTATATATAAACGAAATAAATAAGGACCAGAGCAAAACCTCTCTCCTACCAAAGATGTTAGCCACACTCAGTGTGTGAGGTGCCCTAGTGCCAAGGCACTTAAAAGAAGAATGTGGGCATAGTTAGAAACTGTAGGATATAAAAGGAATGTTAGAACGAGCATATGTAAAGTAAGCAAGTCAATAGAGTAAGAAAAGGAAGCCTAAGTAAAGAAGGGTTGAAGTAGGAATCTGAGGATCCTATGAAGAGTGATGAATGAAAAGTTAAATGCTCCTGAGTATTTGTATGATAGGGTCTTAGAGAATGAGATGACACAAAGCCTACTTCACACGAAGAGCACGATGTAGTTTTGAGTTTAGCCTTAGCTATTATGAGTGATGGTTACTAGATCTAGTGAGCATATATTTTATTGTAACATACAGTAATCTTAGGCCTTGATGTCTCCCAGAGATGGATCACAGTAGATCCTAGCATAGCACAATAGGTTACAGTAGACCCTAGCAGGGCTCTGAGAGGTCGTAGTAGACCCAAGGGTCATAATAGATCCCACAGAGTTATAAAGAGCCCTAGCCATAACATGATAGTTCTCTGGTGAAATGATGGCCTGAGATAGTTTTTACAAAGCAGTTAGTCTCAGAGACCAGTACAATTTCAGTTAACTTTTGTCTCAGAGACTAGAGATCTCCTAAGTCTAGTAGACCGTTACCACAGAAATATGAAGGCTTTACTCAGACAGTTAAACCACTTACTAGCTCTCTTTAGAGATAAACATAGTGTATGAGATGAGAAAAGTAACAAAATTAGCTTTCCAAAGTTAAAGCTAAATGAACCTATGACGACCCTAACTTCTAATCATTGTAATTAAGGTTAGATACTTGATTAATAATCATAAATTAAAGTTACAAGACATTACAACTAATTACATTCAGAAAATATAAGAAAATTTGAACCTTAATGTTATTAGAGTCATCAACCATATAATTACAAGCACTCATGTACATTAGGAAAACAAACATTCATTTATAAGCCTTGGATTCTATTACCGATTAATTCCAACTCACAAGAATCTTCTATCAATGTTTCTAAGTTGTCTCTGAGATTACCATATGAAAAACCAAGATTTCTTGGTTAATATAAGGGTTTCAGGACATTCGTCGCAGCTAAATTCCCCTTAGGCACGACCAATTACTCTCGGGTTCACTCATGACTTCGTCACTGGTTTCATCGCGGTGATAGCTGTGGCGAGTTGGATCTTAACCACGGCTAACCTACATGGCATCGCGGCGAGGAAGCCTCTTGGAACCTACCTTGCTGTGGCTAACTCCTTTTTGGAACACCTGACAAATTCTTGCAAAAGTTTGCCATGACTAATTCCCATTTAGCTGCGGTGAATTACCCTCTGGACGACTCCTAGTTTTGCCTCTCATATTTTGCCATGGCTAATTTCACATTTTGCCATGGTGAATTGCTCTCTAGTACTCTCCCTTGGCAACTTCACCTCTATTGCCCGCGGTTAACAATATTTTGGCTACGGCGAAATTCCTTCTGATCCTACAATTTCTAAAATCTTGTCTCATACTCTCCACTCTCCCTCCAATAACATCCTAGGACCATTCTACCTTAATTTATGCAACTCTAATGGTATTTATGCACCTTATTTACCCAGCTATTCTACCATTACCAATTCAAAACTTAAGTATAAACTCCTACTCATCCAACTATCATATGTCAGCAAATTTATAGGTTAAAAATAGCAGAATTTCATAAGCTTCCAGTGATTATCATCCAAATATGCATTCCTTTAAAGATTTCATGCATCACTGATTCAAATCAACAATCTCATATATCCCATAATGACATTCCCAATAGTAAACCATATCATGAATTCAATAAAGTTCATACATCCAAAACCAAGTTATATTAAGACTTAACTCCTTAATAAATACATTCCATCTAATCAAAATATAAACACCTACACTTGGAAATATGATTACATGATGATGCTATATATATGAGATTAACAAAATTGCATCTACTCTACTTAGATTAGCCCAAGTGTAGCTTTCTCCACCCATGGCTAGAGCTCATGGATTTTCATCCACTTGCTTCCCCTTATCCTTACTCGAAGGGCTTTCACCTGAAAGTATAATCCCATGAAAAGGGGTGAGATGTAAATCTCAATAACCAAGGCAAATTCTATTCATGTATTCCAGTTTAATCAACATATATGCATGATTTCATATAAGCATCAGAAAACATACCAGTCATACCAGAAAATGAAACAATTAGGCTATCATGATTATTATCCCATACTAGTAATCATATTTCTACATATTAAAGGCCAATAAAATCGGGAGAGGCCCATCCACAGCACCTACTCCCCATTGAGTACAACCAGGCTCAGTGCATCTGGGGTTTGATCATAACTCGATACTTGATTGAAGCACGTGCACAGGTGGCAGCCGCACCACAACTCCATCATGAACTCACAAGGTCCAATCATAATACAATAGATAGCCAACCAATTCATTCAACATTTCAAATCATTCATGTACAGCAAATATGAAATTAAATCAAATATATGCATGGAATTAATATAGTCCCAATTACCTCACTTATAGCCAATCCTCTAAGAGCCAATTGAATGTTACTTCAACCTATGGACATAAAACCAAGCCATTACTATCCCTAATCATAATTTGTATAAGCAACCCATCACTTAAAAAAAGTTAAGATATATAGGACTATTCAAAAATACTTACCCAATCACCACTAAAACCAAATTCGGATTCAGTTGCTCCTACCCCAGAAACCTCAAAATAACATCTTAAATTCTGAGTAAATTCGCATAGAAATAATACTCATATTATAAATCAGCTATAGGAGTCTTAAACTAACAAAAAAAGCATTAAAATAGAGAGTTTATACTTACCTAATGTCAACCCTAGCCTTAACCTACGAATTTTCACCATGAAAACATTAAATGGCAAGTTTTAGATTTTGGGTATGGGTGAGAATACTCTAAATGAAAAACTAATCGGGCCAAAATGAAGAGAAAGAGAAGGGGATTGAGTTATATAACTATTACCTTAGCTAAATCTTGCTCTAGAAGTGGGAAATGATGGATTTCTTACCCCAAACCCTAGCCTCCCTTCAAACCTCCAAATTTCTCTTTTATGTTTAAGCAAAATGAGGAAGGGGCTGAAGTGTTTAGGGTTTTAGTTGGGTTTTTTATGGGTTATGAGCTGCTCCAAGTATCCAACTCCAAATGGGCTTCGGGTTTAAAGCTTTGTTGGGCCAGTTTCATATGTTGGGCTGCAGAATTTTAATTAGGCCATACCAAGTTTTAAGAGCTTAAAGGATTTGGGTCTACACAAAGGTTGTTGGGCCAATTATAAAAGCCTATAAAAGGTGGATCTTGGGCCTCTGACACATTGAATCAAATTGGGTTTACACCTAACTTATTAGGCCTCTATTAGTCTCTTATCATGATCTCCTACATTAATTTAAGCCTAAATGAAGTTTCTATTCTAATTAAATCTCAAACCCAGATTAAGAATTTATCTCTCCAAAATTTTCATTCACTTAACTTACCTAATTATTCTATAGTAATTATTTTTAATTAATCTAAATCCATGATTAACACCTTAATTAATTTTTAGGGTGTTACAGAACCACTACCTAACAGATAGTAAGCCCTAACCGAGGGATAGAGAGATCCCCGCATGCTAGCTTATGTATTTAGAAAGGGGTTAGGTGTAGTTTTTATATGAAGTAAGTGGTACAGTATATCTCCAATAAGCAAAATTATGAGAATAGCTAGCATCCTATCAGAGTCCAATAGTAGTCAGTGGTAGTAGCTCTTAGGTGATAGTATGAGACACGTATATTAGGCCTATTAGTATTGAAATGAGGAACTACAAAATGCCACTATAAGTGAGCAAAGGAAATTAGAAAAAGTCCCAGCTTGTAGAGACAGATGCATTAATAAATAGAAAAGTTGGGATCATTAAAAGCAGATTCTCCTCAAAGGAGTTGTAATCCCAATAAGTAATTGAGATGTGAGGCCTGTGACAAAAAGAATGTGAATGTTTTCCAATGTTAGTGTACCCAAACTTTGATGGATTCATTCAAGAAGGTTTTATCTCTGATTTGAGTGATTCCAAAGGTATTTTACTGAATTAGGAATCTAAATTTCATAATGGAAAGTATGATTCTCAAAAAGGAGATAAAACAAAGGAGAAACGAAAATGCCAAGAATGAAAGGCAAAATGGGAATTTTTGAAAAGTGTAACTCCTTCTCACCTATAAATATGATGTGCCCTTTGTCTCCCTTCATTATGCACAACTATGTTCTGCCTAAAACCAGAGTAAAACCCTAGGGGATGAGGCGCATAAGAGGAGGAAGAAAAGGAGGAGAAATTCAAGGTAGAAAGGTATAGATTTTCATAGTTTTTCATGCTTTTTCTCTTCCAAACCTCTTCTCTTTCATTCTCCTTTATTTCCTATAATTATAATGAAGTATATGGATATGTTTTAAAGGAGAAATTGAGGGAAAAATTCGGATTTGAATAGAAGAGCTCAAAGAACACAAGATTCAAGTGAGAAAAAGTAAGAAAACAAGGTAATTTCTTTTCCTATGGTTGTCATCTTTGGTTCCCTCCTCTTCCATTTTGCCTAACATGAGAAAACCCTAGGAGGACTTGATTTTTAGGTAGAACCAAGGGTGACTCTAAGGAAAAAGGATGTGGAGATTAAGAATATGCAAAGGGAATCAACAAAAAACTATTAGATTTCAAGATGCAAGTTCTAGGGTTTCAATTGCACCTTGTAAAATCTGATTTTGTATGATGATTCCTAGGCCTAAATAAAAGTTTAAATAAGCTCCTAAGATCCCTAAGAGGCTTCCCATATGCTTCTTCCCTTGAGAAAATAAAGCAAACTACAAGGAGCTCCATTTCTTCCATAGCCTCGGCCAAGCAAGGATAGCATAGCTAGGGAGAGTTTTAAATTTTTTTTAAACCCATTCTTGAGTCATATATGATGAATAAAAATGAGGGGAGGCCTTGAAAAAAATTTAAAACTCATAGAAAGTGAGTTGGTGCTTTAAGTTCCATATTATGACCTAAAGAAGTAATATGTAGTTTGGCTCTTTGTTTTAATTGTATGATAACTCCAAGAGGCTTAAAAGGAGTTAAGAATCATATTTGAAATGAAAGAATGGAGTTGATAATGCCTTAGTCGCTTAAGCACTCAATTAAACTAAGATTGAATTAATGCAGTATAGGTCAAACCTAGGTCATTCTTCCCAAGGAGCAATTTAGGGGTTAATTTGAATTGATTTTAGGTGATTATTTGATACTTGTTATTTGATGCAAATTCTAAAAAACTCTCTCTATGCTAAATGCAAAATTAATTTAACTAAATGCATGCAAATGGGGAGTTTTGAATTAAGAAATTAAATTTCAACTAAAAAAGAAAAAAAAAACTAAACAAGTAATTGAACTAGAATGCTCTAAATTGAAATTAAAATGATTGTAAAAATGCAAAGACAAATAGGAGGTAACCAAGGTTTTGCAAGGGGATTTTGGCTCTCATCACTACCAAAGATTGATTGAGACCAAGAGAAGTGATTAGATAATAGACTAATGTATTGAATTAACTTAATCCAAGGATAGGGAACCCTAAACTCAAATGCATATCACTTGACTTGACTAGGAAACCTTTAGCTAATTCAAGTAATTTGCAAGTAATTAAGCCAATTAAACCCATCAAATCTTTCAACAATTGGATTCAATTAATTCTGGAAATTTGATTTCAATTACCTAATTGAACAATTAAGCAATCATACTTCCCAATTCAACAATCAAGTAGCGCAAAAGACCAAGATATACAATTAAAATCATAACATTAATCAAATTAATGCAAGAGAACTCAAACATCAATCCAACCAACATTATAAGATCTAGAAAACCAAAATTCCAGCAACTACAAAACATAATTCAAATCCCAAATAACACCAATTCCGATTACAATCTAAGATAAAATCATTTGTCCAACCTAAAACTAGGTCTCAACATTTAATCCATATAGAAATTCCTAAAACTAAAAAATCTCTAAGTTCTTGAAATTAAAAGAGGAAAAGGTAGAAAAAATAAACTCCCCAATGGTCTTCAATCTATGTAAAATCAAGATGCTCAAGCCTTCCTCCTCCTTGCTTCACCTTGGTGCCACCCCTCTTTAATTAAGCTCCCATGGATTTTGTGGTTCTAAAATCCCTCAAGTTTTCTACCATGAAGAGATGATGAAGGAGAATAGCCTTTGTTAGATGAATGATGGTGGAGAGTATATGGAAGGCAACGTGCTAGATAGAGGAAGAAAATAGAGATGATGGTGGGTCCAGTGTGGGAGAAGAGTGGTTCGTCCAGTAAAGGAGAAAATGGAGAAATGTAATTCGTCCTCTCTGCTCTAGTACAAAGGCCAGAAGTCAAAGAAGAATGAAGCAATTTGTAACACCATAACTTCTAGCTCATACTCATCATGCCTTACATGCTCATATGAGGTATAGGAAGAAATAAGTGAGATCTTCCTCATTGGATTCATACACTTGCTTAACATTGCGGCATGGTTAAAAATTCATTTCCGACATGGACCGTGTGAGCTCATTCTATACATCCTCATATTGCATTACACTATTACCACTCATTTCAATCCCAATAACATGCTTTAAACCCATGGAAACTAAAAAGGGATATGAGACATGCACATTCACTTTCGGCCATACTTGGCCTCATTTCTGGGCAAATTTAGGAAATTCATAACTAAATCTAGAAAAATCGAAAACATGAACTCTTGGTTATTCTAGAAATCTTAGGATGTCTACTTCATACTACAGATATGTAGAAGTCTTAAAATCCCACACACAAAGCTTTTGATGCACGAAATCATCTAGAGGTCAGAGTGGATCCTGATACTATCACAGTTTACAGATATGAACTTCAAAAATGTCTAACTAATTCCAAAAAAATAAAATGCATGCAAATGATACCACTATGGAAATATGTGGATGTTAAATAGAGAGGAAAAATGTCTCTAGATCAGTTGATCGAGCCAAACTCTCAGAAATCGATGGAACAGTACCTCTGGTAAGGCAAGATGACTGATACTGGGCAAAAATTTCAAAAATGCATATCTTCCTTTGTAGACCTCCAAATGAGATGATTCTAGTTGATACAAGTCACTGTGATTGTCTAGTTTTGGCCTATAAAATTTCATAGCCATTGGACCACGTTTGTTCCTCAGATGACACAATTTTACAACTAACCAAATGAACAGTGCTGATATGAATCTGAATTTCTGATACCAACTTTGAAAAATCATAGAAAATTCCATAGACCTCCAAATGAACCAATCTTTGGCTTCCCAAAAATCTCTAGACAATATCTAGTCACATGCCAAATTTCAAGACAAGAAGAGGTCGTTTGGTCAGACTTGGTCATCATGGGTAAATTGACCACTTTCTTGTGTTAAAAGAGGGCTAATGGGGTCCAACCTTGCTTCTCCTACCTCTAAGGCTCTATGAGCACATGGGAAAGCATCAATATAGGTTATCAAACATGGCTCAAGTGTCTAACAATCCAGATTTACAAAACTCACTCTCCCACACCAACACATACACCCATGTGGGCAATGCTAAGATCTTGCTATTCATTTCAAAACTTGCTACATAGGCTAAAATAGTTCTCATTCTCATACATATATGATAAATACATTTATTTACAAGTATTCATATATGCTACATCATGTACATCATTAAAGTACACCTCTTGACTTAACTACACAATAGTGACAACATGGCTTTTTTACAATTTCTTCACCAAATTCCCTGGCTTCAAGCTTGGTGGCTCCCATCTCTTGTCTCACTTGGTCCACCTAGCATGTTAGGGTGGTGGAGAGGGGGAGTGAGATTCAAAGAATCTCAATAGCTCATCTCTCATTCAATCATACACAAAGCATGCAAACAAGTCTCACAAATGTATGCATTGACATATTAGCATGTGAAATCATAAGAAAAGAATTTTCAATATTTGAGTAGGCCATACATAACATACAAGAGCTTGCCAAGCAAATAGATTAGCCTCACCCTTTTACTTGTGGATTTTAGACTTGCCTCACCTATTCTTTAAGAGGTCCTTAAACTCAACCTTACTCTTGGCAGTCAACCTCACTTTTTTGGGAGACTCTTTACTTTGTCTCAACCAACCTTAGGGTTCTTGGCTCATCCTTATCATGGTTAAAGGGTTATTGGCTTTTCCATACTCAAGCAAACCATAGCAATCACATAAAATATCATTGAAATACATAAGGCATCATCATGCTAGCATACTTTTCATAGTTTAAAACATACATACACACATGCAAGACAATGGAAGCACACATCTATGCATGAGAGAAGGTGGAGAGAGCTACCTTATTAGCTAATCACAAGCTTTCCCTTTCAATTTGTCTCCTCCCTTGTTGATTTCACAATCACCACTAGATGGGAGTGCTTCTCTTGAGCCTAGATACACAAGGAGCATGGAATTACTCTCTTAACACTTTATTCATGAAGAGAAACTAGGGTTTCTCTCTCTAGAATTCCACTAACTCTTCTTCCTCTCTCAAGCTCTCAAGAAGGAAAGCAAGGAGGAAGGAGTGCAGAGAATGAGTTTTGATATGCTTCAAGAGGGGTTTTCCACTCTCCCTCTTCTAGACCAAACTCAAAACCTAGCTACTTCCACAACCAATTTCATAGGAAGAGAGAGCAAAGAGAGAAGAATAACATGCTAAGAAGAAAAACCATGCAAATCTTACCTTTCTCTTATTCTTCCTTCCTTTTCTAGGTTTCTCTCTCTATCCACGGCCCTTTTCTCTCCTTTGGTCGAAGCTTAGGTCAGTTTAAAGAGAAAGGAAGAGTTGAGGCACTTTAAGAAGTCAAATTCTCTTTTTTCACGCTTTTCCAGACTTACCCTTGCTATAGCGAAGAATAACCCTCGCTACGGCGAGCAAGTATCAATCCCAGACCCCTGTTTTCACTATGGCATGCGCTACGGCGAGAAACGCCCTGATTTTTGTATGGGGTGCCCGCACTCACTATAGCTAGAAGCATTTTCGCTATAGCGAGAAGGCACTCTCGCTATAGCTAGACCATTTCTTGCTATAGCGAACAGGTACATTCACTATAGCCAGGCTACAGCTAGCAAACTTAGAAAATTTTCAGCCATTTGAAAAGTTTTTAGCTTTTTCTCTTCTCCTTTTCTTCTTCTTTCTTTTCTTCTTTTCTTCTCTTTTCTTTTTCTGGTTGTTACACAATTCAATTCATCCTCTCTAGCTTTTTGGCACCTCCTTCAACGTCCTATCCGAAAGCCAATCAAAATGAATAAGCAGCAATCCATTCTTCTCCAGGTGCTGGCATCCTTCGTGCAGTACAGAGGCAAAGAAAAGTCAAAGCAACCATTCCCTAATCACCTTCTGCCCCGTCAAGTTCGAAGAAAAGCCAAAGAAGAAGGAATCAATTCCTCTAGGCCCAGCATCCTTGCTGTTGATGCATGTGAAGTCTAGTAAAATGAATTGAAGAAGCAGCAGTTTTCTTTTTCTCCACGTGAAGTCTCCTTCTCCAGGTGATGAATGAATGGAACAGCAGCTCCCTTCCTCCCCCTTACTTCTTTCGGCGACACTCCTCCCTTAGACAGATAAGAATAAATCCCCTCAAAACTCTCCCAGCTGTTGACTCTTCACCCTTAGAAACAAAATTAAACCTAATAACCATTTTCAAGTGTTTAATAAAAACAAAAATTTTGCTCCAATCTTGACCTTTGATTCATTTTAAATTTTCAATTTACTTGCCCAAAAATTCTGCACAAAATTAATAAATGTTTTAAAGATTTGAAGTATTCAACCCATCAAAGAAATATAGAAAATAAAATATTAGCAATTTAAATCCAAAAATTCTCCTAATGAATTCAAAATTATATTATTTTCCAAAATTGACCAAAAATTCAAATATTGAATAATAAATCCATTTAAGCTTAAATTAATCATTTAAAACAATAATAAATGTGGATAAAAATATATGAAAATTAGCATTTATCAATTCCCCCACACTTATCTCTTTACACTCATAGGCAAAGCAAACCAAAATCAAGGAAAAACAAAAGGAACAAAACAAAACTGCAAAAGGTGAACGTTCTAATCATAAGCCAAAAGTAAACCAAAACATTCAACATCTTTCTTATCCAAGTAATCATTACATGCATTAAGATTAAAGACATCATGGCAATTAACTTGACAAGGGAAAACCCAAGCTAGCAATCCCTTACCAAAGGTACTATGTATATCACTCTCACTCAAAAGTGTTTAGGCTTGTATGTGCACTCAAAACCAACCTATCCAAATCTCTTTCCAAAAGCTTGACAAAAATGTGAGCTCTCCACCACTAACAAGCAAATGCAAACATAAATCAAAAGAACTTTATTAGGTTGTACTGAGCTAAGGTTAAGAAAAAGAAAGGATCAAATGATAGGAAAAAAAATAAAATTGAATACCTTAGGAGAATGAAAAGCAATGCCAAATAAGATAATATGGAATGAAAGAAACAAAACAAACAAAACTTGGATATGGCCTTTATTCTTTTCTCTTTTCTTTTCTTTTTTCAAAATTATTACTACTTTTTCTTATTTATATTTCTTCCTTTTCTATTTTTTTTCTTTGAATATATACATTCATTCATTCTTTGATTTGTTTTGTATATACTTGCTTTCTTTCAACTTCTTCTTCTTTTTTCATTATGACCCAAATTCCAACTATTTACATGTTCTTTCATCCAAAACAAGCAAATTGACATGCTAATCAACTCCCAAGACATTCAACAAGGGTAGAAAAAATATTTATTTTTAATGGCTATGGGTTTGGGCTAAAAGAAAGAAAGAAAATAAAGGCTCAAAGGGGTAAAACAAGGGATAAAATACATGAAAGTGTAGGTTTTTTTTTTAGCAAGATAAAAACAAAATGAATACCTTTATCATTTCTATGTATGCAAATCACTAAATGTGGTCTCAAACAAGATTTAAGCCAAGTTCTAGAGCAAGAAATGGATAGGTGGTATACACACCTGAAAAAGAACTATGCAATAGGCTCAAAAATCTCACTAGGTCATGATTACTAACCTAGATCTACCCAAGTCAGAACAATTGCCATTTAGCTTTATCTACTTAAAACATGATCAATTACTCTTCAAATCAAGAATGTATCATATCTAAGCACTTGAAGCTTGCAATTGTCACATTCAAAACAAATTTTTTTAAATTTCCAAAAAAAATTCTATATTTTTTTTCTTTTTTTCCAAAAATTTGCTTTTGACAACACCAAAAACTATACAAACCAAAAACTCAACAAAACTATTTACATGCAAAATTAAAGCATCCCTCCCCACACTTAAACAATGCATTATCCTCAATGCATAGAAAACAGAGCAAATCATAGACAAATAATATCCAGCACAGCCCAGCTCAGTAATATGACAATGTAAAGTAAAAAGAGTAAAGGGAAGGAATACGACTAGGGCTACGTGGCATCCTATAGTGGAGCAACCTCCACTGCTTAAGTGGGGTATCCCTCATAAAAAGGTTTCAAGCGATGCCCATTGACCATGAAGCATCTCCCGGTTAGCTCCTTCTGGATCTTTACAACTCCATAAGGAAAAACATTAGTGACAATAAAAGGCCCCTCCCATCTGTAGCGGAGCTTTCCAGGCATTAACTTCAATCTAGAAACATAAAGCAACACTTTTTGGCCCACTTGAAATTCTTTTCTCACTATAAACTTATCATGAATGGCCTTGGATCTCTCTTTGTAGATCCTAGAATTTTCATAAGCTTCTCTTCTTATCTCCTCAAGCTCTTGCAATTGCAATTTCCTTTCAACACCAGCACTGGCAAGATCTAGGTTGCACCTCTTAACTGCCCAATATGCCTTGTGCTCCACCTCTACCGGTAAATGACACACTTTTCCAAAGACTATTTGGTATGGAGACATTCTAATAGGGCTCTTATATGCTGTGCGATATGCCCACAGTGCATCATCTAACCTCTTGCTCCAATCTTTTCGGTTGGGTTGCATAGTCTTCTCTAAAATGAGCTTGACTTCTCTATTGGAGATCTCTGCTTGGCCATTCGTTTGAGGGTAATATGGAGTAGCCACCTTATGCATCACACCATACTTGCTAAGCAAGCTTTGCATACTCCGATTGTAAAAATGAATGCCTTGATCACTGATGATGGCTCTTGAAATCCCAAATCTATAAAAAAAATGTAAGACTTGACAAAAGAAACCACTACAGAAGAATCATTAGTACGAGTGGGGATTGCCTTAACCCACTTTGACACATAATCCACAGCTAACAGAATGTAAAAATAGCCAA
Source organism: Erythrophleum ivorense (assembly GCA_026724425.1). NCBI lineage: Eukaryota > Viridiplantae > Streptophyta > Magnoliopsida > Fabales > Fabaceae > Erythrophleum > Erythrophleum ivorense. Next base: position 48,788,997 of record JAIUCV010000003.1, on the reverse strand, counting down.
ATGGAATAGGGAAAGGCCCTATGAAATCTAAACCCCAAACATCAAAAACTTTACAGAACAAAAGGGCTTATTGAGGCATCTCTTGCTTCCTAGAAAGATTACGCATAAATTGACATCTTGAACAATTTTTACAAAACACATGGGCATCATGGAATAGGGTAGGCCAAAATAACCCGCTATCTATCACCTTCCTAGCAGTACATCTAGCACTAAAATGTCCCCCATATGCAAGAGTGTGATAAAAATGCAATATGGACTCATGCTCATGCTCTGGAACACATCACCTAATCACTTGATCACTACCTATATGCCATAAATTAGGATCATCCCAGATATAGTACCTAGCCTCTCTCTTAAATTTATCTAACTGGTTTTTATTCAATTGAGCAGGTAAAATAGATGCAGCTAGATAATTGGCTATATCAGCATACCAAGGAATAGACAAACCAACCACACAGAGCCTATCATTAGGAAAATCATCTAAGGGTAGAGAAGATGTTACCAAAGGTGTTTCAATCCTACTTAGGTGATCAGCTACCATATTCTCTACACTACTCTAATCACAGATCTCCACATTAAACTCTTGTATCAATACTACCCATCTAACCAAGCGGGGTTTGAAGTCTAGCTTCTTGAACAAGTACTTGATAGCTAAGTGATTTGTAAAGACTATCACCTTCGTGTGGATGATGTAAAATCAGAATTTCTCTAGCCCAAAGACAATTGCAAATAACTCCTTCTCTGTGGTGGTGTAATTAGCCTAAGTAGCATCCAATGTTTTTGAGGCATAGGCTATGACATGTTGTCGTTTCTCCACTCTTTGGGCAAGAACTGCACCTAGTGTATAATCTGAAGCATCACATAGGAGCTCAAATGAAAGGTTCCAATCAGATGACCAAATGATGGGAGGTGTAGTAAGTCTCTTTTTCAACTCATCCTAAGCACACTTGCAAGAATCATCAAAATTAAAACCCACATCTTTCTGCAGTAAATAAGATAATGGCAATGCTATCTTACTAAAATCCTTAATGAATCTCCTGTAAAATCCAGCATGCCCAAGAAAAGAATGCACATTTTTCACACAAGAAGGATATGGAAGAGATGAAATGATATCAATTTTAGCTTTATCTACTTCAATGCCATCATAAGAAATAACATGTCCTAAAACAATTCCTTTCCTAACCATGAAATGGCATTTCTCAAAATTCAGTACAAGATTATATTTAATGTATCTTTCCAAAACTTTATCCAAATCAGCTAAGCATGCATCAAAAGAATTACCATAGACAGTGAAATCATCCATAAAAATTTCCATGCAATGCTCAAGTAAATCAGAAAATATAGAAACCATGCAACACTGAAAAGTGCCTGATGCATTACACAGGCTAAATGACACGCGTCTATATGCAAATGTTCCAAATGGATATGTCAATGTGGTCTTATCCTGATCCTCAGGTGCAATACAAATCTGAAAATATCTTAAAAAGCCATCTAAAAAGCAATAATAGGATATACCAGCAAGTCTCTCTAACATCTGATCAATAAAAAGGAGGGGGTAATGGTCCTTTCTAGTCACAGAATTCAATTTTCTATAGTCTATATATACCCTCCAACTATTCTAGACCATAGTAGGAACTAATTCACCCTTATCATTATGCATCATAGTAAGACCAATCTTTTTTGGGACTACCTGAACTGGGCTAACCCACTGACTATCAGAAATAGGGTAGATTATACCTGCAGAAAGAAGTTTAAAAACCTCTTTCTTTACCACATCAAGAATTAGTGGATTGAGTCGCCTCTGTGGCTGTCGCACAACTTTGGCACTATTATCTAGCAAAATCTGATACATGCATACATCAGGACTGATCCCAGGAATATTAGCTAGAGTCCATCCAATAGCTTTTATCCTTCACTTCAACACCTCAAGGAGGCAGAATTCCTCTTCCATGGCTATGTCACTAGCTACAATCACTGGTAACTTTTCACCTTCTTCCAAATAGACATATTTCAGTGAGTCAGGAAGTGGCTTTAACTCCAAAGAAAGAGCTTGCTCAGCTAAAGTTATGAGCGGCTTCAGATCAATGTCAACCAAACTAGAAACCTGCACTGATGACTCACAAACAGAAGAAAAGACTTTCCCAACTTGGGAACCATCAGTAGTAACAGTAATAGTAGAAAAATCATGACATACATCACAATCCACAGAGTCATCAACAGAAGTAGTGCCATCAGTAGCACTCAAATCCAAAACAGAATCAGAAACATGATCAAAACTAATTAACAATTCAGAATTAGGTGATGAACATATATCAACCTCATCTACAGCATCAATCACACTAAGTAACTGAGAAAATCCATCTGAATCAATGAAAGTGGTAGATAAATGGTCACTAGTATCACCACTACAATGAATAGGCACAGAAACATCATCATTAGCATGTCTAGCACTCTCAATAAAATCAGTGAAAATATCAATATCAGCAAGATCTATACCAGTGCAATCATCACAACCATCAATTTCAAGACATGAACAAGAGACAGAATCATCTAATCTAACAATATCACATGATATACTCAGCATGCTATCTTTAAAGTCCATAGCAATATCATCAACAAGCATATCAATAAGACTAACCCCTGTCTCAACATAATCATCCAAAGGGTGTCTCATAGAATCAAGTACATCAAATCTAATGATATTCCTAGTAAATTCCATAGTCAAAGTACCAGCATGTACATCTATCACTGCCTTAGCAGTTTTAAGGAAAGGCCTACCTAAAATCAAATGTCCCTTTTACCTAAACCTACTATCATCCATATCAAGAACATAGAAGTCTACAGGGAATATGAAATCTTTTACCTTAACCAAGACATCCTCTAAGACTCTTTCTGGGACTACACAATGTTTATCAACAAGGAAGGCAATCAGGCTAGTAGGCTTGAGATCTACTCCTTAAAGTTGAGAAAAGATTGATTTTAGCATAACATTGATTGCTACTCCTAGATCTGCCAAAGCATTTGAAAACTCAATGTCACCAATGGTACATGGTATGAGGAAACTACCAGGATCCTTACACTTCACTGGCATTGGCATCTGATAAAGAGAAGAGACAACTGCCCCTAAATTAACTTTATCATCATGCTTAAGCCTTCTTTTTGTGGTGCACAACTCCTTAAAAAACTTTGCATATTTAGGCACTTGTGCAACCAAATCAACTAATGGAACATTGATCACCACCTTTTTGAAAATATCATAGACTTCTTTAAACATCTCTGCTTCCTTCTTTTTCCTTTCGGTCTTAGCTACCCTAGTAGGAAAGGGTAAAACCTATCTGCTCAATTCCTCCTCTTTCTTCTTTTGCTCTTCCTATGGTGCCACTTGTGTTTTTGCTAAAGTGGGCTTATCCTGTGATGTAAAGGTGGAAGTAGAATCATCAATGATAGCATCCTTGTCCTTGAAAGCATAGGTGGCAATAGGATCTGCAAAAGTGACTGTCTTGCCACTTCTAAAAGAGATAGCGTTAACTCCACCATGATTAGGATTCTGTTAGGTCCTAACGTTAGGATTAACTACCACTTGGGATGGAAGCTTTCCTGAACCTTGACTCTGCATGTTACTAATTGCATTAGACAACTGCCCAATCTGAGTCTAAAGAGTTTGAATCCCTTATCTATGTTGTAAATCATTTTGTTGATGTTCCTTCTCTATTTAGTCTAACCTATCCATTAAAAGCTTTATCATAGTATCCATCTTGTTTTCTAACCTTGAACTCTCTTCTTGAATAGGCACAGTTTGCCTAACTAGTTGGAACACCTGACTACTAGAGCCAGTACCCTGATTAAACCATGGTTGCTGAGGTTGGCCACTACCATATCTAAGGTTTGGGTGATCACGCCATCTAGGATTATATGTAGTAAAATATGGATCATACTTCTAGCCACCTTGATTCATAGGCTTAGAAGGATACACAGCATTGCAAGGCTCAGCTTTATCATTCAAGAATGGGCAAGCATCAGTAACATGAGTAGCTAATGAGCAAATAGAGCAAAGTAGGCCAACTAGAGCTGAAGAGCTTGGATGTGGGGTGAAAGAACTAGAAGATCCCATAGAATTGGCCATGTTGGAAGGATTATGCAATTGAAGCATAGCCATTTTCTCCATAACAGATGCAAGCTTATCTATTTTGCTCTCAAGACGAGACTCAGAAATTAAGGAATATGACCCAACTTCATTTACTCTAGCTTGTTGTCTAGTACCAAATTGTTGAGTATTCTCAGGTTTCTTTTCAATCAATTCCCAAGTAGCATTAACAGTCAAATGAAGAAGAGTACCTCCAGCAGCAGAATCTAATAAATCTCTTTCTAGAGGTAAAAGACCTTCATGAAAGTATTGTATCAACAAAGTATCTGAGATCTGGTGATAAGGGCAACTAGATAGCAACATCTTAAACTGCTCCCAACACTTATGCAAGGACTCCCTAGGCATTTGTCGACAACCACATATTTCCTTCCTAATAAAGGAAGTGTAAGATGCTGGGAAATATTTCTCCAAAAACATCTTCTTAAGCTGGTCCTATGTAGTTATGAATCCAGGGGATAGTCGAAGTAACCAGTTCTTAGCAGACCCCTCTAAAGAAAATGGGAAGGCATGCATCTTAATCTGATCCTCAAACACACCGTTAGGTCTCATAGCAGTGCAAATCATATGGAAAGTCTTCAAATGATTGTATGGATCTTCACCTGCAAGTCCATTAAATTTAGGAAGTAAGTGTATAAATCTAGGTTTCAACTTAAGATTAGTATTAATATCAGGATAATTATTGCACCAATTTTGAAAATGCAAATCAGGTGTAACTAACTCTTTAATGGTCCTAGCAGGAACATTATCAACATTGACATTAGCATGCTCTAAATGTGCCTGATTATTTACATTTCCCTTATTATCTTCTATTTTAGTTTCAAAATCAGAAGTAGAAGAATCAATAGATGACTTAACAAAACAAGATTTAGAAGAACTATTACCTATAAGACTGCTAACTTTAACTCTTCTTCGCTGATGAAATGTCCTCTCAATTTCAGGATCAAAGTCAAATAATTTTTCAAAAGAGAATCGAGTCATACAATATCAATAAAGTAGGATTAAAGTAGTAAATATAAAAATTTCAAAATATTCAAACTACCAAAGAAATAAATCTAAAACAACCTAAAAGACTCAATACACACTAGGGAAGTCAGAAAACATTCAGAAAACACAAGAAAAATCACACAAAAATTCAAAAAGAAAATATGGAAAAATTAGAAAATTCAAGAAAAATTCACAAAAATCAAAGAAAATTCAGAAAAGTGGTCAAAACGATTGAATTTGCCCTAAAAACACCAAACCTAATGCATGTATTAGTCTTGCTCAAAACACCTAAAAACCTTGGAGTACTAAAGATCAGAATTTTCTGGGTAATGACAAACAAAATTCCAAAACAAAGCACTTAGAAAAATTCAACCAAAATGACAAAATCAAAATGAAGAACACAGGGGGAAAACACCTAAACTCAAACCTAAACCATTGCTTCTTGGCAACGGTGCCAAAATTGATGATGCCTTAGTCACTTAAGCACTCAATTAAACTAAGATTGAATTAATATAGTATAGGTCAACCCTAGGTCATTCTTCCCAATGAGCAATTTAGGGGTTAATTTAAATTGATTTTAGGTGATTATTTGATACTTGTTATTTAATACAAATTCTAGAAAACTCTCTCTATGCTAAATGCAAAATTAATTTAACTAAATGCATGCAAATAGGGGGTTTTGAATTAAGAAATTAAATTTCAACTAAAAAAGAAAAAAAAACTAAACAAGTAATTGAACTAGAATGCTCTAAATTGAAATTAAAATGATTGTGAAAATGCAAAGACAAACAGGAGGCAACCAAAGTTTTGCAAGGGGATTTTGGCTCTCATCACTCACCAAAGATTGATTGAGACTAAGAGAAGTGATTAGATAATAGACTAATGTATTTAATTAGCTTAATCTAAGGATAGGAAACCCTAAACTCAAATGCATATCACTTGACTTGACTAGGAAACCCTTAGCTAATTCAAGTAATTTGCAAGTAATTAAGCCAATTAAACCTATCAAATCTTTCAACAATTGGATTCAATTAATTCTGGAAACTTGATTTCAATTACCTAATTGAATAATTAAATAATCATACTACCCAATTCAACAATCAAGTAGCACAAAAGACTAAGATATGCAATTAAAATCATAACATTAATCAAATATATGCAAGAGAACTCAAACATCAATCCAACTAACATTATAAGGTCTAGAAAACTAAAATTCCAGCAACTACAAAACATAATTCAAATCCCAAATAACACCAATTCCAATTACAATCTAAGATAAAATCATTTGTCTAACCTAAAACTAGGTCTCAACATTTAATCTACATAGAAATTCCTAAAACTAAAAAATCTCTAAGTTCTTGATATTAAAAGAGGGAAAGGCAGGAAAAATAAACTCCCCAATGGTCTTCAATCCATGTAAAATCAAGATGCTCAAGCCTTCCTCCTCCTTGCTTCACCTTGGTGCCACCCCTCTTTAATTAAGCTCCCATGGATTTTGTACTTCTAAAATCCCTCAAGTTTTCTGCCATGAAGAGATGATGAAGGAGAATAGCCTTTGTTGGATGAATGATGGTGGAGAATATATGAAAGGCAACGTGCTGGACAAAGGAAGAAAATAGAGATGATGGTGGGTTCAGCGTGGGAGAAGAGTGGTCCGTCCAGTAAAGGAGAAAATGGAGAAATGTAATTCGTCCTCTCTGCTCCAGTACAAAGGCTAGAAGTTAAAGAAGAATAAAGCAATTCAATTCATCCTCTCTAGTTTTTTGACGCCTCCTTCAGCGTCCTATCCGAAAGCCAATCAAAATGAATAAGCAGCAATCCATTCTTCTCCAGGCGCTAGTGTCCTTCGTGTAATACAAAGGCAAAGAAAAGTTAAAGCAACCATTCCCCAATCACCTTCTACCCCGTCAAGTCCGAAGAAAAGCCAAAGAAGAAGGAATCAATTCCTCCAGGCCTAGCGTCCTTGCTATTGATGCGTGTGAAGTCCAGTAAAATGAATTGAAGAAGCAACAATTTTCTATTTCTCTGCGTGAAGTCTCCTTCTCCAGGTGATGAATGAATGGAACAGCAGCTCCCTTCCTCCTCCTTGCTTCTGTCAGTGACACTCCTCCCTTAAACCGAAAAGAATGAATCCCCCCAAAACTCTCATAGTTGTTGACTCTTCACCCCTGGAAACAAAATTAAACCTAATAACTTATTTAAAAAAATTGCCATTTTCAAGTGTTTAATAAAAACAAAAATTATGCTCCAATCTTGACCCTTGATTCATTTTAAATTTTCAATTTACTTGCCTAAAATTCTACACAAAATTAATAAATGTTTTAAAGATTTGAAGTATTCAACCCATCAAAAAAATATGAAAAATAAAATATTAGCAATTTAAATCCAAAAATTCTCCTAATTAATTCAAAATTATATTATTTTTCAAAATTGACCAAAAATTTAAATATTGAATAATAAATCCATTTAAACTCAAATTAATCATTAAAAAAATAATAAATGTGGATAAAAATATATGAAAATTATCATTTATCAGGAGCCTAGGATTTTGTTTGGGGTGTTGCTTCATTAGGTGCATTTATGGACCATAATAGGGTTTGTAGAACAACTTAGTGTCTAAGCAAGTTGTGTGACCTCTGAAATTGTTTCATGAACCTAATTGACTTCTACAAATTGTGTTTAGGCCAAGAGAAATCTTCCCCACACATTTGTGGGTGTGTGGCCAAAGCAAGGGAGAGAATTTCAATTGAAAAAGTGTGTGATTGTGTATAAGGTAGCTCTCTCCACCTTCTCTCATTCATGAATGTGTGTTTAGCTTGTCTTAAAATGTGTGTATTTGTGTTTTCAAGTCATGAAAAGTATGCTAGTATGATTTTATATGTCATGATTTCATGATGACATATTATGTTTCATATGATATTTTGATGTGTGTTTGGATTTGCTTGAGTGTGGTGAGGCTAAGAACCCTTAGCCATAGTGAAGATGAGCCAAGAATCCTTACGATTGGTTGAGATAAAACAAAGAGTCTCCCAAAAGCAAAGTGGGATCCTAAGAATGCATTAAAGAATGGGTGAGACAAGTCCAATATCCATAAGAAATTAGGTAAGGCCAATCCACTTGCTTGGCAAGCTTTTGTATGCTATGTATGACATTTTCAAATGATGAAAATGCTTTTTGAATGTTTGCACATGTCAACATGACCATACATGCATTTATGAGACTTGTTTGCATCCATTATGTATGATTAAATAGGAGATGAGCTAGTGGGATTCTTTGAATCTTATTCCCTCCTCTCCAATGATCTAATGTGCTAGTTGGATCAAGTGGACAAGGTAATGGAAGCCAACTACCTTGAAGAAGAGAGCTTGATAACCTAATGCATAGTTTTTAGTTCTTTAAGGCCATATTTGTATCAAAGCATGTAACTTGTAATGTCCCACATCAAATGAAATAGTCCTTGGAACGGCCCATATAAGTAGGAGCGAAGCTCTCCCCATCAGCAGTGCACTCTTAGGCTAAAATGAGAGTAAGCCTAAGGGATAAAACCCCTCCCTTTTTTGGGTGAAATGAGAGTAGCCTGATGGGGGGCATAGGGGATAATACTGCTGGAGGCTTTGTGTGGAGTAGGTAACAAAGCCGGCCGTTCAAATGTGAAACCTGAGGATGAGTTGGCCCCAAGGGGGGTGGAATGTAATATCCCACATCGGATGGAATGGTCCTGGGAATGGCCCATATAAGTGGGAGCAAGGAAATGAGAGTAGCCTGATGGGGGGCATATCCACACAGAGCCTCCAGTAATATTGTCCCCTACACCCCCCATTAGGCTACTCTCATTTCACTTTGAAAGGGAGGGGTTTTGTCCCTTGGGCTTACTCTTATTTCAACCCAAGAGTGCGCCACTGATGGGAAGAGCTTTGCTCCCACTTATATAAGTCGCTCCTAAGACCATTCTATCCGATGTGGGACATTACAAAACCCATGGTATATATGATCTATGACTTCTTAAACATGTGTAATTATGGTATTGCGCCATGTATGAATGAGAAAATATGTTATGTAGTCACTAGAATGTGAATTGAGTATATGATAGCAAATTAGCTCCATGAATGGTTTGATAGAATCATGTACATGTGTGGATGAAATAGCCAAAATGAGATGCATGGAATTTGAAACCATTTGGGCAGTTTACACAAGTCTTAATCATGCTTTTAGACTTACCCAAAAGGTGCCAAACCTTAAGGAAAGCCATTTGGTTACTTTGGTACCTTATATGGAGCCAAAATTGACCATAATTGAATCCTATGTCACTTTTTGGCTAAATGAGTTCTTCTTGATCTGAGATTTGGCATGCAATTAGAGCTTTTTGGGAAGTTAAAGAACAAAATTTTTGAAGGTCTACAGAATATTTGATGAATTTCAAAGTTTGGCAAATTTTTTGATTTTGGTCTATTGCACTATTCATTTGGTCCAAAAATGAAATCTATCACATAGGGCTCAAATAATGTCCAATTTCCATGAAAATTTATACATAGTTACTAGACATTCATAGTGGCTTGTGACAACTAGAAGCACCTCATTTATAGTCTAGAGATGGAGATATAAATTTTTAAAGATTCTGTCCAATATCAAGAGCTTCACCCCACCTTAGTTATTGTTCTATTAAATTTTAAGGTCTGGACGTGCTGAGTGTAAAGTCCCACATCGGCTAGGAAGGTCCTGGGGCTAGTGCATATAAGTGGGGGCAAAGCTTCCCCTTCCAACGAGGCCTTTTCTTGGGAGCTAATGGGAGAAGCCATCTTCTAGGAGGAACAAAACCCTGGCTACGGAACCCAGTTTCGGACATGGCCGGACCAAGGACAATATCGTTGGGAGCTCTGTGTGACCTGCTCTAATGTAACAGCCAAGAAAAAGAAAAGAGGAAAGAAAAGGAAGGAGAAAAGAGAAAGCTGAAATTTTCAAAGGGGCTGAAAATTCTAAGTCTTCTCGCCACAGCCCGGCTATAGCGAATTCAGCTTCTCGCCGTAGCAAGAAATGGCTTAGCTATAGCGAGAATGCCTTCTCGCAATAGCGAAAATGCTCCTAGCTATAGCGAGTGCGAGTATTCCATACAAAAACTAGGGAGTTGCTCGTCGTAGCGACGCCATAGCGAAGGCAGAGGTCTGGACCAGACACGAGCTCGCCGTAGCGAGGGCAATGTCTCGCTATAGCGAGTGTAGTTCGGAAAAGCAAGAAAAAGAGAATTTGACTTTTTAAAAGCTTCCAAATCCCCTCTTTCTTCTTCTAACCGACTCAGGCTCACTTTAAGAGAGAGAAAAGGGCAGAGGAGAGAGAGAGAAGCTTAGGAGAAGAAGAAAGGACAAGAAAGGTAAGGATTCTCATGGCTTTTCTCTTCACATGTTACCCTTCTCCCCTTCCCCTCTCTTTCTACGGTTTTGATAGCAAAGATAGTTAGGTTCTGGGCTTGGTTCAGAAGAGAGAGAGTGGGAAACCACTCTTGAGAGAGGTTAGAAGTTATGTAGTCTTCTCTTTCTTACTTTCCCTTCTTAGGAGCTTGAGAGTTTGAGAAAAGAGAGAGGATAGTTAATGGATTCTAGAGAGAGAAAGAAACCTAGTTTAAGAAGCTCAGTAGGGTTGATTAGAAAGAGATCCCTAGCTTAAGAATCAAGTGTTAAGGAATTAATTCCATGCTTCTTGTGTGGTTAGGCTTAAGAGAAGTTCCCCCATCTAGAAGTGGTAGTGAAATCCACAAGGGAGGAAACAAGTGAAAGAGGAAGCTGTCAATAGCTAATAAGGTAGCTCTCTCCACCTTCCTTCATGTATAATTGTGTGTTTACATTGTCTTACTTGTATGTATGTATGATATGAGCTATGAGAAGTGTGTTAGCATGATGATACATTATGAATTGAAATGATGATTTATGTGGTTGTTTTGGTTTGCTTGAGGAATGGAAAGGCCAATAACCCTTTAGCCATGGTGAGGATGAGCCAAACCCTTAAGTTGGTCGAGACAAGTAAAGAGTCTCCCAAAAGTGAGGTTGACTCCCAAAGAGTGAGGGTTGAGTCTAAGAACCTCTTAAGTATGGGTGAGGCAAGTCCAAAAGCCACAAGTGAGTGGGTGAGGCTAATCCATGTACTTGGCAAGCTTTTAAATGTTATGTATGGCCTACTCACCTGTTGAGAATGTCTTTCTTTTATGCATGGCCAATTCACATGTTTCAAATGCTTTTAGTATGATTTTATATGCTAACATGCCATACATGCACCATGACACTTGTTTGCATGCGATATATGTATGATTGAATGAGAGTTAAGCTACTGAGATTCTTTGAATCTCACCCTCCTTCTCCACCATCCAAACATGCTAGGTGGACCAAGTGAAGCTAGAGATGGGAGCCACCAAACTTGAAGTTAGGGAAAGTAATAAAGACTTGTAAAAGAGCATTTTTGGTTACTATGTTGTGTATGAGATATGAAATGTAAATTGATAATGTATATGATGTAGTCCCTAAGAGAATTTGTAAGACAATGTATGTATGATGATGTATATATGAGAATGGGACCCATTTTGAATGAAGAAGTAAGTCTTGAATGTGAAAAGCTCCATGCTAGCATAGGCCACATGAGTGCATAAGTGGGCGTGGGGTAGTGAGTCTCTCCAATCTGGGTTGTTAGACACATGAGCCATGATTGATGACCCTTATAGATGCTTTCTCATGTGCTCAAGGAGTCATAGAGGTAGAAGAACCAAGATTGGACCCCATGAGCCCCACTTTTGGCCAAGAAAAGGCCTTTTTGCAATTGATGTCAAGAGTTAACCAAATGACCTCTTCTTGCTTTGAAACTTGACATGTGACTAGATCTTGTTTAGAACTTTTTGGGAAGCTAAAGATCAAGTTATTTGGAGGTCTATAGAATTTTCTATAATTTTTCAAAGTTGACATCAGAAATTCAGATTTCAGAAAACACTGTTCATTTGGTCAGTTTGAGAATCGGGTCATCCAAGGGGCAAACGTAGTCCAATGGCTACGAAATTTTATACACAGAAACTAGATAGTCACAGTGACTTGTAGAAACTGGAATCACCTCATTTAGAGGTCTAGAGAGGAAGATATGCAATTTCGAAGTTCCAGCCCAGAATCAGTCATCCTACCAGACCCGAGGTACTGTTTCATCGGTTTCCGGGAGTTTGGTTCGATGAATTAATCTGGAAACATTTTTTCTCTCTATTTAACATCCACATATTTCCATAGAGATATCATTTACATGCAGTGGATTTTTGTGGAATTAGTTGGACATTTTCAAAGTCCATATCAATAAACTGTGACAGTAACAGAACCTCCTCTGACCAGTGGACGATTTCGGATGTCAAACGCATGATATGTGAGATATTGAGACTTCTACATATTTTTACATGAAGTAGATGTCTTAAGATTTCTAGAATGACTGAGATCATGAGCTTTAGATTTTTCTGTATTTAGTTATGAATTTTCAAAATCAGCCCAGAAATGAAGCCAAATCTGCCAAATACGAATTTGCATGTCTCATGTCCCTTTTTGCTTTCCATGAGTTTAAAGCATATTTTTGGGATTGAAATAAGTCTTAGTAGTTCAACTAAGCATGAGGATGTGTAGAAAGAGCTTACCCGGCCCATGTGACATTAAAGTGGATATCTACCCATGTATAATGCCATAGAGAAAGAACATGAACCAAGAGCAATGATCTCCCTTTTATGCTTCCCATATGCACATGAGTATGTTGGGCATGATGGGTATGAGTTAGAAAGTAAGGTGTTACACTGAGCTAGTCTGGAAATATTTTTTCCCTCTAGCTAACATCCATATATTTCTAGATTGGTATCATTTGCATGGATTAGAGTTTTTTATAATTAATTGGATATTTTTGAAGTTTTCTACAAAAAAATTGTGATAGCACTAGTGAGCAGTTGACCTCTGAACGTTTTCGGATATCAAACGTTCTCTGTGATGGATGTTATGGTCTGGACATATTTTTAGTGTGAAGTAGACATACATATCTTTCTATAATGACTAAGAATGCATGATTTATATTTTTTCAGAATTAATTATGATTTTCCAAAATTTGGTCAGAAAAGAGCCAAATCTGGCCGAAAATGGATATGAATATTTCATGCTTCCCTTTGTGATTCTTGAGGTGTAGGCCACTTTTACTGATGCAAATAGGTTGTATTCATGTAATTAAATATGGGGATGTGATGTTTGAGATCATATGGTCCACGTGACACTAAATGAAATTTTCATATGTGACGTAACGTTAAGAAATGCATTAAAACAATACCATTTTCTTGCCTCTTGTATGAATTACTTGATGTGAGGCATAGATATAGTATGAAATGAGCTAGAAATATATGGTGCTACATTTACACCCCATAAAAGGAGTCAAGTATAAGTAATTTGCAATTTGACCATAATTAAGACATAATATGTCACGTATAACATAAAAGCTTATGTATGGAGCTATATATCTTATTTGTGCACATTTTTCTTATAGTTAGCCATATTTACCATAAAATTAGAACATTAAGGTTAAACCTACTATATATTAATCACTGGGTACAATGGGATGTCCATTTAGATATCATTCATTACAAAACTTTTAGCAATGAAAATTTGGCTACTATATATCCTAAATGGACTTCCAATACTAAAAAATAGTATTCTTGTCTATTTAAGTTCATAACTCACATACGCATATCTGGTTTCACCCATTGGATCATGTGTGAAAATGCTATATGTAAAGCCCCACATTAGATAGAAGGATCTTGGGCTAAGGCCTTATAAGTTGGAGCGAAGCTCTCCCTACCAACGGCGTACCTCATTTCCCATGTGGTGGGGTTTTGTCCCAAAAGCACCACTGGTGGGGAGAGATACACTCCCACTTATAATGCCTTAGCCCAGGATCCTCCTATTCGATGTGGGACTTTATATTCCACCCCCTTGTAGCCAACCAATCCTCGGGTTGCACATGTGGCTAGGCTGGCTCTGCTACCAATTCCACACAGAGCCTCCAACGGTATTGTCCCCATTACGGCAGCCTGTGGTACTCTCATTTCCCACGTGGTGGGGTTTTGTCCTAAAAGTGTGCTGCTGGTGGGGAGAGTTGCACTCCCACTTATAAGGCCTTAGTCTAGGATCCTCCTATCTGATGTGGGACTTTACACCATATGTATAAAGAAACTAATTTGACCATTTGTCATATAACCACATATTGCAACCTAAATCTAAAAAATTTATAACTTAGGCTACACCATTTTGATTAATACAAATTAGGTGTCTATGACTTATGATATGAACTTTCTACTATAAAAATTTCAAATTGAAATGAATCCATTTACTTTTTCAAAAACCATGAAAATCAAAGTTCTACTAGACAAAACAGTAACAGTGCATGACAACTTTTTGAGGCTAATTTTAAAAATTTGACAAATATTTTGTAGAGCTCTAAAAAATACAAACTTTGGTTTTATAAAAGACTCCAAATGTTCTCTAATTACTAACCAAATTTTAGCCCTAAATTTAGTAATTTTGGCTATCAATGGTAAGGATGCATTTTAGGGCTCATTTAGACCAACTTTTAGTTTTAAACTGGCCTAATTAGGCTCTAATATGCAATCCCTTACCTTGGACAACTTTCAATCTACAAATACATCATCTACATATGATTCAACATATGAAAATTAGATCATTCCATTGATAATACATATCAATATAGATCATTCCATATCAAAATATGTTCTAATTACTTATATATGCATTAAATAGTCTTACATTTTAAGTATAATGCTTTTGCATGAGTTTCTATTACCCTTTATCATAATACATATCAATATATATATATATATATATATGTCATACATGCATAATGTAAAAATCCTAACCACTACTTGCTTCAAGCCATAGCCTCTTTTTCTTTTCTTTTTTCCTTGATAACTTTACCTGACATGGTTAGTGGGAGATAAAGAGTAAGATTTGTGGGAGAATCTCAGTAGCAATACTCAATCCAATCCAATGCACACAATAGATAATTCAAGCATAAAATGTAAGCATGTAATGTTATATGCACACAAAACAACTTAAGCATGGAATTGACACAACTTTTATTCTCATCTAGTCATGGTATGAAAACATACTTGTTAGACTCATTCTAGACTAGGAAAAAGCTACTGCATTAAGTTCCTCATTACACTTGCTAAGAGCCAAAGCATAACTCATGTATACATAAAACTCATGCTAAAAGGCCACTTCAAACATAACTCAAGCAATCATAAAAGAACTAATACACACAATGCATATAAACTCAAATGCATGCAAGGAGGGAAGAGTAAGCTACCTGTTTAACCTAGGAACCTTGGCCCCATACTAACTCACTTGCTTTCTTCCTTTCGTCTTGTTTCCTCTACTTAGCACACACACAAGGGTGAGGTCACTCTATCTAAGTTTAAACACATAATTTGGGATACAAAGCAACAAATTAGAACTTATTCTATCTCATTCCATCACTACAAATACCTATTAAAACTTAAAGCATAACTTGGGTTACTTTAAGTGCCTTAAGGGATAACTCTTAAAATTCAACTTCTAAGCCTCAAAATCTTACCATATATGATCTTTATGATTCCAATAGATCTCATTAAGGCCATCAAAATCATATTTAAGTATGCCTAGAGTCATATGGTCCCTTTAGGCATTCTTGAACCCTAACTTTTCAATTATAAAAAAAGAGTTTCTAAATTTATTCCAATGCTTCTATTAGTATTTATATTTCATACCTAGACCATCTAAAACCTTAGAATTAAATAAACAACTCCTTAGGCATTCCAATTCTCCCTTGGTTGAGACACACACACTTTTAATCTAGCCATGGGATTTTATTTGCTTAATAAGGAAAATGGTGACTTTAGGATATCCCTAACTTATTTCTAATTCAACTATGGCCTTAAAGGGTTCAAATCATATTCTTGAGGTTTTGTGTAATATCTAACTTTTTTGGAAACTAAATTGAAATTGATATTGCGATATAAGAGGACCCTAAAGCAAAGAGAATTAAGGCCAATTAAGGGTAAGATGCTAATTAAAGCATCTAAATATGTGAATAGGAAATTGAGAATAGCCCAAAATCGGTACCAAAATAGTAAAATAGAGGAATTGAAAAATGTAGTGGCAAAATTATAATTTTGGATAACTTTTTGGAAACTCAGAGGAAAGAGATTTAAGTGGCAAAATTAAGTTTCTTGGGGTTTTTAGAGGCCCTAAAAACTATAGAAACCCTTTGAATGGTTAAAACTCTTCCATTATGCGATTTTGGCCATCAGCTGATCAAAAATTTGACTGAACAATTCGATAAGATTCTAAATCCAATTTAGATGAAACCAAAGGTATTTTATGAATTAGAGGACTAAATTTTATGATGGAAAACACAGTTATTAAAAAGGAGTTGAAATGAGCTCAAATGGAGAAAATCAAGATGAGGAGCTAAATTGGAATTTTAACAAATTTCATAATGAAGCCTCCCTTTCTTATATATCATGTCCGATGTCTCCCATACCTCTTAACTGACTTCCTTCTTGTCCAAAAAAAAATTTAGGGTAGCTCTAAGTGGCATACCAAAGGAGGAAGAAACCAAGGCTTGAAAGTGTAAGAAATCATCACTTTTCCATGATTCTCCCTTCACCAAACTTCTTCCCCTATTTCTTCTTTTTCTTCTCATAGTTTTGGTGACTTAATTGGTATTGTTTTGTAGCTGGTTTAGTAGAGGGAAGAGAGGAATTGGGGAAATTCTTGGAAGCCTAAGAAAGTGCATCTTGTGAGCTTTGAAACAAGCTAATTTCTCCATGGCTAAACTTGTTCTTCTTGGCTATCTTCCCCCTCCATCAATTTGGCCAGAACTATGGTCATGTATAGGGAGTTTTATTTTAGTCTAAACTTGATAGGAATTGGGGATTTAAAGCATGGAGAATCACATGGAACAATTAGAATTCAAAAAGAAGCATTTAGTAACAAGTTATGGCAATTAGGATTTTGATTGCACCTAGGGAAATTTGAAGCATTCTAATGATATTCTAGGTTCGGTAAGAGTATGTTTGAGTTTATTAGAGACCTAGGAATCTTCATAAGTGGTAAATTCCCTAAGAAAATGAATAAAACCACATAGGCACTTCATTAGATAGGGTTGGCCAAAAAGCATTCCTTGCACTTAAGGAGAGTTTTATTTGATTTCAATGATAGAAATGATCTAAATATTAATTATAGACACTAAAGGAACCATTAGTTTGAATTTAGAAGCCATAGTTTGAAAGTTGAAAGTTTTAGGTTCCAATAGGCATAAAAAAGTAACTTGGTATTTGTCTCCTTAAATTGAGTTTTTGATGACTCTAATAAGTTTAAATGGAGCCATGTAACTTAGATTAAGTGAGAAATTGAGGCCAAGATGATAAATTATATGAGTTGCTTCATTATGCTCTTGTATGGAACGATATGCATGCCATAAGTAAGCAGTAGCTTATGTAGAGTTTATGTAAGGCTAGAGATGGTTCTATTAAGATGTTTGTGTCTTATTTGATATGTCTAAACCAAGCAAACCAAGCCTTTTCCAAATGTATGTGTAAGGCTGAACCAAGAGGCAAAGGGAATCAAAAGAAAAGTTATGCTTCTTGACCCAAGGTAGCTCTTCATCCAAGTGTATGTTTGGTTCTTGGAAGTGTTTAATGCATATTTTCTCTCTTTGATATAATAACATGCCATATATGCATTCTTGAAAGGATGAATGAGTTATTAGGATTCTTTGAATCTCACTCTCCTCTACTTTATATCTAACCATGTATAGGTGATACTCATGGAACCAAGAATGGAAGTCAAGAAGCTTGAGACATGTTACTTTGACAATAGAATAAGATTTTGTGTAAATTGATGTCAAAGTATGAATGTATATGCTATTTATAAGATAAAAACCCTCAATCATATGTAAAAGCATATAAATATGTTGTATGAACCATAGTTGGGACCAATTGTATAATAATTTGAATTTTTGACATACTTATGCTATGGGTGCATGTGCATTTGATCATGTAAGGAAGTGGTTTTGAGTTCCATGATGATTTGGGTCTCTTGTGATGATTCTATATGCTACATTTAGAGTGTTGGATGTGCTCAAATGGTCAGTTGCATAAGGAGGTACTATTTTGGACTATTTGAAGCTATGATGATACTATAATGAGCCATATTCTTTCCCTAAACCAAAACTAAATCAATGGACAAATTTTGAGATGATATTTTACAAACATTTAGATCTCATTTAGAGCTTTTTACAAAATTTAACACAATTTCTGGAGCTTTGTAGAATTTATTATGATTTTTCAAAATTGGATGAAATTTGTAGAAAATGCCAGTGCACTATTCATTTGGTTAGTTTGGTTTTTGGTTTATTTGAAGAGCCAAATGAATTCCAATACTTATGAAATTTTGTAGACATATAGTTCGCATCATAAACTTTCCATAGCCACTAAGATCACTTAATTTGGAGATTTGTAGAGTGAGATATGAATTTTTAAAATTTCAGGTCTTGTATCAGTTTGAAATCCTATCCCAGCAGCTACTATTCCATTAAGATTTAGTGGGGCAAATGATATTATTTTGATTTGAACTTTTTATAGTAGTTAAATGATATCTGGAACTTTCCAAAGAGTTCTAGTTTGCATGATTTGTAATTTTCTAAATCATGTTATGAATTTCTAAAATGTGTGATAGAATATGAAATGCCATGAAAACTTACGAAATTAGCTAGTCTTGGTTTGTACACTCCAAATCCGAATTCCATGCTTCATTTTGTGATGTTTCTATATGAGTGAGTGTAACAAGGGTGGAAGATGAGTTTGGAGAATTGATATGATCCATTTAATCAAAATTGAAAAAATTTGACATTCAACATCAATAAATTTCGCTATTAAAAGTCTTGAATTTATTAAAATGGATTCTATAGGCACTTTGTGATATAAATTAAGTGCTATCTACCCATGGTATTACATTTTGAAATTTCCATGGCTTATCTAAAACCCTAGTGACACTAGCTTAAGTTCTATAGCTTCCTATATAATTTTATTTACATAATCTAACTCCTTTTCCTTCCAAACCTTTGTTTCTATTAAGTTTTCCTCAAGTTCAAGCCTTTTCCTCCATCTCTCTCTCTTGGCTAAACTATCTCAAGGTTTAGGTTTCAAAGAATAGCAATTCACATGGCTTGATACATACCTTACTTAAAAGCTCTTTAGTCGTAATTTCTTGTTGTTTATTTAGCTTTTTTAAATCACCTCTTTTGCTCAAGGGGTCAACCATAAATTTTACCTTTTTAAGAAACTAATTTGCCTTCCTTCTTTTTCTGTCTCTTCCTCCTTTTCACACCTCCATGGATTTATTTTAAGTTGCTAAAAGTTGATGCCATATGAGGGGGAAGAAGGGTATGACCTCAAGAAGAAAATCTAAGATATTTTTAACAAATTTAAAAAAATACTAATTACATTTCTTTGATTTATTTCCTTTATTTGAGCTCATTTTTCATTCTTTTCAAAAATCATCTATTCCATACGAAATTTTAGGTTCTCTTCTTTACCAAAAATATCTACTCAGAGGTTTTAAAGGTTTAAAATAGTTTGGAAAAGTCTAGTCTAAAATATAGATATTAGAAACCTTAATTTGCACACCGTCAGGGATTTAATTAAACTGGTTTCATCTAATTAATCTATGAGCCATATGTTATCATATTACGATGAGAGATATTTTTTTCTCATATTAATTCTCACTATATTTAAATTCCAAATACTTTTTGCTTTACAATACTACCACTATTTATCTGTTCTTGCACTATTTAAAGATTTAGGCCAAACTAGGATGCCCTTTTTATTTTAGGCTGATGAGAATTATCCTTATATCTATCTATTATTAATTTAAAATAAAACCCTAGTTTTCTGTATCATTTTAGTCAAAATTACAATTTTGCCATTACATTTATTTCACTCTGATTCTAAGCCAAAAACTTAATCTTTCTAGATAATTATACGGCATAGGATATTTCAAGATCCTTTGTACTCAAATAATCATTCTTTAGGTTTGAAGTGGCTTAAAATAGTTTAAAATAGCTCAAGCTACACTTGTGCCACTAGTTACCTTAGTTTGCATGTAATTAAGGTTTTGACCAATTTTATCAGTTCTATTTAAGTAGGTTGCCTCATTTAGTTATATTATAATAAAAAATATCTTACTCTTTTAATATACTATAAAATATTTAAACTTCTAATTTTCTCCTATTGCATTGTCAGACTCGTTACTGTTGCCTTTTTTAGGCCTAAAACTCAACCTTTTAGCCCATTTCTTTTCTTATATTAGGCTTCTACTCTTTTTCTTTGTCTGATTTACTCCTATTTGGGGATTTCACTTAGTATAAGAATACTAACTATTTTATTTAGTCCAATGTTGAAACACCGAATATTACACTAAGCACCTATTTCTGAACAAAAGTGTGCAAAATAACATGAATGATTAGGAGTTAACAATCCCTTGAATCTTGTGTGGACATGGGCATTAACCATGGAAAATTTCATATTAGCAAGGTAAAATCACCATGGCATTCACTTGGGCATTCATATTAGAAGAAACTACTAATGCACTAGAAACTACCAAAAGGGAAAAGTAAATTTAAATTTAGCACTAGGAACTAACTATTTTATTTTCCCCTTTGGTAGTTTCTAGTGCAATTAAATTTAAATTCAAGATTGGTGGCTAGTTCAATAAGTGGAGGAGAGAAATTGGAAGAGCCCTTCGAAGCATAACAAAGTACTCTTGAAAGGCTTCCTAACAAAGTAATTTTTCATGCCTATCATGCATCCCTTTGGCTCTTCTCCTTTTCCTATTTTTTGGCCAAATTAGGGATCATGTGATAGGGGCCTATTTATGATTTATACTTGATAGTAAGTGAGACTTTGAGGCATAGGAAATCAAATGAAACAATTAGGATGCAAAAAGAACCATTAGAGAACAAAGTATGGTAATTAGGGATTTGGATGCACTTTGGCAAATTTGAAACTTTCTAACGGTGATTTAAGTTGTCTAAGAGTGTGCTTAAGATCCCAAGACATTTAGAAATCTTTATGGATAGCAAGTTCCCTAGTAAAATCAAGAAAATTCCATAGGCTCCAAGTATGGTGTGCATCTTGACCTAAATGGAGAAGTGACACATAAGGAGATTTTTCTTTGATTCCAAGGATAGAAATGGTCTATATATGATTAATAAACACTAAAAAAGCCATTGGTTTGAATTTAGAAACCATTTTTTGAAAGTTGAAAGTTAGGTTCCCTTTTTAGGTATAAAGAAGTAACTTGATATTTGGCTCCTTGGATTGAATTTGTGATAGCTCTAATGACTTTTAATGGAGTAATGTGACTTAGAATGAGTGAGAAATGGGAGCCAATACCTTGAATTATATAGGTTGCTTCATTAAGCCCTTGTATGAAACCATAATGGTGTCATAAGCTAGATACAGCTCGTATGTTTATGTGAGGCTAGAGTTAGTTCATGTGTTTGTGTCTTGTTTAATGTAACACCATATATTCATACATCTCAATTTATGTAATTGAAGGCATCTACCATGGTTTTATCACATATGCACTTGCAAGGCAACGGGAGAGTGAACAAACGATAACTGAAATTGTCCAACTTTTAGTATATGAGTCATTTAATCCTTCCTTAACTCAAATATATTCTTAACATATCATAGTAACTCAGATTCATCACAAAATCTGACAAGAAACATGAATTTCAAGCTCTTCCCATGGTTTTCAACAATTAGCCTCAAGTTCCAGAACTAAGTTTCTGTCATCACATTTGAAAATTCATAATTAATTATAAAGAAATTGAAACCCAACAAACCATAGCTTTTTGGAAATCCCTAAATGTTAAATTCATGTTAAAATTAGTTCTAGACTATGAAAATAGCATTTAGACTATGATTGACAACAAGAAAGGAATATAGGTTTGGCTATCTTAGAGTTCTAATATAGTTTACTAATATGAAATTCGAAAATTCATAACTAATTTCAAAAAAATCCAATTCAGGCAAACTATACAAATTTAGAAATCTAAAAATATCTACTTTAAGGAAAAAATAACTATAGACCAAGAAAATAACAATAAGCTAATGAAAATTGATGGAATAGTACTTAAACTCAGCTAGCACTACTAGTACTAATATAAAAATTCACAAAATCATTTCTCTCTCTAAAAATTTCTAAATGAGGTGCTTCTAGTTGCTACAAGTCACTATAAATGTCTAGTTTCTCTATATAAAATTTTAGAACCATTGGACGTCATTTGTCTCTTGGATGACACAAAAACATTCTAACCAAATGAACAATAACTCATACCAATATACAAAATTTGCTAAACTTTGAAAAATCATAATAAATTCTATAGACCTCCAAGTCATGCAGTTCTTAGACCAACAAAAAGCTCTATATGAGATCTATATGTGAACAAAATCTCAGCCTCAAAATCATTCATTTGGTCAGGTTAGGGTTCAACTCACAAATTTGGTCATTTTGGTCTTAAAATGGTTCAATTTGGTGCCAAATGGTCTTCCCCTTGAACTAAGACCACTTGGACACATCTAAAAGCTCTATAATATCCTAAGTATGCATGCCAATTGATTTAAGAAGCCATGAAACTCAAATTCACTATGCCACAAGCCATATTACACATGATCTTACAACCACATCAATGCATTTCAATGTCAAAAACATCCATTCTCATTCATATGCTTTCAATTTCCATACATGCATCATATATACATGTATATACATATGTTTAAGTGGCTATACATCATTTACAACATGAGATTACATCATTTGCCAACAATATGATTACAAATGGCTAGATAACTCAACTCTTTTGTCATTTTCTCATCTTCAAGTGTGGTAGCTTCCATCTCTTTGCTCACTTGGACCACCTAGATATGTTGAGTTGGGAGAGGGAAGGGGGTGAGATTCAAAAAATCTCAATAGCCTTTTACATTTTCAATCATATATAATGGATGCATTTTCATGCAAAGGGATGCCATGCTTGATCCATGAACTACATATGCATATCAAGAACATAATTTCCATTTCACAAAGTCTCAAACACATCAAAATAGACTCTCAAGACCTCAGTTAGCCTCACACACTTCTCTTAGGACTTTGGACTTACCTCACCCATTTTACTTTGGCACTTTTGACAAAACCTTACTCGTCTTGAGACTTTTGGCTTGTATCACCCATGCTAAGGGGCTTTTGTCTCATCCTCACCCTTATCAAGGGACTTTTGGCATCACCAAATCTATTCAAGTCTTATGCACACATAAAAACAATTTAGGACACATAAGTGGCACCACACATATCCCTACTAGCTAAGCATACTTTTCATAGTTCAAATATACAAACAAGCATTCAAAGCAAGAAAACATCTACACACATATATGAGAGAAAGGTTAGAAGGTTACCTTTGAAGCAAAATTCACAACTTCTATTTGCCTTTCTCTTGCTCCCTCTCAACCAAGTACACACAAGAAGTGAGTTCTTGCCTCTCTTGGCCTAGACACAATAAACATGACACAAATTAGGCTTAGGAACCCATTCTAGCTTCAAAGAAGGCTAGGCTAGCTTACTTGGCTTTAAGTTACACATAATGCTCATTTAGAACACTATGAAGCAACTACTTTAAATCTTGATCTTGGCTCCTCATTTCTTTTCTTTTTAGACCTCTTGGCTCCACATAAACTCATTGAAGCCTTCATAAACTTATTTTAAGGAGCCCTAGCTCATGTTGCTTCATTATGCCTAAATTGAGACCTTAAGATATCAACTCTCATACTAAGCCTACTAAATTTAAACCATTGGTTCCCTTAACTCTTATAATTCATATCCAGGCCTCTAAATTCTTTAGAACACAAAAATTCACTCTCTAAGTATGAAAACCCCAAAGTGGTCAAACCATACACTCACACGTGAACCCATGAAATTTGCTTGCTTTCTTGCATCGATTGGTTTATGGGAAGCTTCCTAGATATCTCAAGACCTTGTTTATACTCTTACATAAACATAATTAACCTTAGGAAGTTTCAGATTTCCATTTACCTATCAACTTCCCTAATTGGCACAATTTGATTTCTATGGCTTGTTCTTGCATTTTATTACTTTCTTTAGGTTCCTTAGGCTTCAAAACTCCTTCCTCTATCATGTTTGAATCAGAACTAAACCTCTTACATGGATCCTTAAATCTGGCCGAAATTCAAGAGAAAAGGAGAAGCAAAAGGAAATAAAATCACACCATGTCACATACCTTGGTTTCAAGCTTTCTAAGAGCTCTTTCTCATGCTCCCAAGAGCTCTCCCAAATCTTCTCCTCTCTCCACTAACTCAACCATAAAGCAGCACCATATCACTTAACAAAACCATAGAAAGAGAGAGAAGAAAGAGGGGAACATGTTTAATGAAGCAAAGGATATGAAAAACTAGAAATTCTTACCCTTTTGAATCTTTCTTCTCTTCCCTCATGGTACATCTATTTGGGTCACTTCAACTTTGTTTTAGATCAGAAATACATAAGTGGAGAGAAGGAGAAAGGGGCTAGACATTATTTATGAGGCAAAAAGCAACTTTTAGCAAATTTTTCTTTTTGCATTTTAGTCCCTATTTTCCACTTTCACCATTTTCGCTCATTTCAACTCCTTTTTGAAATCCATCTTTTCCATCATATTCCTTGCTCTTAATCATAACAATTGCCTTTGAAATCACTTAAAAGGGATCTGAAACCATTCTGAACCGTTGGGTCAAAATTTTAGTTAACCTTTTGCTAACTCGCTCATCGGAGGAGTTTCAACTACTCTGGAGGTTCCCATAGTTTTAAGAGCCTTTAAGAATCCTAAAAAACTCAAATTTTTTATTTAAAAAACCCTCCTATGAGTTTTCAAAATTTTCTAAAAATTACAAAAATGCCTCTTCTTTTTTCGGTAAATTTTTTGAGCTCCCCTGACTCTGGTTTTTGGGCATCTGAAGCCTCAAATCCTCATTTTTCATTATTTAGAATTTTATTCTAACTTTACTTGGTATCAAACCCCTCTATCTAGGGGACTTTCTGTAACACCTTAACCTCTAGCTCATACCCAAGATGCCCTCTTACTCATATGCACGTGCGGAACTCACAAGGGAGATAATTTACTCTACCTTATGCTTCTTTCCCTATGGCACTATGTGTGGGTAGAGATCCACTTAGAAGTAATATGGACCGGTTGAGCTCTCTCTACTCATCCTCATGCTCAATTGCACTATTGAGACTTGTTTCAATCCCCACAATATGCTTTAAACTCATGGAAAGCAAAAAGGGATTGGAGACATGCATTTTCGTTATGGGCAGATTTTGCTTCATTTCTGGGCTAAGTTTGAAAATCCATAACTAAATGCAGAAAAATCGTAACTGTATGATCTGGATCATTCTAGAAAGCTTGAGACGTCTACTTCATGCTAAAAATAAGTAGAAGTCTCAATATCTCACATACTCTACGTTTGACATCGAAATCATTCACTGGTCAGAGGGGGCTTCTTTGCTGTCACAGTTTACTGATATGGACTTTGAAATTGTCTAACTAATTCCACAAAAATCCAATGCTCATAAACTATATCTCTATGGAAAGATGTGGATGTTAGCTAGAGGATAAAAATTATTTCCAGATCAGTTCACCTAGCCAAATTCCCGGAAACCGATGAAACAGTACCTCGGGTCTGGTTGGGTGTCTGATTCTGGGCAGGAACTTCGAAATTGCATAACTTCCTCTATAGACCTCTAAATGAGGTGCTTCCAGTTCCTACAAGTCACTGTGACCATCTAGTTTCTTTGTATAAAATTTCGTAGCCATTGGACTACGTTTGCCACTCAGATGACATGATTTCTAAACTGACCAAATGAACAGTGATTTTCTGAAATCCGAATTTCTGATGTCAACTTTGATAAATCATAGAAAATGCTATAGACCTCTAAATGACATGAACTCTAGCTTCCCAGAAAGCTCTAAACATAATCTAGCTACATGTCAAATCTCATAGCTAGAAGAGGTCATATGGCTATTCTATGACATCATGTGCAAAAGGCCCTTTCTTGGCCAAAAGTGTGGCTAATGGGGTCCAATCTTAAGTTTTCTACTTCTATGACTCCTTGAGCACATGAGAAAGCATCTTTAGGAGCTATCAATCATGCCTCAAGTGTCTAATAACTTAGATTGGGGAAACTCACTATCCCATGCCCACTTATGCACCCATATATTCTAGGCTATCATGGATTCTTTCTCATTCAACCATGCTCTTTCATTCATCATAAACCTCATTCTCATACATTCATCGTTAATACATACATTGTCTTACAATATTTATCATTGCTACATCATATACAACATTTACATCTTACATCTCATGTACAATGTATTACAAAACTTTACACTTTTCTTCATCTCTATCCCTAGCTTCATGCTTGTTGGTGGTTGCTCCCATCCCTAATCTCACTTGGGCCACCTGACATGGTTGGATGGTGGAGAGGGAGGGTGAGATTCATGGAATCTCAGTAGTTCAACTCTCATTCAAACATACATATATTGCATGCAACAAGTCTCATTATGTATGTATGGCATGTTAGCATATAAAACATGATGAAAACATTTAAAACATGTGAAATGGCCATGGATAACATTCAAGAGCTCGCTGAGTACTTGGATCAACCTCACCCCTTCCTTATGGCTTTTGGATTTGCCTTCCCATACTTTAGAGGTACTTAGACTCACCCTTACTCTTTGGGAGTCAACCTCACTTTTGGGAGACCTGGCTCAACCAACTTAGGGCTTCGGCTCATCCTCACCTTGGCTATAGGGTTATTGGCTTTTCCATTTCCTCAAGCAAACCAACAATCATTTAAAACATCATCTCAATCATAACACATAATCATGCTAACACACTTCTCATAGCTCATATCATTCATACACACAAGCAAGACAATGTAAACACACAATTATGCATGAAAGAAAGTCGAGAGAACTACCTTTGTTGGCTATTCTCAACTTGCTCTGTCAATTGTCTCCTCCCTTGTTGGATTTCACAACAACTCCTAGATGGGAGAGTTCCTCTTGAGCCTAACCACACAAAAGCATGGAATTAATACCTTAATACTTGATTCTTAAGCTAGGGATCTCTTTCTAACAACCCTACTAAGCATGTCAAGCTAGGGTTCTTTCTCTCACTAGAATTCATTAACTATTCTTTCTCTTCTCTCAAGCTCTCAACTCTTAAGAAGAGAAAGTAAGGAAGAGAAGGCTACATGACTTCTAACCTCCCTTAAGAGTGGTTTTCCACTCTCCCTCCTCTGAACCAAGCTCAAAACATGACTACTTTAACTATTAAAACCGTGGGAAGAGAGGATAAGGGGAGAATAGTAACATACTAAGAGAAAAGCCATGGAATTCCTTACCTTTCTTGTTCTTCCTTCCTCTCCTAAGCTTCTCTCTCTCTCCTCCGCCCCTTTTCTCTCTCTTAAAGTGAGCTTAAGTCGGTTACAGAGTAAAAGGATGAGTTGGGATGGTTTAAAAAGTCAAATTCTCTATTTTCACGCTTTTCCGGACTAACCCTCGCTATAGCGAGCCATAACCCTCGCTACGGCGAGCTCGAATAAGTCCCAGAACTCTGTCTTCGCTATGGCGTTGCTACAGCGAGCAACTCCCTGGATTTTGTATGGGGTGCCCGAACTCGCTATAGCTAGAAGCTTTCTCGCTATAGCTAGAAGGCAATCTCGCTATAGCTAGACCATTTCTCGCTATAGCGAGTAGGTACATTCGCTATAGCTAGGCTGTAGCTAGCAGACTTAGAAAATTTTCAGCTTCCAAAAATTTTCAGCTTTTCTTTTCTTTCCCTTTTCTTTTCTCATTTCTTTTCTATTTTCTTTTTCTTTTCTTTTTCTTGGCTGTTACACTTTCTTTGAGAACTTACTCATTTTTATTATGTTTTTAAAAAATCAAACATTACATTTGATGTGTCTAGGCCAAGTAGATCAAGTTCCTCCTAGGTGTGGGTGTTAGGCCAAGCCAAAGACATAAGAAAGCAAGGAAAATTTTGTGCTTCTTGCACTAAGGTAGCTTTCCATCCTTTCTTGTATGCATTTCTTAGTTGAATGATTGTCATTGGATGCTTGTATGTGTATTTGAATCATGAGACATGCCATTTGTTATTGATTTATGATTATAGTACCATTATGCTTCTTGATTTTCCTTTGAAATGTGAAATTGGTTTTTATCAGTGAATTTGTGCCAAAAGTCCTTAAGAATGGGTGAGGCAAGGTCAAAAGTCTTAAAAATGAGTAAGACTAAGTCAATAGTCCCTAAAAGGTCGGTGTAGCTAAACCAAAAGTTCCAAAAATAGGGTGAGACTAGACCAAAAGTCCCTAGAGTTTGTTCTTGGCTTTGACATGTGTGTATGGTATGGAAATTAGGATTTGAATGATTCTTGGAAGTGTTTATGGCATGCTTGCATTATTTGACATGATTATATGCCCAATTTGCTTACTTGAAAGGGTGAAAGAGCTATTAAGATTCTTTGAATCTCACTCTCCCCTATTTTCTATCTAACCATGTGTAGGTGAAGCCCAAGGAAGCAAAAATGGGCTTCAAGGAGTATAAATAGCTATACTTTGACAATAGAATAGTTTTTTAATGTAATTTAATGTCAAAGTATATAGATATATGGGATATTTTTTAGATGTAAACCCTTGAGCAATTGTAAAATCATGTAAATGTTGTGTATGAATGGAATTTGGAACTAAATGTAAGCTTATGTGAATTTTTGACATCCTTATACCTTGGTGTGAAGGTGCATATGTGCAACAAGAATGGTTGTTTTGAGATGTATGATAAATTGGACCATTTGCAAAGCTTATATATGTTGTGTTTATGTTATGAGACATGCTCAAATGGTTATGGATGGTGTGGGAGGCCATTTAGTGCATTTTGACCCCATTATAGTATCAAAGGGTGACATAATCTTGAGATGAACTCCAAACTAACCAAATGAATAACTTTGTGCATGAAATTTTGCATGAGTATATGTCTCATCTAAAGATTTTTACAAAGATAAATAGCATCCAATTTGGATCGCTAAAGAATTTATTATGAATTTTCAAAATTGGCCAAATTATTTAAAATTGTCTAAATTACTGTTCATATAGTCAGTTTTCTTCTCTATGTCATTTGTGGGTAAAATGAAATCCAATACTCATGAAAATTTATAGATATAAAATGGACATCATAAGCCTTCTATAGCCACTAAGAGCACTCCATTTGGATTTGTATTAAGGGAGATATGAATTTTTGAAGTTCTGATTCAGTTGTATGATGCCACCCAGACTAGTATTACTGTTCCATCAGCTTTTATGGGGCAACCCTAGTTGTTTTAATGTAAATTTGTTATGGCAATTAGGAGATTTCCTAAGCCTTCTAAAATGGTATAGTTTGCATGATTTCAATTTTTTTAAATTTAGTTATGAATTTTTGAATTTCATATCAAAATATGGGAGTCAAAAAAATCTGTAACTTGGAAAGTGAATTTTTAAAGCTTGCCTTAAACCCGAAATGCAAGATTGGAATTATGATGTTTGTGGTCCATTAGGTGTGTTATGAATGGAAGATGATATTGGTAAGCTATATGGCCCATTTAACCAAAATTGAATTATTTAGGCTTATAATAACAGTTATTTTCACGGCTAAATGTGGTAATTTAAAAAAAAAGTGGATGTTTTATATCAATTGAGATGTAATTTGAGAAGTATCTTGATACGATGTGACATTTTTTTTGTGTTATATATATTTAAAATTACTCTTAAGTTCTATCAACAAATTTATGAAACAAAACAATCACTTGTTAAAGTATTCAAACTTGTAAAAAGCCTTGGAATTTTAATGGTATAGTTACTTCTCGAAGGAGTAATTTTTATTAGACAACAACGCTTATGAACTCGATCTAACAATTTTCTACATATAGGGATATCTTACTTTAAATTACCAGACTCTTAATCCATGAAGCTATTTTCTATTAAAAAAATGATTAAAAAATTAGTAATCAATCCCTTACTATACTTATTTGGAGCAATAAAAAATATATACATATATATATATATATATAACATCAAAGCAACCCCTCCTATAACTAAACCTTTGCCTTGAGGTTTCACTAGCCACTGATCATGTAAGAAATTTTGGAAAAATGAGCAATCAATAATTAAAAGTCAAAACAAAGAAAAAAAAAAACAAGAAAGGGTGAAAAAGATGTCTATATAGTTCTTAGTAGCTCTAAAATTTGAAACTCTCTTTGCCAGGGCATGCATCCTGGGAAGTGTTGACCTTGATGTCAATTTTAGCATGCATATCTAAAATGTCTATATAACATTCAATGTCACAAGAAGCTATTGAGGGGAAGTGTCAAGCAAAGTGCGTCCTCCACTTTGTCCTTGCAACAATCTCCATCACCATTTAGGGGCTTATTTTCAATAAGAAACAACCAATATGAAGGAATAGAAATTAGTTTCAAGCTAAATTTGAAGAATAAAGAAAACAATTATTCCTTGAGAAAATTAAATAATGCACTAACCTCATATTTTTTAACTAAATACAAATGTAAAAATCAAGTATCACCATCCTCATCAAAGTATTTAGTTCAAACATATTCTACAAGGCTAGCAAGTAAACCATTTAAAAACTTAAAGAAGCCTATTACAAAACATATAATCAAACATTTTCAACACAATCATCTAAAATTTAATACATTGATTACTATCTTCATTTAAATCTTGACAAAGTGAGGTAAACAAAAGTAAGCAACCAAAAAGTGTCCCAAATACGTGAAACTAAATGAATGATGGTGCAGTGAACAAGTAGCACATCAAAACCAACAATGATCATCTTTAAGCCTAAAGGAATTTTGAACCTTGAGGTGTCTCAGGCTTAAGTTGAAAGGGTAAAGGTCAAGGCTCCTTCTAAAATCCCTAATCCATTTGTTAGCATCAAAGTTTCAAATCACAATGTTGTTTGTAATGCATAATGGAGTAAAACAAGCTAGAAGATAATTAATCATTGAAACGAGTATCCAAGAGCATCGATTGCAATTTGAGGAATTAAAAACCCATAGTTAAATTATATGAGGTTCATAGTGGTCAATGCAATAAAATATAGCCCTTATGTCACTAGTCTACATTTGGCATTGTATGGAAGATTAGGTATCTCGATCATATTAAAGGTATAGTTTAAGAAATTATATAGTGATGACTCTACGGTGTCAATACCTTCATTTTTACATTCTAAGATCTAGGCTACCAAGATATCAAGGGTTAAAGTATTACTAAAAAGCCTATTAGAATTCGCAAGACAAAGCTCAAAAAGCTACCATCTCATCTCTTTAAGATAACACATGGTCTTATATAGGTCACTATGCACATCCTATAGTCTTATGAAAAGTATAAGAA
Organism: Erythrophleum ivorense; assembly: GCA_026724425.1. Lineage (NCBI taxonomy): Eukaryota > Viridiplantae > Streptophyta > Magnoliopsida > Fabales > Fabaceae > Erythrophleum > Erythrophleum ivorense. The sequence goes on along the minus strand of JAIUCV010000003.1, from coordinate 48,757,272 downwards.
TGAAGTAGTTATTATGCACAAGGTTGAAGGAAAATGTACATAAGTTTATCTTTTAAAAAAATTAAGGAAGCCAAAGAAGATAAGCAATAAGGGAACAAAAGTCATGAGTCTAAAGATAAAAACTAGAAGTAAATGAATGAATTATTTACCTAGTTTTAGTTTCTTTGTAGAATCAATAAGCCTATATGTGTCATTTGTTAGTGGATTGAAGATCTTGAAGAATGTAGAGTAATCAACCTAGCAATCTTAAAACAAACCAAATTATTGGCTAAGCTAACAAATATTATGAAAAATTCTTCTTATGGCCTTAAAGGAATGTTTGACTTAATCATATCTAAGTTGGTTCTATCAAGTTTGTATATTTGAGGAGATGTGCCAGCTACTCTAGCACACTTAATATTCAGTAGTAATGACAAAACATGAGCCATAATAATGTACATGCAGCAAGCACCTTTAAAAGGCATCAATAATTAGTAGCATGAAATTGTAGCATGGCACAAGAAACATGGTGTTATGGAGGTGAAAATTCTATAATTCTAAATTTATAAGAAGATGTAAAGGGAAAATGAAGGTAATGAACATAGAAGTTACAATATAAGTAAATTTGCTAGACAACTCTTGCAAGAGATGTCTTTTCTATATTGCCTATGCGTTATATTCCTTGTAAGCATACATCACTCAACCCTATTTATAAAATTGAATTCACTTTTTTTAAAATCTTTGACTTGATTTTGCAATAATAGTTAGTATTATTTACAAATAGGATATAAAGAATTTAGGGAGGAAGCACTCAAAATGAGAATTAAACATATTAAAAAAAGAATCTCCATCCCTTTGACTTTCTATTAATCATAATCTCAAATTTTAATTAAAAAGATATATCAATTAAATAGATTCAAGGCTTAGTATATGTTGCACTAAAAGAAAAAAAAAGGCTTAATATATGATTATATAGGCTATGACATTGAAATGAGAATTGACAAACTACAATGGGGATGTCCAATCTAAAAGCATTATGTAGGACTACATACTTGGTTTCTTATTAAAGAATCCCTAAGGTTGAAATTTTAGAACATCTCCTAGATCAAAAAAATGAGTATCACATATCATAACAAAATAATAGGGAACAATTTATATTCTACATGTGTCATGCTTCATATATTAATTCTTCTAATGGAAGATCCTCCTACACCAATGAAGGAGGATATGGTAAAGGAGATATACAATAACACATTCAGGAAGACATGACTCAGGACATTGCTTCAAATGGAAAAAAGGTCACTTCAAAGGTATTAGTAAGTTTTTGTTAAAGATTTTTTTGAGCAACCCTCTTTTGAGATCACATATGTTCAAGATAAGTATTAGTAAAACAAAGGGACATATAACAATTCAAAAACACTATAATAGCAAAATATTTAAACTAGGATAAAATTTCATTTTGCAAATGCAAAAATATTTAGACCAAGTGAGGTAGAGACATTAGTGAGATGGAACATTTTTGGTGTTATAAAACTTGATGAATAAGTTATATGAGTTAAAGGAATTAGTTCCATCTAGGAGCAATTTACTCTAATTGGAGACCTTTTATTATTATGGAAGTAGGTATTACATATCTTCAAGGGATTAATGTTCTAACACTTCTAAAGTACTGTAAATGATTCATACTCAAACTAATCAGAAGGGATTTTCATAAAATCACCACTAAAACATTCCTACTCTTAACTAATTCCATGTTTTTAGTTGAATAAGAATCATGTGAAAATAAAACTAAAATTAGAGCCAATAAGTAGAAAGAATTGAAGAATATTACATACTTGATGAACACAACAGTCAAACAAAACTAAGCTCCTCAAAAGGGATGGGTGTTGCATAAATTGGGAAGACCAAATATGTTGAGAAATGCACAACTTGTAAAGCAAGATGTGAAAATGAATAAAAGATAACACTAGGGGATTGAAGATGTAATATCTGATTTTCTTAAATTGAATTAGAACAAATGAGATATAAAAGAAAGTCCCTAGAATAAAATAAATTAAGATTAATCAAGGATAGAACAATAATCTAAGCATCCAAAAATGAGGATGCAAGGTTAAGGCGGGACCAAAACCAAAACCAGAATGGTTAAATAAATTTTATCATATTTGCAGTGGCAATTTCATAATTTTGAGAAAATTTTTAGAAACTTAAAGAAGAAAGTTTTAAATGATAAAATTGAGTTTTCAATAGTTCTCAAACACCCTAAAAACTATAGGAACTCTTAAAATGGCCAAAACTCTTCCTATGTACATTTTAGGACATTAGTTGATCTAAACTTTAACAAGATGATTCGTGATGACTCCAAACCTTATAAAATTGAAATTAAATTTTTTTAAGAAACTAGAGAACCTAAATTTTTATATGTAAAAGACGGTTCAAAAAAGGGAGCTAAAATGGCCAAAAATGGGGAAATAGAAATTGAAAGACATAATGGGAATTTAGGAAAATGTCTAAAACACCTCATTTTCTTCTTAAATCAGGCTAGCCACATCCATAGTCTCATAATTGACTTTCATAGGTTTTGAACCAAAACCAAGAGGTGCACTAGAGAGAGGAGGAAGAAGAAGGAAAGAAAGCCAAAGAAAGGTTAAAAAAATGGCCTTGTTTTTATGCTTTTGTCTTCACCAACCTGGTTCTCCTCCTTAAGCTCTTTCTTTGATGGTTTTGGTTTTTAGAAAGAAGCATTTTTATGGTTGGAAAAAGGAGACAGTGTGAAGAAAATAAGCTAAACATCAAACATCTCTCTTAAAAGGCATTAAAACAAGGTATGTTTCATGGTAGAAAGTTTGCTCTACCTTACCTTCTCCCTCTCTATAGTCTTGACCAGACTTATAACCATATGGAGGAGGATGAATTTCAGCCATAGCAAGGTTGACCCAAGGGTTTTGACGCATAAGAAATAAGAATATGCAATTAGAACCAAAAGAAAAACTTTAGAATTCAAGATATGGAAATTAGTGTTTCAATTGCACCTTAGGAGTTTTGGGATCATTGAAGGATATTTTGAGCCATATGAAACTATGATTAAATAGAAGAGAAGTTAAGGAACATGGGTATGTATCAAACTCCTAGTAAGAAACAACAAAATTCCATATTGCTTTCCTTGAATGGGTGGTTTGGCCAAGCTATGGAAGAGGCACCTAAGGAGTGTTTCTTTGAGTTCTAATGAATCTAGAGACTTAGATATGATAAATAAATAATTATGGAAGCATTGGATTGAATTTAGGAGTCCTAAAATCAAAGTTAAAATTTTAAGAGACTAAATGAGGTAAATGAAACAAGTTGGTCTTAAAACCCTTTAACGAAGTATTTGATGATCCAAATAAGTTTCTCTAGAGTTATATGGCTCATAGAAAGTAAGAGTTTAGAGCCTAAAAAAGAAATTCTAAGAGTTTCCCCTTATAACATCTAATGTGACTTTAATGGAAACCTAAGTCTTACTATATTTTGATGAAGGTAATATGAGTCCATATGGATCTTAATGGGTCATTCTATGTTGTAATTGTCATATGTAGGTCAACCTAAAGAAAGTGAAGGAAAAGGAAACCAACAAGTGGGTTAGTGGTAGATTCAAGTCTCTAAAATCACAAGGTAACTTTATCTCCCTTTCTTGCATATATTTGAATGCTTGAATGAGTTGAAATGCTTATTTGTATTGTTACTTGATACATTAATGAGATATGTTTTAGTATAATTTCTATTATGAGTTTTATGTATAACATGCTTTTTGGCTCCTAACTCCCTTAAGGTATGGAATTAAGCCTAATAACTCTTCCTTAGCTTTGGGTTGAAAATAATTGAGCCTAGCAAACTTATGATGAAGCCATGACTAGAGAATGAATGAATCCTTATGCTTTATCATGCACTTGAGTTATATGATACATATGCATAGCATTCTTGTACCACATACATGGCATTTAATCATGATATTCTTGTATATATTGAATTTGTTGTGATTAGCTACTAGGATTCTCCCCAAATCTCACCCCCATGCTCCTGCTAACAGTTTCAAGTCACCAAGCCAAAGCTAAGACCATGAGAAGGCATAGATGCTATAAAGGAATGTGTTAGTGTTCTTTTTTGTACTAAATTTTGTATGTATGTATCTATATGACACTTTACATGTAATATTATGGACTTATGATGTATTTGATGATAATACTTCATGTTCTATGATGGAACCATATGTGAAAGCATAAGATTATGAATGTATGACAAATTTATGGTGATGCATAGGCTTTATGGAAGTACATGACATATTATGGAATATGATGCATGTGTGTAAATTTAGGTGTCAAGAGATCAAATTTTAATTCAATCCTTTTGGCATGTTATGAAATAGTTAGAAATGTCATTTAAGGTGAAAGAAATGTACTCAAAGTAAAAGAAAACCAATTGGACACCAAATAGTCCAAATGGAATCTAAGAATGGTCTTGTACTTGCCATAAACAACTCCCATGTCAGTTACCTAGTTTGAGTCTAAGATTTGACATGTATTTAGACCCTCATTAGAGCTTTCTAATGAGCTAAGAACCAGAATTTTTAGAATTGTACACAATATTTATGAATTTTTGAAATTCTACAGAAATTTCAAATTGGTTCTATTATTGTTCACCTAGTGCATATATGGTTTTTCATGTCTTTGAGAGGTCAAATGAACTCCAGTACTTATAAAATTTTATAAGCATATATTTAGCATTATAAGCTTTACGTGGCCACTAAATCACCTAAATTGAAGTTATGTAGCCAAATATACGTATTTCTAAAATTTAGGTCTGTTATATGCCTTCCATTATGACCCAAATTAATGTTCCATTGCACTTCATAGGGCAAATGAATTCAATTTTATCTAAAATTCTACAACATATATTTCACATCCTAAGCTTCTTATAGACACTTAATTTGCATGAATCGGAGTTATATAGCCCAAGTTATGAATTTTCAAAATTAGTATAGAATTTTGGCCACTATGTCATTTTAGGTTGTAGACCTTTTTAGGGTGTCCTACAAGCTAAACATGATAAAATGAATATGAACAAATTTTTTTATGATGAAAATGAATAAAGAAAAAGAAATAAATAAATTTGGGCCCTTATAGCTACATATAACCCATAAATGAGTCAAATTCGGGGTTGAAATACCAATAAATGGATGTGAACCTTGTCTTATACTCCGTGCTTTGTATGAATGAGTTGGATAAAGCTAGGTATGATAGAAGATGTTTAACACTATGGGTATTCATTGTGTTATGGTTAGAGATAATAGAGAGTGGAGTGGGGAGCAACAGCTTCACGGGCAAAGGAAAATGAAGCTAAAAGTTTAAGAGCAAGGGTTTCTGAATGAGAGGAAAGGGAAATTTGTTATGATAACAAGATTTAGAGACAGAATTAGAGATAAAAATGAACTTCTATCTCTGAATTTTATAAGAATGATGTTGTCTCATTCCTTATATTTAGATAAGGAATTTGATACACATTATTCCATCTCTAATAAAATGTTGAATGGTGTCATTTCACCAAACACATAGGGACTTTCAAATGGAAATTTTCATCTCTAATAAAAAATTTCTAGGACAAGGTCATTTCATTTGTTAAGAGACAGAATTAGGGATGAAACTTTCCATCTCTATTTCCCTTCAAAAAATAAGACATTTTTCCTTACCATCAATCAACAATAAAATTTCTAAATTTACCAAATATCTATAGCCTAAATTAATTTATACTTAAAAAGAAACTATAAGTAATAGATTCTTAAGAGATACATTTTATGTTACAATCCTTCTATCTTTCTTCTTAGGTTCTCTAACGAATTAAGGAAGAAGTGATTGAAACAAATAGCATAGTTCATTAGTTCACATATCCCTAGAAAAAGTTAGTTCCTATGTTAACCCCTTCTAGTAAGATAATCTTAAACCTATTCACATTTTCAAAAAGCCTACGAATAAATATCCTTAATCAGTCACTCAAATTAATGTAGAGGATTAAAGAATTAATTAATTGCACTCCTTTGTATATAGAGAAAAAATTAGGTTAGAAAGCAAAGTCGAAATGATGAATTTAATGGTAAGTAGTAAACTAGGCTATTAATATTCATAGAAGTGACAAAAACACCAACATCTTACCTTAATTTTTAGAAAAGCATTTTGAGTTAATCTTTTGTTCTTATAAACTACATTTTCACAAGACAAACCCTTTTTTATCTTTCCCACCAATTTATAAACAATCCATAGCCCTGAATATTTTGAGGTGACAATATTACATCGCTAAATCTATTACTACTCTTTAATTTATAAAAACACACATTAAATACAAAACTAAAGAGAGAAAAGTTTTTCTCTAATTTCAAATAACCTAATATGAGGAGGATTAAAGATGAAAATTTTCATCTCCAATTTATAGCTCATTTTTCTAAACAATTATTCAAAGATTGATTAAAGATGACATTAAAGATAAAAAAGTTTGAAGTAGAAAATTTCCATCCCTGAATCCATCTCCAATATCAATTGATTATTCTAAAATTAATTTCCATTTTGAGACATATTTTGTAACCGATAATTTTGTCTTTGAATTTTCATGAATAATAATTTTCCTACTTTTGATTATTGTAATAGAATATAGATGGAATTAGAGATGGTTAATTTCGAAAGGTCTTACTTTGTCTCTAATTTCATTTCTAAAATTTTCTTTTTTTCTCTTTTTAAAAATCATCTTTCAAAGATAGAGTTGAGACAAATTTGCCTTGGATTTGAGACAAAAATTACATTTATTAGCCTCTAACTCCCATCTCTATTTCTCAATTTTCATGTAGTGGTATATACTTATATTTATTCTTCTTATGATTGAGACCTTCCTTAACCATAGATTTCAATCATAGGGTTTCTTAAAGGGAAAATGACACTTAAAGACACTAATTTTGTAAAATTGACATTGAAGGATATTAAAAACTAAAATTTTTTCAAAGGCCAAATGGACCTAAAATTTGCCTTGCAAAGATGAAAATACCCTCAATGTAACTTTAGGAAGTACAAGTGGTAATTGTTAGAACAATGAGTTATAACTTTGAGAAGCACAAGTGGTAACTAAATGGTAGCAATTTTTGTATTTCCATCTAGTGGTTGTGACAAACCAAAAACACCTTTGTAACTTTAGGAAGACAATTTTGTAACTTCACAAAGACTGTTGTAACTTTAGAAAACAAGAATAGTAACTATATAGATGGAATGGTAACTTTAGGAAGTATAAGTGAAAGTAATAGTAATTTTTGCATTTCTATCCAATAATTATAACAAACAAACAAAGAAAACCTTGTGACTTTAGGAAGGCCTCCGTGTTGTAACTTTAAGAAGTAAGAGTGATAACTTTGGTAAGCAAGGTGGTGACTTTAGGAAGTTTTGGGGGCATCTTCATCATTGCAAGGCAAATTTTAGGTCCTTTGGGAATTCTAAAGAATTTTAACTTTTAAGATCCTTCAGTATCAATTTTACAAAGTTAGGTTGCTTAAATGTCAGTTTCCCTTAAAAGGAATTCATAAAAAATTTAAGGACCAAAAAGTGGCAAGATAAATTGTTTTGTCCATGTGTTTCTTGGTCAACCTGTATCCAATATTTACTTTTTCATATAGCCAAATGGAATTAAGAATCATGTGATCATGAATGTTATTCACATGATTATGATTGTTCTCCATTCCTTAAAAAAAAAACAAGAACAAAAGGTTTTCTTTTTCACGGGGTTACTAGGGAAAAAATAAAACAAAAAGTAGAGAAATTTATACTCATTGTATTATGAAATATTATTTTTAAAGAATTATTATATGATGAGTAAATTTTAGTGTTATAAAATATAAGTATTTTGTAATAAAAACAATTTATTTCAACTAAACAATCTTATTCTCCTTGTCTATATACTAGTTCAAAGTCTAATGTCTGATACCCAAGTAAATAATTTGGATCTCTAATTGTACCTGCCCAATTAGAGATAGAGAGAGAGAGAGAGAGAGAGAGAGAGAGATGTAAGCTCTACCTTGTTTCTTTTTCTCCAATTGTACAATATATACTACTACAAAAGATTCATTTGATCCAAGTAGAAGATTCTAAAAAACTCATTCCTAGTCTCTTACTTGGATGGCAACACTCTCTTTGCCTTAGGAATATCTTGAATAGTTCACCAATTGTCAATGGTTTCAAGGTTAGAACCTCAAACCCTCATAACCAAATCTTTTTTATGAGATTACAAATCCATTTTCCTAACTTCTGTTGTCCAATTGTTTCATTTGATAAAAACAAACAATTATACATTTGGTCCTTATAGTTTGCTTGAGTTTCTAATTTGGTCCTCATGATCTTTTTTCCCCAAATCATTCTTGCATTTTGATATTATTTTCAATATGGTCCTTATGGTTAAGATTTGTTATAACATTGCGACATGCAAATAATTTGTTAGTCAACTCAGCTTTAGATTCATTGTGTTATAATGGATTTTAATAGTAGGGACCAAATTGAAAGCAACATCAAAGTGGAGGGAGTGGTTTGAAAAGAAAATAACCTATAAAGACTAATATTAAAACTCAAGCAAACTATGAGACCAAATATATATTGTTTCTAATAAAAATAAGAAGAAAACATAATTACTAACCTTGATCTTTACCTAGAATTGTATATCCTTCCTAATCTAAAAAGAAATTAAAATGACTCTCTGATTTATTAATTTCCTTACAATAAGCCACTTATCATCTAAATTTAGAAACTTTAACCACCTAAAATTATTAAAATACTCTTCTTATAATATAATCAATATCCTTTCACCCTCCTTTTGATCTTCTCCCATGTCAGTGTTGCTCCTCAATTCCCTGTATAATCTTGGCATGCAGAATCGCTTATACAATTAGATATTGTGAACTTTATAATTGAGCAACCTTTAAAATGTAATGAGATCATCTAATTTGCATAGCTTGAATGGGTCACTATAGAGTTGTATACAAGATCATTGCCATAAATAATTAGTCGTTTTATAAGTGATTTAAGTATCAAGGTAATATCACTTTCATGTCCAGCTCAAAGCTTTTCAGGCTGCTTGAATGGCTTTTCAAATAATAATTCTCAAGCTCTAGATTTGTCTTTAAGCTCTAAGGTTTGAGGAGAAGAATCTATCTGAAAGTACCCATACTTAACTTTTGGACAAAGAGGAGCAAAAAAGAAATATTAATCAAATTATAAGAAATGTATTTTAGTAATTATGTATAGCTAAAGTCTCTAAATTTAGATAAGGAGATATATATATATATATATATATATTGCAATCGGACTAATCTAGTAATCTATTAAGGGGTTGAGTGTGATTTCTTTAAAAGAAATTAAAAAGACATTATAATTGAAAGGAAAAATTAATGTGAATATGTGTAATTTTTAAAAAAAAAATAATTAAACTAAAATTCTTTTTTCCTTTTAAATAAATAAAGGGGTCATAAAACCCAAAATAGAAAGAAATAACTACAAACAAATACTAACCGAGTTAGGATCTTTCTATTTCTTTTCTCTTTATTTTTTTTTTCAATTTTACAAGGAAAGACACACAGAGTACGTGAAACTTATTACTTAAGTGGATTCCACACATTTAAATGGGACTTACTATATAAGTAGATCTCATACATTTTATATCTATCTTTCTTTAAAATTGATTTAAAAAGAAAAAATAGAGAGAGATTTAAATTCACACTAGCAATGCAACGAGTAATGTCCGAACACAAAATCCAGCAAGAGAATCGGGTAGGCCATAAGGTGAATCCTGGATCCAATCGAAGGCTTAATAGCCATAAACTGTGATCTTCAGTGACCTATATATTGGGCCTACAAATCCATCTTAGGCCCTTAAAATGACAAAGAGTAAGATCAGCCCAAGTACTTGTGAAGCCACTAGGGGTGTACATGGGCAGGGCCAAGCCGGATATCTAATTGGCCCGAAACCCTGCCCGATTAAGGAATCGAGCTTGTTTTTATGCTCGTAACCCGACCTTACTTGAAGTAGCCTGATTTTAGGGCGCGTTAGGGTAGGCCCAACCAACCTTAATAAGCCCAAAAAATTTTTCCCAACAAACAGCAAATCAATTATTCAAAGACCAAAAACCAATTCTAATAAAAAATAATGATATTCAAAATAAAAGTTAATGCTCCTAAGTATATATTTATCAAAGCCACTCATCAACCATTTAATGATCCAATTCCAAACTAAAATCCAAAAACAAATTACTAAGAATATTATAAAAACTAAGAACAATAACATACCTCAAAATAGAAAGTAATCTTCTACTATTGCTTTGCCAAAGTTACGATCCTTTCTAAAGTGTACATTCTTAACATTTCCTGTAAAAAGCAAATCATCAATTAAAGAATCTAAAGTATTAAAGCTACTAAAATAAAAAGGATTTAAAAAACAAAATATAATGAAAATATTAACTAACCTCACAAGACTAATAATTATTTACGATTGTATTGGCAATAACCATCTCCATTTAAATGCTAACTATAATCAATTTCAACAATCACTAAATTAACCAATTAAGAATCAAATAAAGGAAAGAAATTCTTGAACACATAGTCAAAATAAAAGAAAAAGATCCTTTTACACATCAATATTCAAATCCTTGTGATAACAAGTGGACAACTAATAGCAAACAACAATCAAATAAAACCATATAATATCTCATATATATCGCACTAAGAGTCATAAAATAAAAGCTACAAGGCATAAATTACAAACTAGAAAAATAAATAAATGCATGTCAATCTTTGGTGACATTTGTTCCTCCTGAAATCTCTGTAAAAATTAAAATAACAAAAAATTAGAAAGTTGATCTCATAAGCAAAAAATGCACAATACTTAATTTATTCTCAAAATATAAAGTTTACCTGATTCAATCATATTCTCAAACTCTTCGTATTGATCAAAGTCATGATCATTAAAATTGAACACATGAGGAGATAGCCAATTTTAGGTACAAATAAGTGCTTCAGTCATTTTTGGTGATAATGAACTCCTAAATACATCAAGGACACGTCCACTAGTGCTAAAAGCAAATTTAGAAGCCACAGTGGACACTGGCACAACCAACACATCACATGCAATCATAGAAAGTACTTTATACTTTCAAGCATTATCTTTTCACCATGCTAAGATATCAAAAGACCCCTCTCATCTACTAAGTCAGCTGTAAGATATTTATCTAACTCTGTTTTTTGGTCACAAGTAAATTTTAATTTTTTTGATGCAAGCCATTTGTTTTTCGAATCAATATATGTTGGTATTCTCTCCATTAAATCCCTTCCATCGGATCCACTGCGATCATCATTTTTTTCACTTGATTCATTAACAACCCCCACAGAATATTGTTCGTATAAGCGATACAAAGCATCTTTGATCTTTTTTTTCATCGTCACATACATATCAGGATCAAGATATATATCATCGAAAGCCGTGTTCATATATGCAAGTTTATACCTAGGGTCTAATACCACCCCTATTACCAACAAGGGGTTCATATTTTCTCGCTTTCCCTAATATTTGTCATACTTCCTTTGCATATTCTGAGCCATATCTCTAACTAGAGCATCTATAGATGTAGCACTTGCCTACAGTATGGTCAGAATATGAGCAATTTCATAAAAGCATATATTTGAAGTCACATATAATAATCCACTGAACTTTAATGTAATATTATAAAAGACTTTTAAAAAGTCAATAAACATAGAAGCGTCACTCCAATCATATGCCATAGAAGGACCAATTCGATTATTATCTTCTTTAAAATAAGTATTATAGGCCTCATCTTCATCTTCCATTCTATCAAATACTTTTTGAAACCTTATAGCATGCTCCAACATCATGTAGGTAGAATTCCACCTAGTCATAATATCCAAACACAAAAAACTTTTGGACTTTATCTTTTCTTTTTCAATAAAACTCTTAAATTTTTGTAACCTTGCAGGGGAATATCTAGCATATCTAATAGCATTCTGAATGGCAGAGATAGAGTCATGCAAATCCCTTAACCCATCATTCACTACTAAGTTCATAATATGAGCACAACACCTCACATGGAGATAATCCCTATCACACACTAACCCATTCCAATTTTTTAACCTCTTTTTCAAGTATGCCACTGCAGTGTCATTAGAGCTTGCATTATCAACGGTTAAAGTGAATACTTTTTCAATACCCCATTCCAATAAACACTTCTCAATTGTCTTTCCTATGGTGTCACCCTTATGGTTTTCAACTATACAAAAGTTTAAAATCTGCTTTTGTAATCTCCATTCTTCATCAATGAAATGTGTAACACCATATATTTCTAGCATGCTTCTTATTATTTGTAAGTCTCACATGATGAATTGTACGAAAGGTAATGGAAAATGGCATTAAAATAATGCCTTGTTTCGCGTTGCGTTGCGTATGAAAATTCTATTCAATGTCATGCGGACCATATGAGCTCATATATCGCATTCTTATATTTCATTACATCAATACAACTTATTTTCATCACCAAAATTGGCCCACAACTCGTGGAAGTCAAAGGGGAGCATCAAACTCACACTATTATTTTTGGTCAGAAATTTAGTTTTTCTGTCACAACTTCAGAAATTCATAACTAAATCCACAAAATTTGAAACCTAACAAACTTTACCATTCTGGAAATCTCTAGATGTCTACCCCATGATAAAAATAATTTTAGCTCATGAATCATTAAGGAGAGAACACTTGACATCCGAAAATCCACTGAGGTCACTGCTGTCTGGGAGACTGGTTCAGTTTATTGATATGAAGTTTCAAAATTCATAAATAATTCTAAAAAAATGGAAATCATGCATTCTTGGCCATTATGGAAAGATAAACATGTCTAATTTATGTCCAAAATGTGTACAGGCCATGAAACATAACACATAAAGCGTTTGACACGCGAAAAGGGACAAAGGTTCAGACAGCTACTGGTACTAATGCAAGTGTCTGCTATGAACTCGAAAATGTCCAATTAATTCCACAAAAATCCAATCCATGTAAATGATACCAATTTGGAAAGCTATGAATGTTAAATTTATGTTAAAAATAGACTCAGACCAGAGCAAGCACATTTACTGAAATTCAATGGAACAGTAACTCAGGTCGTGCTGCGCTATTGTTGCTATTCCAGAAATTCAAAAATTCATATCTCTTAGCTCAGATCTCCAAATGAGGTGCTTCCAGTTGCTAAAAGTCACTATAAATTCCTAGTTTCTGCATATAAACTTTAGTAGCCATTGGACCACGTTTGCCCCTCGGATGACACAATTTCACAACTGACCAAATGAACAGTACTAGTGCAAATCTGAAATTCTGATACCAACTTTGAAAAATCATAGAAAATTTTATAGACCTCCAAATGACCTGATCTTTAGTTTCAAAAAAAGCTCTAGGCAAGATCTACTTGCATGCAAAATTTCAAGTCAAGAAAAGGTCATTTGGTCAGACTTTGCCATAGCTCAAAAATATGGTAATTTTGGTCCCAACAAGAGGCAAATTTAGTTCAAATAAGTCATCCATGGTTCCACACACATTTGAGTAACTTAGAAAGCATAAATAGAGCATAAATAAGTTCCTCATAAGGTATGAACCCTCATGAAACTCAAATTCACCATGCCACTTCCATAAACATACATACACAAGTGGGCTCCCAAGTGGTCAAAATGCACAATTCTATTCATTAAACTCTATTCTTGATACATGCATTAACTTTACATAGTTTTACACTTGTTCAAAGTGTCATGGCTCAAAAATAACATTTACATATCTACTTTGACATTCTAGACATCATAGTACATAAAAAATGGAAGGATTTGCCAAGAGATGGGGATTTATGCTCCTTAGCTTCCATCCTTTGGATCTTGAACTCTACCTAGATCATATGAGATGAGAGAAAGGAGGGGATGAGATTCATTGAATCTCAATAGCTTATACACCTATTCAAGCACATTTTCAAGGCATACAATATGTCAAAGGTACAAGTATGCAACTACTCAATTGATGAAGCATTCAATTCCCACATTTTTATGTGACAAACACATGTCAAGAATAAGAATGAGCTCTAGGGACTTTTGGTTTGGCCTCACCCCATTTCTAGGACTTTTGGATTGCCTCACTCTTGGTTTTTGGGACTTTTGACTTAGCCTCACCCATCTAAGAGACTTTTGGCCTTGCCTCACCCATGCCATGAGACTTTTGGCATCTCCTTACCTATATTAAGGAACTTTTGGCACTACCTCACCCTTATGAGCCATTTCCATCATTCAAAGACATTCAAGAAAGCATATTGGTACCCAAATAGCAACATAACATCAAGTGGCATGTCTCAAACATATAAACATACACACAAGCACACAATGACATATATGCAACAAGAAAATGCAATAAGAAAAGGTGGAGAGCTACCTTGGTGCAAATTCAAGCTTTACTTTGCTTGTTTCTTCTCCTTTTTGGTTCCACAAACACAAGGAGGTGGGGTTGGATTTCCTTGGCCTATTCACAATAAACAACACTTAATTATACTCTTGAAGCAAATTATGACATCCAATTCACTCTTAAGACTACACTTTGTTCTATTTGTCACAATATGGTTCCATTAAGGACCTAATGAAGCAACTACCATAATTAACATTCTTGGTTCCATTCTCTTGCCATATTTAGACCTCCTGACCTCATGTAAGGTCCTTGAAGCCATCACACACTCACTTTCATAAACCTAGGTCCATGTTGCTTCATAAGGTTACATTATGGAAGCCATTGCCTCATCTCCCAATCTAAGGCTTCTAAATTTTTTCCAAGGGTTTCTCCTATCTTCTTTTATCATATAAAATCTCAAATCAAGCTTGGAACCATTTAAAATACCCCCTAGCTATCTCTATGGGTTTTGACCTAGTTATGCTTCCATTAAAGACCCATAGAGTTTGGGATTTTTCCTTAATGGATGGGGCACTTGGGAGGCTCCCTAGGAGTCCTAGAAACTCAAACAAACACTCACATATGATGGAAAAGTCTTGAATCTACCCAGATTTTAAACTATGTTCAAGCACCCTACACTTTTCTAACTTGAGTTTTACTAGTTTTCCATGCCTTTCTTTGGTATAATCCATCTTCTCATGGCTTAGTTTGATGGATTCTTTTGGATTATAAAATAGAAACTCTTCCCTCTTCATGGTTTTGTTTGAGACATCCCACCATGGAAGAGGAGAAGGAGAAAAAAAAGCAACAAAGGGAGAGAAGCTACCTTGCAATCAAGCTTCCTTCAAGAGCCTTCCCTCTTCCCTTTTTCTCCTCCTTAAATTTTGAATTTCCCTCCTCTGATCTGGACCCAAATCAGCACCAAAAATTACATTAAAACCATGGAAAGATGAAGCAAGAAGGGGAGGATGAAGTTTCAAGAGGAAAGAGCATGAAAACCTTACACTTTCTCACCATTTCTTTGGCTTTTCTTCCTCCAAAATTTCCTCCCTTTGTGCGCCTAAGATAGCAGCTCCTTTTCTGAGTTTTGGGCAGATGAAAGTCGGTTTAGTGAGGGGGGAGCTAAACGTGGGTTAAAAAGAGACTTTGGAAGCTTCCTTTGTGCAATTTGTTTCCATTTTTGCTCTTTCATAATGGCATTTCCGGTTTAGCTTCATTTTAGCTTCTTTTTGAGAACCATCTTTTCCATCATAAAATTAAGCTTTCCAATTTAATAAAAATGCCTTTGGAATCACTCAAATCGGAGCTAAAACCTTCCCGAATGAACTGGTCAAAGTTTAGGTTAACTGACATTGGAAAGAGTACACCGGAGGGGCTTTACCAATCCCGGGGTTTCCCATAGTTTTTGGGGCCTCTGATAACCCTGGGCAACTCAAAATTTTCATTTAAAAAGCCCTCCTAGGTGTTTTTCCAAAATTACACTTATTTACGAAAATGCCACTGGCCTTTCGGCAAATTTTTCGAATCACTTCGACCCTGGTTTCTAGGCAACTCAAGGCTCAAATCCTCATTTTCTATTATTTAAAATTTTATTCAAATTTTATTTGGCCTTGAATCACTCATCTCAGGAGACTTGCTTTTCAAACTGACCCATTCCGATGATTGTACAATATATTGGGCGTTACAAAATGAGCTATTAGGCACATGTAGTTAAAATTTTGTCTTGATGACCAAGTATCTGTAGTAAGACACATGCGGGCACATGATTTTTTTAACAAATCTTTCAGCTTCTTAGATTCTTCCTTATAGAGCTTTAGACAATCCCTAGTAACCATCACTCTTGATGGAATTGGAAATCTAGGTTCCAACTGTTTCAATAACTCTTGAAACCCATTTCCTTCCATAAACCGAAATTACATTTCATCACCTATTACAAACTTAGCTAAAGCCTTTTGACATTCATCTAGACTATATGTGTGTGAGGGGCTAAAGTTCCTGCAATCCCGCTAGCATTGTCTCCCCCAAAAGGCTGGGTTTATGCTAAAATGGGTTATCTTTTTATCTTTTTATCCTCTGTGGGTTCTTCATACATGTTTTCAGGTGCCTATTCAATGAATTTGTTCCATATTTTGTTGGGTGACAAGCATAGGAAGCCTCATAGCATTTACATACAGTTCTATATTCCCCTCCAGTTTCATCCAGTGGAAGTTTTTTGAAATGCTCTCAAACACTAGATTTATTTATAGGGGGTTTTCTCTTTCCACCTACATTTGTAAAAGGTGTAGCAGCAGAGGCTGTAGTAGTAGCAACATCTGAAGCTAGAGAGTGTTGGGTGGGAAGAGTATCACTAGGTTGGAGTTAAGGGTGGGATTGGGATTGACCATGAGTTTGTTCAATACTCTGGTCTGCCATTGATGTTTTTTTCCCTACAATAGTAATTCAAAATTTCAAATTCATATGATAATTGAATAATTCAAGTAAATAACAAACATATTTGGAGAAGAAAAGAGCTACTCTAGCATAGCATTTCAAAGTTTAATTGTTCTAGCTTAAGTAAAACTTAAGTTACATTAATTGAACATGCTCATATTAGACACAAAGTGGAGGTAATGATTCTGATCATGAAAGTCACTTCCTTAATTTACTACCATCACTTATGGAATTGGAAATGTTGCCCTTTGCTTTCAACATATTTACTTTGAGGGGGAAAAAGTATAAAAGACCCAAGATAATAAAATATAGCAATCAAAAATTATATTAGAATAGACTAGCACCAAACTTGAAAGAGCACATGATATTAAGTGGCATTAACAGGAATGTAAGAACAAAAATAGAAAAAGAGTTTCATATTAAATGTCAATTGCTTCATATCTAATATATTAACTAAATAGAATAATACAAATAATAATAGTATAGTATAGCTTCAAAAATAGGTGAATGATATTATATAAAACACATCATGTTACTTTATATATAAAACCTTGTATCACCTTCTCCTTCCCTCCAGCTCATGAAGTTGATTCAATTTATTAGTTTAGAAATGATAGGAGTCCAATACAAGCACATAACACCACAAGCAATAATCTAGATTACAAGGAATTTACATGGTTAATTGAATGGTTATGTGGTCTAGTTTTTATTATATTTCTGTTCTTATATGTTTACCGTAAATAATTGATTCACAAAACAGAATAGCCAAAATAAACCCAAGGGAGAGCATTGTTTATGTAACCATTCAGTACTCCAATCCATTATAGCTAAGAAAAAGCATATATCACAGGCCATGGGGGGAAGAGGATCTCACACAGAGCAACAGGAGGAAGGCTTGTTGAAGACGGAGTAAGCTTCGAGCTTGAGGGCTATGTGAGAAGTCAGTGAGAATAGATCAAAAATTGACGTGGACTGTGCTACACGTGGCAGTCTGGAAGAAGTAAAATGCTATAGATATTGGCCGGCGTAGCTCGATCTCAGTGGCAACAAGCAGCAGCTGATGGGTGAACAGAGATGAGAGAATAGTGGAGTATGGATCTGAAGACAAAGAGGAATGCCACCGTGGCTCAATCTTAGTGGTAGTAAGCAACAGCTGAGGCGAGTGTGGATCTGAAGACAAAGAGGAATGCGTGACTCGTCATGAGAGGGGCTGAAGTTGGATGCAGAGAAGAGAGTTAAGAGACACAGCGCAGGGAACGCATGTGTGACTCGTTGTGAGACTGAGAAAGAGGGGCTGAAGTTGGAATAAGCTGGATGCAGAAAGTAAAGTTGAGAGATGCAGCACAGCAGATGATGATGAAGCTGCTAAATGGGCTGCGCTGTTGATCATTGGACTAGAAGTAACGTTTTGTAATAACCAGAAAAGAGTAGATGGAGCAAGCAACTTAATTTTTTTTTAATGTATGTATACCGAGCCGGGCTGAGCAGGAATGGTTTAAAGGCTTTGCTCGTGGCCCGGCCCGGCCCAATATTCAGACATTATTCTTTTTAAGTTTTGCCCGCTTTATTTTTGGCCCGACCCGATTACTTCGGGCCATATTAGGCCTCTCGGGCTACCGAGCCTATGTACACCCCTAGAAGCCACCCTTAACAGACCGCCTGACCCTACCTGATCTATAATCAATTTATTCAATATTTAAAAGGTATATATATAGCCTTTGATGTGTTTGGATTCAATTCATGTCTCATCCATTCTCCTATTCTCAGCTCCCAAAGTTTAATCTTTTTTTAGAATAAAAAAAATGTATATATTCTTGTAAAGAAAAAAAATTTTGAATATTGTAAATGTATATCTTTAATATTATTAAATTTATTAATAAATTCAGAATAAATGGATAATTCTACTTGCTTGATTTTTCAATTGATTTTTTTTATTACAAAGGACATCTTAGGATCAAAGAAAATAGGCAAAATAGCAATCAAAGCCATTTACACAAGGATTCTCAAAACTTGTAATTAGAATATGAAACTGGATTATTTTAATTAACATATTACTTTATAATTAAAATCTCATTCAACTTTAACTTGTAAGGATAAATCACATATAAAAAAATATGAATTAAATATTGAATTTAAAATTTTTAATAAATTTTGATAATGTATTTAAAATTATTTATCTCATCCGGTGAAAAATTACAACTTGCTATCAACCTCTTATATAATTATTAAAAACTAATAATTTATATTAATAGATAGGATAATTAACAATATTTCAAAATTAAAATAGTAGTCCACCAGAATTCTCTCCTTTTAGTCTCAATCCCAATTATAAAATTTAATAAATACCACAGCCATATGAAGCCCTGTTACCATTTTAAAATATTCAGCCAACAAACGTCGCGTTTTGGTTCAACTAGACTCAGTGGACTTCCACCTCCAACCATATGGTTATATTTGAATAAGGGATGAAATAGTAAGATAGAGTAAAATAAAGTAATTAATTTTGTTTAAATCCTTGTTAAAAAATTTTTATAAGATGAAATAAAATAACAAAAGAAAATTTTATAGAGTCCTTTTTTGTCACTCAACTCTAAAATTTGTGTTCCTCCAAATTTTAAGGTTTGAAAGCAACAAAATGGACTAGCGAAAATTTTTTAAACAAATTATAATACAATTATAATTATACATTCTTTAATTTATTATTTTTAATTATTTTTGAAAAATGTTAAAATATAAATTTATAAATCATTCCATTTCATCATTTTTGTCGTAGTTTATAAACAATGATGAAAGTACTCTTTATGTTTCTGTGATTAAACTTCCAAATAATAAAATATTACATCACTTTCCATTATATTTCTTACTTTTCCATTAGAAGTAATTAGGGTTAGCTTTAAATGGTTAACCCACAATTAAAGCTAAATTGTGGTTAAGCCTAATCCTAACCGCAACTAGATTTTAACTATAAAGTCTAACCATGGTCTGGACACGATTAGAGTCACACCATAGTTAGGCTTTGTCCTAACCATGGTTAGGTTCTAATTGTGGTTAGGCCATTTAAAGTCTTAACCATGGTTAGCCATTAATAGTGGTTAAGGTAAGGCCTAACCACGGTTAAGCTCTAACAATGGTTAGGCCATTTAAAGCCTTAACCACAGTTAGCCACTAACTATGGTTAAAATAACTGTTGTTAGTATGTATCTTAACTACAATTCACATAGCCATAGTTAAGATACAATCAATAAAATCTCTTTTTGTAGTGTTCTCAACATTCTTGGTGAGCTAGTTAGTTGCCTTGTTCAAAAGCTATAGGATCCAATTAAGAGAGAAAGTAGTGAGAGACTCAATTGAGAAATATCTTCCATAATAAATAAGCTTGTCCAATCAGAATAGTTATGCTTGCTCACAATAGAGGAAACCAATGCTTCATTATCAAATTCAAATGCCATCTGAATACCTCTTCTTAGTTCCAAAGATTATGCCATAAAGGTCAAAGATAGGAACAGACCTAGAATTGAACAATTAGGGGGAGAAAATTAAATAAAAATTAACATGCTCAATGTTTATAAAAATTACATATGTAACATATATTTTTTTCTTTTTTGTAATTTATCTAAGCTAAGCATGATGTGCTTTCATGTCATAAAATTTGTTGATAATTGAGTCTGTGTCAAACTTTTAAGCAATCTTTGTTTCAATATAAGAAACCATGTAGTTTGCATAAAAATTATCTTTTATCTCATTCCTAAATTTCTTTTTTATGATATTCATAGTTAAAAATGACATTTTGCTTATTATAGTTGAAACTAGAAAAGTCAATCATTCGTAAAGCAAACAACCAATCAAATAATAAGTATCAAGTTCTCTTGATATCTATAATACTTGGCATAATTGGGAGATTATTAACAAAATTTTGGAATCGAGATGTTGAGGAACATCAAGCACATAATGAACCTATAACCATTTCTTATATCTAAAGCTGAACTAAGAGTCAATAACTTCATTGTGGTCGTATTAAAATATGTTGTTCATCTCTAACAACTGAGTATTTATGATAGCAATAAAAAAAGTAACATAATAATGGTGTTCAATTGAAACATATTCAACATTTGAACAACTTTTACATCTTCCAAGAATGTGAATAGCACTCATTTTAGGAACATCAATATCATGCTTTTCACAAAAGATGTAACTTCCTTTATAAAATTCTCCTATCTAGATTCTCTCATTCTTTTAATCAACATTTTAGTAGTAGACACCAAATTCATAATAATTAAAATATCTTTATCTATATGTTGTAATGCTTGACACAAATCATGACTAATTAGCAAAATATCTCTCATGAGATGCAATATGAAAATGAAGTCAAATAACTTTATAGCATTAAAAACAACTTCAACATCACCATAAACAAAATAGTTACCTTCTTTTGTATTTTTTCTTGAAAAACTTCACAAGTAAGCACAAACCTAGAAAATAAAATTTGAAGAGAATTTAAATGTGAATCCTATCTAGTATATCTAACTTGTTGCAAAATACTTATTTGACTATGTCCACTACCTATTTAAATCTCATTATTAGCAATTTGACTTATAAAATAAGTGAATTGAGCAACTCTTAGCTAGTCATGTGTAATACCATAATTTCTTAGCTCATTCCATGCTATTTTTATACCTCATATCAATCAATTCATATGAGAGGCAAGAAAATGGCATTAAAGTAGTGATTATTTTTACGTTGCGTCGCGTAAAAAAATTCCATTCGGTATCACGTGGATCGTGTGAACTCATACTATATTTTCCCATATTTAATTACATGTATAAAACTCATTTGCATTATAAAATCATGCCTACAACTCATGGAAACCGAAATGGAACCTAGAATATGGAGGTTTATTTTCGGCCAGATTTGGCCCCTTTCCTGGCCCAAATTTGAAAAATCATAACTAATTCAAGAAAGATTGAAATCACACATTCTTGGTCATTTTAGAAAGCTACAGATGTCTAATTCACACTAAAAATATTCACAGACTATAACACCTATCATAGAGGGTGTTTAACATCTGAAAAGGTCCAGAGGTCAAACTACCTCCTGATGTTGTCACAGATTCTGCAGCAAACTTTGAAAATGTCCAATTAATTCCAAAAAAATCCAATCCATGCAAATGATACCAATATGGAAAGCTGTGGATGTTAACTAGAGCCAAAAAATAATTCCAGACTAGTTTAGATAGCCCAAATCTCAAAATTTAATAGAACAGTAACTCAGGTCGGGCAAGGGTCCTGATACTAGACAGAAAATTCACATCTCCCTCTCCAGACCTCCAAATGAGTTGCTTCTAGTTGGCACAAGTCACTGGGAATGTCTAGTTTCTTTGTATAAAATTTTGTGGCAATTGGACATCATTTGTCTCATGAGTGACAAAATTTAATTTCAGACCAATGTTACAGTACCAAGGACCAAAACTAGAAAAATTTTTAATTTTAACAATTAGCCAAATATTCCACAGACCTCCAAAAATTACCAACTCTAGCTTCTCAAAATTCTTTCAATAAGGTCTAGATATATGCCAAATTTTAGACCAAGAGCTCATTTGGATAAAAAGTGATATTGCCCCATGAAATGGTCATTTTTACTTCCTATCAAGAGTCACTTTGGTCTAAATGGCCTCCTCTTGAGTTTGGCACCTCTTGGGTAATTTTAAAAGCACAAATATGACTTGTAGAGACTGCCCAAGTGATCCCAAACCTCATACATCTCATTTTGGTCTCTCAACATCTATTTATGCATAGTTACGTCAAGCCATCCAAGAGCCAATTTGCACAATGCCATTGATTTAGTATCATATAAAGTCTACATCATATTCATACATCATTTTACACTTGTCCATGGTCTTACATCACAAAAATATTATATACATCATTACTTTGACATTTAACCACCACTTAAAGTACATAATACACCAAAATAAATATGTTCAATGTCCTTGGCTTGCATCTCCTTGACTTGGAACACCACCTAGATAATTCAAGGATAAGGGGGAAAGGGGAGTGAGATTCCAAGAATCTCAATAGCTCACACACCCATTCACACCACATTCAAGGCATACATACATCAAATTCATAACTATACAAGCATAAAGTGTGCAATAAATTTCATTCCATGCCACATTCACATGTCAAGATCACTTTCATACTTTAGAGACTTTTGGTTTAGTCTCACCCCATTTCTAAGACTTTTGGATTTGCCTCACTCTTGGTCTAGGGACTTTTGACTTTGCCTCACCCATTCAATGGGCTTTTGGCCTTGTCTCACCCATGCCATGAGACTTTTGGCTTCTCCTCACCTTCATCAAGAGACTTTTGGCATCACCTCACCCTTATGAGCTCTTTCCACAACCATAGTCATTCAAGACAACATTGGTACCAATGCACAACAAGGATCAAGTGGCATGTTATCAAGCATCAAGAATGCATGCAAGCACACTAAGACATACATATGCACACAAGAATGCAAAGAGAATGAGGTGGAGAGCTACCCTTTTATTTATGCAAGCTCACTTTGCAATTTCCTTCCCCTCCTTGGTTTCACAAGAGCACTTAGGTGGAGTAGGGTTCTCTTGGCCTAGACATTACAAATGTCACACAATTACACACTTGAAGCAAGCTAAGACATTAAACTAAAGCTTATTACACACTTGGTTCCATAATGGACATATTGGTTCCATAAATGGCCTATTGAAGCAACTCATATCATTCAAGTACTAGGCTCCATTCTCTTGTTATTTCTAGACTTCTTGGACTCATTTACGGTCCTTGGAGCCATCATCAATTCAATTGCACCATTGGAAGACCAAGTTACTTCATAAAGCACCATTATGGACACCATTGTCCTATCTCCCAATCCATGGCTCCTAAATTTTTTCCAATGATTTTTCCCATATCCTAATACCATATGGAGTCCCAAATCAAGGATAGAACAAATTAAAACACTCCCTAGCCCATTAAACCCCTCTTGGTCGAAACAAGCATGAATTTGGGCTTCTTAGAGTTTCAAAATTTTTCTTGATGGGAGAGCCACTTGGGAAGGTTTCTAGGGGTCTTAGGAGCTCAAGGAAACATTTAAATAGCCAAGAAATTACTCACACAAAATTAGATTTCACAAAACCTCCAAAAACCCTACACTTTTCTAACTTGATTTCCTTTAGTTTTTCTTGGAATTTCTTGCCATATTCTTAATCCTTGCACTCTTTTCCCTAGGTTTCTCCCTTGATTCTGCCTAAAATCCAACCCCTCCTACCCTATCCTAGGTTGGCCAAAACATACAAGAAGAAGGGACAAGAAGAGGCTACCATAGGAATGATATTTTACCTTGTTTTTCCTTAATTTCTTGGATGTTTCTTCCCTTGGTTGGCTTCTCCTCTCCAAACACGAAATTTCCATCCTTGGTCTGACCTCAAAATAGAACCAAATCATTCAAAAAATCCATGGAAAGAAAGGAAGAAGAGAGGAGAATAAGATTGGAGGAAGATAGAGCAAGAAAATCCATGAAATTACCTAGTTTCTTCTTGGCTTTCTTCCTCTTTTTCTCCTCCCTTTGGTGCACCTAAGAGAGTTGAAGATTTTCTGTATTTTGGGCAAAAAGGGTCGTGCTCATTAAAGAGGCGAAGGGAGAAAAGTGTGGAACTCTTTAGAACATTCAAGAATCCATTATTTCCAATTTTGTCCTTCCGTAATGGCAATTTCGTTTCGGCTTTGTTTTAGCTCCTTTTTTAGAATCGTCTTTTCTATCATAAAATTTAGGTTCCCAATTTAATAAAATGCCTATGGAATATTTGGAGCTAAAACCTTACCGAACGAACCGGTCAAAGTTCGAGTTAATTAACATTGAAAAACATACACCGGAGGGGCTTCACCGGTCTCGGGGCTTCCCATAGTTTTTGGGGCCTCTGAGAACCTTGGGCAACTCAAAACTTTCATTTAAAAAGCCCTCCTATGTGGTTTTCCAAAAGTTACACCTATTTACAAATATGTCATTATGTTTCGTCAGTTTCTGTCGTAAATTATTTCTCTATCCTAACTCCATTTTTCTTTCCGTCTGAGCCTAGAATTATCATTTTTAAGAGTCTAGGACTACCCAATTTTTTTTTGGGACATTAGCTAGGTCATTCAAAGGACTTACTTTTGTATGACTCATTTCGTCACTTTATGAAAATTACGTTCGTTACATCATGCACTTAGGATAAACTATCATATAATTGACAATCAACGGTAGTTGTCAGAAAAAAAATGACGAACAATACTAACTTCTCCAGTTGCACCAACTAATGCTAATAGCAAACAATGAGCAAGGCAATGAATATAATATGTATAACAATAACCTTTTAAAAATAAAGCTTGTAAAACATTCCATTCACCACACATATTGCTTACTTTATCATACCCTTAACCACAAAGATTATGTAGACTAAGATTATGGTGAGAACATTTGCTATTTCATTTTCCAATATCAACGATGAGAACAAGATCTAAAAATCTTTATTTAACTTACCAATTTTTGTCCATAAATATCAAAACTATAGCTATTTGTTATCTTCTTGAGTCATCCCTTGCTACATCAATAATGAGACAAAATTTAGAATTATTAATCTTTTTATAAATTACTACATGTAGCCTTCAAGCAAAGATATATAAGATTTCTTTTTGAATGCTGGATAAAATATATTGAGCATTTTCAAAAGCATTTTCTAAAACAATGTTAGTAGCATTTGGATTGTGAGATGCTAAAAGCTTTATCAACTCAATAAAGTTTTCATTATTGAATGAGCTAATTCTTTCATCATTACCTTTTAATACATATGCTTGGAAAGTGTGTCATTGAATTACATAAATAGAAGCTTTTAGTCTTAAACAATTTTTTGTAATCGCTAGAGAATTCTATCTATGAAAAACTTTCTTCACATGTTAGCATTAAGCCATCAAAGCATCACAACATTGTACACAACTATTAAGTAATGAATTAGGAGTTGTTCCAACATACAAAAAAAAATGCACAATTAACTCCATTGATTTTCTTCTAAATCAAAACCCATAAATTATAAATGCATCTTTCCCATCATTTTAAGAACTATCTCTAAACAAGTAACATGGTAAGCAAAAAGCTATATCTAATGTAGGTGAATATTCTAACTGACTTGGAAACTTCTTAAAACAAGAAACTTGACAACAACAGGGATGTCATCCACTAGAAGCTAGAAATTTAGTAATAGGAGGCTAATATGATCCTGATTTAATATAAGCATAGCAAATCTTTTCACATTGATTAATTGGATACTCCTAAATTAGACTACACTTTCTTGGATTTTTTTTCATAAAGAAATATCAATTTTTTTGATATTGCCTATTATTAGCTAACTCAGTGGGAAGCATAAGAGGATAAGATGGTTCACCAACTTCAAGATTTTGAGAGCCTTTTCTTTTAAAAAAATTTATCAATAATTATAGACTTCTCCATGGTATAAACTTTTCCTATATTATCATAAAAATATAATATGTAACGCCCGGTACGTTGTACAATCACTGGAACGGGCAGGTTTGAAAAGCAAGGCCCCTGAGATGAGTGATTCAAGGCCAAATAAAATTTGAATAAAATTTTAAATAATAGAAAATGAGAATTTGAGCCTTGAGTTACCTAGAAACCGGGGTCAAAGTCACTTGAAAAATTTTTCGAAAGGCCAGTGGCATTTTCGTAAATAAGTGTAATTTTAGAAAAACACCTAGGAGGGCTTTTTAAATGGAAATTTTGAGTTTCCCAGGGTTCTCAGAGGCCCCAAAACCATGGGAAGCCCCAGGATCGATAAAGCCCCTCCGATATACTCTTTTCGACGTCGGTTGACCTAAACTTTGACCGATTCGTTCGGGAAGGTTTTAGCTCCGATTTGAGTGATTCCAAAGGCATTTTATTAAATTGGGAATCTTAATTTTATGATGAAAAAGACAGTTCTCAAAAAGGAGTTAAAACGAATCCAAACCAGAAATGCCATTATGGAAGGGCAAAAATGGAAACAAAGTACACAAAAGAAGCTTCCAAACTCCCTTTTTAAGTCACGTTCAGCTCCCCCCTCTCTAAACCGACTTTCTTCTGCCCAAAACTCAGAAATGGAGCTGCTGTCTTAGGCGCACAAAGGGAGGAATTTTGGAGGAAGAAAAGCCAAAGAAAGGGTGAGAAAGTGTAAGGTTTTCATGCTCTTTCCTCTTGAAACTTCATCCTCCCCTTCTTGCTTCATCTTTCCATGGTTTTAATATAATTTTTGGTGCTGATTTGGGTCCAGATCAGAGGAGGGAAATTCAAAATTTAAGGAGGAGAAAGAGGGAAGAGGAAGGGCTCTTGAAGGAAGCTTGATTACAAGGTAGTTTCTCTCCCTTTGATATTTCTTTTTCTCCTTCTCCTCTTCCATGGTAGGATGTCTCAAACAGAACCATGAAGAGGGAAGAGTTTTTGTTTTATAATCCAAAAGAATCCATCAAACTAAGCCATGGGAAGATGGATTATATCAAAGAAATGCATGAAAAACTAGTAAAACTCAAGTTAGAAAAGTGTAGGGTGCTTGAACATAAGTTAAAATCTGGGTTGATTCAAGACTTCCCCATTATATGTGAGTATTTGTTTGAGTTTCTAAGACTCCTAGGGAGCCTCCCAAGTGCTCCATCCATTAAGGAAAAATCCCAAACTTCATGAGTCTTTAATGAAAGCATAACTAGGTCAAGACCCTTAGAGATAGCTAGGGAATGTTTGAAATGGTTCCAAGCTTGATTTGGGACTTTATATGATAAAAGAAGATAGGAGAAACTCTTGGAAAAAAATTTAGAAGCCTTAGGTTGGGAGATGAGGCAATGGCTTCCATAATGTAACCTTATGAAGCAACATGGACCTAGGTTTGTGAAAGTGAGTGTGTGATGGCTTCAAAAACCTTAAATGAGGTTAAGAGGTCTAAATATGGCAAGAGAATGGAACCAAGAATATTAATTATGGTAGTTGCTTCATTAGGTCCTTAATGGAACCATATTGTGACAAATAGACCAAAGTATAGTCTTAAGAGTGAGTTGGATGTCATAATTTGTTCCAAGAGTATAATTTAGTGTTGTTTATTGTGAATAGGCCAAAGAAATCTAACCCCACCTCCTTGTGTTTGTGGAACCGAAAAGGAGAAGAAACAAGCAAAGTAAAGCTTGAATTTGCACCAAGGTAGCTCTCCACCTTTTTTTGTTGCATTTTCTTATTGCATATGATGTCATTGTATACTTGTGTGTATGTTTATATGTTTGAGACATGCCACTTGATGCTATGTTGCTATTTTGGTACCAATATGCTTTCTTGAATGTTTTTGAATGATGAAAATGGCTCATAAGGGTGAGGTAGTGCCACAAGTCCCTTAATGTGGGTAAGGAGATGCCAAAAGTCTCATGGCATGGGTGAGACAAGGCCAAAAGTCCCTTGGATGGGTGAGGCTAAGTCAAAAGTCCCAAGAACCAAGAGTGAGGCAATCCAAAAGTCCTAGAAATGGGGTGAGGCCAACCCAAAAGTCCCTAGAGCTCATTCTTATTCTTGACATGTGTTTGTGACATAAAAATGTGGAAATTGAATGCTTCATCGATTGAGTAGTTGCATACTTGTACCCTTGACATGTTATATCCCTTGAAAATGTGCTTGTATAGGTGTATGAGCTATTGAGATTCAATGAATCTCACCCCCCCTGCTTTCTCTCATCTCATATGATCTAGGTGGAATTCAAGATCCAAAGGATGGAAGCCAAGGAGCTTAAATCTCTATCTCTTAGTAAATCTTTCTATTTTGATGTACTATGATGACTAGAATGTAAAAGTAAATATGTAAATGTTATTTTTGAGCCATGACACTTTGAACAAGTGTAAAACTATGTAAAGTTAATGTATGTATCAAGAATAGAGTGTAATGAATAGAATTGTGTATTTTGACCACTTGGGAGCCTGCTTGTGTATGTATGTTTATGGAAGTGGCATGGTGAATTTGAGTTGCATGAGGGTTCAGACCTTATGAGGGACTTATTTATGTATATTTATGCTTTCTAAGTTACTCAAATGTGTGTGGAATAATGGATGGCTCATTTGCACCAAATTTGCCTCTTGTTGGGACCAAAATTGCCATAAGCTTGAGCTATGGCAAAGTCTGACCAAATGACCTCTTCTTGACTTGAAATTTTGTATGCAAGTAGATCTTGCCTAGATATTTTTAGGAAGATAAAAATTAGGTCATTTTGAGGTCTGTGGAATTTTCTATGATTTTGCAAAGTTGGTATCAAAATTTCGGATTTGCACTGGTACTGTTCATTTGGTCAGTTGTGAAATTGTGTCATCTGAGGGGAAAACGTGGTCCAATGGCTACGAAATTTTATATTTAGAAACTAGGCATTCACAGTGACTTGTAGCAACTGGAAGAACCTTATTTGGAGGTCTGAGCTGAGAGATATGAATTTTTAAATTTTTGGGACAGTAGCAGTAGCTCAGCACAACCTGAGTCACTATTCCATTGAAATTGGGTAGCTAAACGTACTTTCTCTGCTCTTAATCTATTTTTACCATAAATTTAACGTTCATATATTTCCAAATTGGTATTATTTGCATGGATTGGATTTTTTTGGAATTAATTGGACATTTTCGAAGTTCATAGCAGACACTTGCATCAGTACCAGTAGCTGTCCGAACCTTTACCCCTTTTCTCGTGTCAAACGCTTTCTGTATTTTGTTTAATGGCCTGGAAATATTTTTGGAATACATTATACATGAGTATCTTTCTAGAATGGCCAAGAATGAATGATTTTAATTTTTCTAGAATTAGTTATGAAGTTTGAAACTTCCTATCAGTAAACTGAACCAGTGGCCCAGACAGCAACAACCCCAATGGCTTTTCAGATGTCAAATGTTTTCCCCTTAATGATTCATGAGCTGAACTATTTTTATCATGGGTTAGACATCTATAGCTTTCTGGAATGGTAAATTTTTTTGGATTTCGAATTTTTTGGATTTAGTTATGAATTTCCGAAGTTGTGACAGAAAAACTGAGAATTTGGCCGAAAATAATAGTGTGAGTTTGATGCTCCCCTTTGAATTCCATGAGTTGTGGGCCAACTTTGGTTATGCAAATGAGTTGTATGTATGTAATTAAATATGAGAACGGGTTGTATGAGCTCATATGATCCATGTGACACCGAATAGAATTTTTATACGCGACGTAACGCGAAATAAGGCAGTATTTTAATATCATTTTCCGTTTCCTTTTGTTCAATTGATCACGTGAGACTTAGAAATGATCGGAAGCATGCTAAAAATATATGGTGTTACATAATACAAGTAATCAAGTAATAAAAAAATACTCAATATATTGCATTAAAATCATCCAAAAACAAAGAGTTGACCCAAAAATAAAAAGAAAGAAAAAAATCCAAAACTATAAATAGAAACTAAAGTGCAGTATTAAAAAATTTTAAAAAGGAAATTTATTTGGCATTTTTATCAACAATAAATCACTAAAATTGTATATATGAAATTGGGCTCTACTACTCTTGCCTCACCTCCCTTCTCATTTGGCATTATCTCTTCCTTCCAAGTTGGAACTTGGTTCGTGCATCTACTTCAATTTCACAACATAAGACAAACCATGCAAATGAAGATTAGGGGATAACTTTTTTTCTTTATATATATATATATATACAGGAACACATTTGTTGCATGTTAAAAGGTATAAAGCTAGGCCAAAGAGTGAGTTGGGTGGGGGGCCATTCCACTTTTTATTTTAGTTTTATATAACAAGTTGGGCCACTTCCTACTTTGTAAATTGTATCCATACATTTGATACAACAAGCAACACCCTATAAAAAATTACATATAATATATATATAATTGAAAACCAAAAAGTTAGGGGGCAAACACCACCTAGGGCCCCCCTGGACCTTCCTTAGCTAAGGCAACCTTGCAAAGTAAGCTACAACATTCTATTACCATTCCAACATGATTTCCAGAAATGATCCCTAAACCAACCCTACCAACCAAAGCATTAAAGTAACCATTAACATTCACCTCAACTTGGCCATGACTAGAAGGCTTCTATCCCTTCACCAAAATATTTAAATCAGCATTAGAACAAATGGTATGCAACAACCAACCATTACCACACCAAAATCTCTAATAGCATCAAATGCATTGACACTAGTAACAATAAGATCCAGTTAAAAAACATTTGCACATCCAGACTTCCAAATATATCAACAAATCATAGCAACTAGTGCTTTATCAAAATCATCTAACTTTATATCTAAAAAAAATTCAACACAACCAAGCATTAATTCTACAAACATGACTATTGTCTAATTTGAAAGCAATTTTACTTCCAAACCATACCTTTCTTGACCATTCATAAAGTAGAATCATATGTTCAATAGTTTCTACCTCTAATAAGTAACATGGGCATATAGGAGACAAGCAGCACTTTTTTTTCAAAGATTCCACTTAAATGGAATAAAAATAGTACAAATTCTCTAAAGAAAGTTTCTTAACTTTGGAGGAGCCTTCAACTTCCATAGGTTTTTTCTATAGAGTAGAATGGATAGTATAAGAAAAGTCATATTTATCCACTTGAACTTGACTATATATAATATCTAGCAACATGTGTACCCAATCCTCATAAAATATTGCCCATTCTTCCCTTTTGAACAAATCAGCTTGTCATCTTTATTACCATTTGAAATAGGAATGTTGGAAATTGCCATTACTTTCAAGAAAGACAACCAAGCATCAATGTTTGACAAATCCCACTTTCCATTAACTATAAATTTAACCACCTTACTATCCTCAAAGATTTAATTAGGCACCTTAAATTCAACTTTGAAAATTTCAAATCTTGGTATCCAAGGGTCTTTTAAAAAGGAAATACTTCTAGAATTACCCACACTCCAACAAAAGTCTTTAACCAATAGCTTCCTTCCTTCTAAGATACCAGACCATGCCTATAAAGCTTAAGCACCCTTTCTAGCATTTAAGTTTGAATTGAAACACTAGATACCTTTTCAAATTTTGACTCATAAGTCATTTGGAGAAGAAATGATCCTCCAGCTTTGTTTAGCAAGCAAAGCTAAATTGAAATTATTAAGGCCTTTGAATCCCAATCCTTTTGCTATGAAAGCATACACACAAGTATATGTACTGTACAAGTAATATAATAATGAATAAAGCATTGATCCAACAAGGATTTGTCACTGAGATAATTACAAAGTACCAAAATTCTGCACCTTAATTTAAATTAAACAGAAAACAAAGGTGATGGGAAATTAAAATAAACTAAAGATATAAAAATGACAAAACAAAGGAGAGACACCATTCTAATTTAAATTGGAAAGCAAATGGTTTGGAATGATGATTTCTCTTAACATTTTATATGAACTAATTATATAGGCTCTCAAGGGTATTGGTCTAGCCTCACCCACTTTCTTAGGATTTTTTTATTTGCCTCACCCATTGTCAGAGGACTTTTGACTAAGCCTTACTCTTCTTGAGACTTTTGGCTTTGTCTCACCTAATCCTAGGGACTTTTGGCTCATCTTCACTCTTGTTGAGAGACTTTTGGCATCACCAAATCCATTCAAGCCAAAACATATTCATAAATACATTTCAATAGCATCATGGTACCATAACAAGTAGACAATAGCTAGAAATATTTCTCATGACATAAACATACATACAAGCACTCAAAGACAAGCAAACATCCAAGGCATGCATGAGAGAAAGGTTAGAGAGCTACCTTGAAGCCAATGCCACACACTTTTTCCTTGAGTTTGTTATAACACCATCATTTCTAGCTCATACCCATCATGCCTTACATGCTCATATGAGATATGGGAAGGATAAGGGGAGATCTTCCTTCCTTAGATGCTTACACTTTCTTTACATTGTGGCATAGGGTTAAAATGCATTTTAGTGTCACGTGGACCATGTGAGCTTATTCTATGCTTCCTCATATTTATTTACACCATTACAACTCATTTCAATCCCAAAAACATGCTTTAAACCCATGGAAAGCAAAAAGGTATATGAGACATACACATTCATTTTCGGCAGATTTGGCCTCAATTCTGGGCAAAGTTTGGAAATTCACAACTAAATCCAGAAAAATCGAAAACATATGATCTTAGTCCTTCTAGAAATATTAGGACGTCTACTTAATACTAAAAATATGTAGAAGTATTAAAATCTCACATACAATGCGTTTGACACAAAAATCTGCAGGTCGGAGGGGTTCCTGATACTGTCACAATTTGCTGATATGGACTTCAAAAATGTCTAACTAATTCCAAAAAAATCCAATGCTTGCAAACGATATCACTATGGAAAGATGTGGATGTTAGCTAGAGAGAAAAAATATCTCCAGATCAGTTAATAGAGCCAAACTCCCGGAAACTGATGGAACAGTACCTCGGGTCTGGCAAGGAGACTGATACTGGGCAGGAACTTCGAAATTGCATATCTTCCTCTCTAGACTCAAAATTGGGTGCTTCCAATTCCTATAAGTCACTATGACTATCTAGGTTTTTCCTATAAAATTTCGTAGCCATTGGACTACGTTTGCCCCTCGGACGACACAATTCTCCAACTGACCAAATGAACAGTGTTTATGGAAATCTGAAATTCTGATACCAACTTTGA
This sequence comes from Erythrophleum ivorense, assembly GCA_026724425.1. Taxonomy (NCBI): domain Eukaryota; kingdom Viridiplantae; phylum Streptophyta; class Magnoliopsida; order Fabales; family Fabaceae; genus Erythrophleum; species Erythrophleum ivorense. The sequence continues at coordinate 48,723,616 of JAIUCV010000003.1, read as the reverse complement.
AAAATCATAGAAAATTCTACAGACCTCCAAATGACTTGATCTTTAGCTTACCAAAAATCTCTAAACAATATCTAGTCACATGTCAAATTTCAAGGCAAAGAGAGGTCATTTGGTCAGATTTTGACATAAGGGGGCAAAGTGCCACTTTCTTGTGTTAAAAGATGGTTCCAAGGACTTGAATTGGCTTCTCCTACTTCTAGGGCTCTATGAGCACATGGGATAGCATCAATATAGGCTATCAAACATAACTCATGTGTCTAATAACCCAGATTTGCAAAACTCACTCTCCCACACCAACACATGCACTCATGGGAGAATGCTAGATCTTACCATTCATTGCAAAACTTGCTACATCATGCACCATGAATTCAATTCTCATATATATACACATTGAATACATTCATTTACAAGTATTCATAGGTGCTACATCATGTACATCACATCATTAGATTACATCTCTTGACTTAATCACAAAATAAAGACAAAAAGGGCTCTTTTACAATTTCTTCACCATAATCCCTTAGCTTTAAGCTTGGTGGCTCCCATCTCTTGCTTCACTTGGTCCATCTAGCATGTTTGGATGGTGGAGAGGGGGAGTGAGATTCAAAGAATCTCAATAGCTCATCTCTCATTCAATCATACACACAAAGCATGTAAACAAGTCTCACAATGTATGCATGAGCATATTAGCATATGAAATCATAAGAAAAGCATTTTCAACATATGAGTAGGCCATACATAACATACAAGAGCTTGCCAAGCAAATGGACTAGCCTCACCCACTCACTTATGGATTTTGGACTTGTCTCACCCATTCTTTAAGAGGTTCTTGGACTCAACCCTTACTCGTGGGAGTCAACCTCACTTTTGGGAGACTTTTTACTTTGTCTCAACCAACTTTAGGGTTCTTGGCTCATCCTCACCATGGCTAGAGGGTTATTGGTTTTTCCATACTCAAGCAAACTCAAGAAATCACATAAAACATCATTGAAATACATGAGGCATCATCACGCTAGCATACTTTTTATGGTTCAAAACATACATACACACAAGCAAGATAATGTAAGCACACATCTTATGCATGAAAGAAGGTGGAGAGAGCTACCTTATTGGTTATTCACAAACTTTCCCTTTCAATTTGTCTCCTCCCTTGTTGGTTTCACAATCACCTCTAGATGGGAGTGCTTCTCTTGAGCCTAACCACATAAGAAGCATAGAATTATTCTCTTAACACTTTAATTATAAAGCTAGGGATTTCTTCCTAGCAACCCTACTAAGCATATAAAGCTAGGGGTTCTTTCTCTCACTAGAAAGTCACCTACTATCCTTCCTCTCTCAAGCTCTCAAGAAAGGAAAGCAAGAGAAAGAAGTAAGGATATGTGAGTCTTGGTCTTCTCTAGTCTCCCTCTTCTGAACCAAACTCAAAACTTAACTATCTCAATAATCAAAACCATAGGAAGAGATGGCAAGGAGAGAAGAACAATATTCTAAGGAGAGAAATCATGTAAATCTTACCTTTTCTTGTTCTTCCTTCGTCCTCTAAGTTTCTCTCTCTCTCCTCCACCCTTTTCTCTGTCTTAGAGGGAGCTTAAGTCGGTTACAGAGTGAAAGAAGGAGTTGGGATGCTTTAAAAAGTTAAATTCTCTTTCTTCACATTTTTTTGGACTAACCCTCACTATAGCGAGTCATAACCCTCGCTACGGCGAGCTCATATTAGTCCCAGACCCCTGTTTTCACTATGGCACGCTCTACGGTGAGAAATGCCCTGGATTTTGTATGGGGTGCCCGCACTCGCTATAACTAGAGGCACTCTCGCTATAGCTAGACCATTTCTCGCTATAGTGAACAGGTACATTTGCTATAGCCGGGTTATAGCTAGTAGACTTAGAAAATTTTCAGCCCTTCGAAAATTTTTTAGCTTTTTCTCTTCTTCTTTTCTTCTTCTTTCTTTTCTTCTTTTCTTCTCTTTTTTTTTCTGGTTGTTACATTTATCATCCCCTTTTTGGCCACACCCTTGAAACTTGGAGGCACTAAGGTCTCTTGGCCTAAACACATCAAAAGAGACATGCATCACTCATAAGAATAAGCTCTAGCCTTATGTAATTACTATGGAAGCATACTTTTTTCTAAGATACAATTATAGTTTCATAAAGGACCTAATGAAGCAACTATGGGAATCCATGCTCTTAGCTCTATTTTCTCCTTCCATGTAAGTCTCTTAACTCCATTTAGACTCCTTGGAGTCACCACAATTTCATTTTAATTAGCCTAACTATAAGTTACTTCTTTATGTGTCATTATGGAACCTACACCTTCATTTCACAAGATATGGTTACTAAATTTATTCCAAGGCTTCCTTTGGTGTTCTCCTATCTTAACTAGTCTCGTTCTAGCTTTAAAAAAATTTAAAACACTCTCTAGGTGCTCCAAGCCTCCTTGGTTAAGACATAGTAAGTGTATGGAGCCCATGGACTTTGCTTCATTTCTTTTAGGGAATCAACACTTATAAGACTTCCTTGGTGTCTTAAGAACTGATGTAAACTCTTAGATAGCTTAAATTATCACTAGGAAGTTTCATACATAACAAGGTGCAAGAGAATCCCTAAGCTTTGTAACTTTGTTCCTAATACATCTTAATTAGATTTCTTTGCATATACTTATTCCTTACACTCCAAAATCTATGATTCTCCCTTGCTAGGACTATAATTCATCCTCTCTTGGGCTCTATGTTGAATGAAACACTCATGGAGGAGAACATCAAGAAAGTGCAAAAAGGGCCATAGTTCTTACCTTGTTTCAATGCTTTTCCAAGGGTTCTTTCCATTGTCCAAGCTCCTCCTTGAAATTCTAAGCTCTCTCCCATGGACCAGTCCCAAAATAGCCCCATATCATTCATGGAAACCATAGAAAGAAAGGGGAGAAGGAGGAGAATAAAGTTTGTGAAGGAGGAACCATGAAAATCCAAAAATTTCTCACCTTTTTACAAGCTCTTTTCCTCCTTCTTTGCTCCTCCCCTGGACACCTCTTGAAGCTGGTCTCTCCTCTATTTTAAGGTAGAGCATATCTCAGTTACGTGAGGGAAGAGAGAAGGACAACTCATATAAGAGCAAGTTTCTTAAAATTGTTCTTTAAAATTTCCATCCATGTCCCTTTTCTTGACTTTTCTGTTTTAGGCTCATTTTAAATCCTTTTTAAAAACTATCATTTCCATCATAAAATTTAGGTTCTTTAACATATAAAATGTCTTTGGAATCACTCAAATTGGATCTAAAACCTTCCTAAATGAATTGGTCAAAGTTCAGGTCAACCAACATTGTAAAACATCAACCAAAGGGCTTTTAACTGTTCTGAGGGTTCCCATGGTTTTTAGGGCCTCTAAGAACTCTAAGAAACTCATTTTTTCCATTTAAAAATCCCTCCTTTGAGTTTTTTAAAAAGATTCTGAAATTACAAAAATGCCAATATGCTTTCAACAATTTTATTGAACCACTATGGCTTTAATTTTTGAGCAACTCAAATCTCAAATCTTCATTTTCCATTATTTAAAATTTTATTCTAATTTTATTTGGCCTTAAATCATTCATTTTAGGGGACTTGCTTTTATATCTGGTAAGTTTCATACATTTACGGAGAAACTGGATGTTACATCTAATACCACCTTCATATAGAGCCTCTAGTGATATTGTTCCTGGTTCAGCCATGTTTAAAGCTGAGTTCTATAACTGGGGTATTATTCCTCCCTTCTACAGGAAAACGCACCACTGGTGGGGAGAGTACTACTCCCACTTATATGGCCTTAGCCCAAAACCTTCCTCTCCGATGTAGGACTTTACAACTAGCGTAACAGGTGGACTCTAAATAGAACTTGTATGGAATTGCAAACTAAAAATCCATCTTAATGTCATGTTAAGCAAAATCAATGAGACAACAATCATCCTTTCCATCCAGCATTGGTCACAAAATAGAGTTAGAAAACAAGATTAAGAAACATACATTTACACAGTAAGGCCATTACTGTGAAACAATAGTAGTGAATAGGATTTGAAATGAAAGGAATAGAAAATACAGTGGAGTAGGAGAGGCTTTACCTACTTAGTAACTTCAGGTTCTTGCTCTGTATTCATTCTCTCCCTCAATCTATTTTTATCCTTCTTCTCTTTTTTGTGTCCTTCCTTCTTTTCTAAATTGTGCTCCTTGTCACCTCTCTTTTCAACCTCTCTTCCCCTCACACTTAGCCTTTCCCCCTCTCAGATCTCTCTAATCTAAAGCCAATTCAGAAAGCCCTCCCTGGTCTCTCCTTGATTCTCCCCTCTTATAAAGAATCCTAGAGTGCTTCTAACATTTCTTCTCTTAATTCTCCCTTCTCAGTCTCTCTTCCCCTATGATGCTTTCTTTTCTTCCTTGTTTTATGTCTCTATCCCTCCCTTCTGTTTTCATGTTACCATTTCCTACTTCTGATGGTGAAAGGGACATGAGAGGGAAGTCAAATCCTTGAGCCATCACCCTATTCTGCTCTCTCGGACTCTCTGAGATGCTGGATACCCCTTTCCTTTTTTTTGCCTCCTGCTGTGCTTCGATCTAGCTCTCTGCTGATGGCAAAGACTAAAGGGATGAAAGGGCCTGGGTCAAAATGCAAGGTTCTTTTTTTTTTTTTTACTATTTCTTTTTTTTTTCAATCCTTGAGTTGATGTGCTTAGGGCAACTAAACTGAAAATTTTAGGCTGATGCAAACAAATCCTTTTTTTTCTTTGATTTTCTTATTTTTGTTTTTTGTTTTTTTAATTTTTCTCATTGCATTGGGCCATTTATTGGTGTTAGGCTAATGTCGAGATTTCTTGTTTAGCTTTTTGATATTTTGATTGATTTGATTTGATTTTTTTATATATATTTAAGGTCTTTCCCCTTTTTGTTAATTTGCTTTTGGTCTTTTCTTTCTTTTTTAGTTTTTTCTTTTTTTTATTTGATTTTACATTTTTTATTTGATTCTCAATTTTTCATTTCCTCTTTTTTTTTTGGATTGAGTTATTTAGGCTTTAGGAATATGGGGAAAAGGAAGCCTAATACTTTTTTGAGTAAATTTTCTTTATTTTTCAAATATGACTCAAACTAACTATTCTTCTCTATTTTTTTGTTTTTTGCTAATTTAATTTTATTACTATTTTTAGAGTTTGTTCAAACAAAATACGGTGTTTATAGTTATCTCTCTTTACTTATTTCTTAGGCAAGGAAATTGAAAATGTAATTTTTAGTATGTTTGCATAAGAAACAAATAAAGATAAGAACATGTATTTTGTCTGAGATAATTTGATCGCCCCTTGATATAACTAGACAATAATAAATCAAATTGAACTTACAAAAAGGAAAAAGCAACCCAAACAAAATATAATGTAGACACTAGTAAATTTAAAGTCAAATCACAAACATGTATAGCAAAACAAAACATTGACTAAAAACATACAAAAATTATATAGCAAATGAGACAAGAAATCCAAACAAATATACTAAAAGAAATTCATATTTCATGCTCAATTATACTCATTCACAATAACACAAGAAGGGGAAAAAAAGAAAGAAAGAAAAAGCATACAAAGTGAATAATATTCAAAATGTAAACACATCAAATACAATTATAAACCCAATGAAAGGAATACAAAATTGATTTAAAATCACTCCCTAAATTGAATGCTTTAGCTACTTAGCTTTTCTTCCTAACTTTAGCTAACAATCATCTTAAGGATTTGATCCTAAAGGACTTTAAAAGAAAGAAAGCTAGGGGTTAAAAAAACTATAAAAATAAATTTATTTATTTTATACTCTTATATATATATGTATATTATTTTTTTAGTTATGCTTAGATTGCCTTCTAAGAATGGCTTTTTTTTTATAGTCTTTAACCTAACTTTATGGGTAAACATAATCATAGGTATCAAACATTTTAATTGCCTTGCTCCCCTCCTTCCTTACATAAGTAGGCTACAGCAAGAATAGGTATTCTTTCCAGTTGAGAACTTCCTTATCAAGCAACTTCATTAGAGCACATGCTTTAGCAGACATAATAGAAAGCTTTAACTTTAGTTCATCTTAGAAAACTTCAGGAGCCTCCAAATATCTCAAACACCTAGTAGAATCTTCTTGATTCTATTTAGTATGAATCAAAGATTCAATTGAAGAATTCATCAAAAGATTGCCTAGAATCACATTTTCTACTCCTATCTCATTGCAATATTTTTTTTTTTTTGGATTCATCAAGATAATCTCTTACAATGATTATGTGGGATGTTATCTCTTAGTTTTCTAGTCCCATAATACCTTCCCCTTCCTCCACTCTCTATCCATAATTCTCCTCAAATTCATTAGAGACCTCTAGTAACTCTTTTCACTCTTCAAGGTAATATCCTTACAATGATACTCATTTTTTCTTTTAAGAGTAATCTCCATATCACTTAGAAGACTCGCTTATGCTCTATTAGAGATGACATTAGCTAGTTTTCCTATTTGAATTTCCAAGTTTCTAAGAGCAGCATCTTGCTTATCCGTAGCACCACAATAGCATCTTATTTGGCCATAATGGCATCTTGCTTGGTCATATATTGCCTAATCATTTTTTTCAAGTTAAGGTTATGATCTTGAATTGGGATTTCATCTTATAGTTGGAAATTGGAAGGTTTGGAAGGATGTATTGCATATGATGAAGAAACTTGACCCTAATTCCAAGAAAAATTTTATTCATTACTCTAGTTAGGAATATATGTGTTATCACAGAAATTATCTGAATTCCTATTGAAATCATCCTTTATCTATACATTTTCTACATAATATAGGCAATACTTTATGCAGCAATCTTCTCTACAATTATCATAAGTCATGTACAAGTATGGAGAATCACTAACATAAGCAACATTACTAGTATTCAAATTAAAGTTATCAAACCTCCTATCAAATTTAGCCATTTGAGCTATCAATTTGGTTATGATATCAAGTTTACACTCACTAATTGCACCATTTGTTAGCCAAGACAATCCATAATCAAAAACAATAACAACAAAAAAAAACCTAAATGTAAATATCAACAACACCAACACAAAAATAAAGCACAAACTAAAAGACTCAACTACTAACAACAAACAAAAATAAATCCCTAGCAACAACACAAAAAACTTTGCTTTGAAAGTGTGCAAACAATATACATATTGCACAAGTAATATAATGATCAATAGAATATCATTCCTATGAGAATTTGTCACTAAGATAATTGCAAAGTCCTAAAGTAATACACCTTAATCTAAGTCAAGCCAAAATTAAATATGATAGGAAACTAAACTGAATTAAAGATATAAAAATGACAAAATAAAAGAGAGATATCATCCTAGTTTAAATTGGAAAGAAAAAGGTTTGGGATTATGATTCCCCCTAGTATTTCATATGAACTAATTAAGTTCATTCAAGTTATTCAAACTATCTAATGGTTTCCACACAATTAAAAGCATGAACACAAGGATTGAGTAAATAAATCATAATATTAATTGCAAATAAATAAAGTAATTACAATATATTATAAGTTAGAATTCATAACAATCCCAAATCAATAAGTTTAGCTCATAACTATAAAAAATAACAACTACATTAATAATAGGGCATAAACCAAATGAACAAAGAAATACAAGAAAAAGTAAGGAAAGAAAAGAAAAACTAATTTAATCGGTAAATTTTCTTTAAATCCAAGCTTCTTTTATGGCAAATGGAGCTCTAAACCATCCTTTTTCCTCCCCATGAACCTTAGAATGGTAGCTTTTATGAAGAGATAGTGAAAGCCTTTTTAATCCCTAAAAAAATGCAACTAAAAATGTTGCATTTTGCATTTTTTACAACAAATGCCAGGGTGCAAAATTTTTATGCTATAGCATGTTTAATTCTATGATTAGGCATCACAGCACTACATTTTTTATAGTAACGTATTAGGGCACCATCTTTTCTCCTTTTTCTTCTTCTTCCCCCCTCCCCCAATTTTAGGCTTTTTTCAACAAATATTCTTAGCTTTTGTTGCTTTGCATTCTAAACCTTGTAATGTTGTTTCTTTGTATTTATAACCCTATAAAAATATAAAATTCATGTAATTACTATTTATAATCTATTAATAAAGATTAAATAATTTAACAACCTAAAAATCTAGATAAAAACACAAAACACAATTCATATTTAGCTAAAACAAAATTTAACTCAACTGAAGATAAAAAAATAAAACTTACTAAATATTAGCTTAACTAAAATTTATTAATTTTGTATACCGAAAACATAAAATAAACTTAATATTCATATAATAAGTCCCTTCAAACAACAAGAAAAACATGATAATTTAAAGACTTATCAAATCCCCATTCTTGTTTGGAACCTAAGAGCTTCTTCCACACCATCCAATGCATCCTCTACTCATTTCTTTCTTGACCCTGCTAAAAATTAGCTATCATACTATCTAGCTCTTGATAAGTCTTTTTTGGGAAAAGAAAACACAACATTGAATAGGTAGGAATGGTATTAGCAATCACTTTGATCAATACTTCTCTACTAGCTTGTGAAAGCACTCCATGCTTCCAACCTTGAACTTTAATTCAAACCCAATCTCAAACAAAAGCCAAGGCCTCTACCTTTGATCTACCTCAAAACACTGATAATCCCAAGTATTTGTCTAGAGGGTCAACCTTTGAATACCAAGGATCTAGCAAATATAATCTCTAAAAGGGGGAGGAGAATTTAAAGAAGAAAATAAAAGGCTTTTCAAAGTTCATATTTGTTCAAGTGCCATGCAATTCTTCAAGGATCTTCTTCTATGACTTCACAATTTTCTTTAAAAGCTTTAAGGAAGAACACCAAATCATTAGCAAACTAGCAACATGTAAGAGGAGGACAATTCCTTGCCAATTTAATCCCTCAAAGTCTTCCTTGGGCAACACACACATTGATCATTTTAAAGAGAACATCCACGACAATAACAAAAAGATATGGTGAGAAAGGGTCTCCTTCCTATAGAAAATCCTATTGCTCCCTGTCATAAGCCTTGATCATATCTAACTTCAAAGCTAGCTTATAATTTTCCCCTTTTATTATTTCAAGTAATAAAACGCCTTATGGTCTATTAGAATGTT